>OZ012684.1:37218289-37233289 GCA_963942565.1 Maea johnstoni
AGAGAAATGATATATTA
Organism: Maea johnstoni; assembly: GCA_963942565.1. Classification (NCBI taxonomy): domain Eukaryota; kingdom Metazoa; phylum Annelida; class Polychaeta; order Spionida; family Magelonidae; genus Maea; species Maea johnstoni. The sequence continues at coordinate 37,218,307 of OZ012684.1, forward strand.
CGCCATACTCTAACTTTGAAAATAGTTTTGAGTAGAAATGATTAAGATTATATGTATCAGTGAAATCATAAATGTCCCATCTTTTATTACAGCCGGTTTAATAACCCATGATCTTATTTATGAAATGGTATATCTATATGCCAAGTTTCTTGAATTATTGATACATAGGTTAGGGTTAGGTGGCATTCAATGTGTGGTCTTACGGATATCCGAGTGTGACATATGGTTTTTAACGTAAACAAATTTCAAAAAGTTAAACAAAAATGTGCTCTTGATGATGATTTTTAGAACTGCATATCTCCCCGGGAGGTCCGTTGAGGAGAACATGTGCACCTGATCAGGTTGAAACCAAGTTAATAGGCAAGCCACCCCAAAATAGCTGCGAACAATGAGGCCCTAACCACAACACCCACTGGTGTGCCTGCGGTTTTATTTGCGAGGGGGTCGAGCCCGACGCAACGAGAACATAAGGCTTAAGTGGAACAAACAGGACAGGGTTTGAATGACGTCTAGGGCATACAGACGGCAGTTTAACTTTGACTGTTCTCTTCGCCATTGATAAGGAAGAGGAGAATCTTAGGAGAATGAGATAAAAACAGGATATTCGGGGATAGATGGATAACTTGGATTTCATTGAAGATGGTGAAATGATAAGGTGATATTGCCTCAATATATGGTGGGTTTACATGTAATTTAAAACAGTATTTTGTATTAACCATTGCACTTTCTCAGTTTAAAGAAAATGAAAGGTCAGTTTGATATAAACATTTTAAATTGCAGCTGTTAAAAAGTTAAAAAAAACTTTTTATGTAGGTATTTCAATAGAAAATAGCAAACTCGATAGATCGGAAACAAGTATCAATGTGAAATAGATGATACTTTGTAACCATCTCTCAGCCCTTCTGCTGTAAAGACGATGTGTGCCAGTCCGGGAGGTGGCACCTGAGACTCAAAATAGCAAGCGCTCAGTGCATGTACTGTAGGACTAAGGAACGTGTGTTCAGGTGTGACGAGGGAGAGACAGAGAGACAGACAGCGATACAGAGAACGAGAGAGAGGGGAGGGAGAGACAGAGAGCGAGACAGAGAACGAGACAGAAGGGAGGGAGAGAGAGATACAAAGAGAGAGCGGGGGAGGGAGAGAGATACAGAGAGAGATACAATGAGAGCGAGAGAGAGAGATACAATGAGAGAGATACAAGCGAGAGTGAGGGGCAGGGAGATCGATACAGAGAGAGAGATACAACGAGAGAGAGATACGAGCGAGAGAGAGGGGAGAGATATACAATGAGAGAGACATACAGCGAGAGAGATACGGGGGGCAGGGAGAGATACAGAGAAAGAGAGAGAGAGAGAGAGAGAGAGAGAGAGAGAGAGAGAGAGAGAGAGAGAGAGAGAGAGAGAGAGAGAGAGGGAGGGGGGAGAGGGACATTCGGACAGACAGACAGATAGATGTACAAATGACATATGTTACGCCATACTTTCACTTTGAAAATAGTTTTGAGTGGAAATGATTATAATTAGATATATCAGTGATATCATGAACATACACAGCACTATATTCTTATTACAGCCGGTATGATAAACCTTGATCTTATTTGTCGATGGTATATCTGTTTCTTCTTGAATTATTGATACATAGGTTAGGTGACCCTAAATGTGTGGTGTCAGAGATATCTGGGTGCTCTGATATGTATGTCGTTATAAGATATTTCACGGTTTCCGTCCGCAGGACGGGTACTTTTCTAGTATATATATATATATATATATGCCAACTGAAGGGATCACATAAAAGGCTTTCTTCATAACAGAACATTCGGATCAGCTAATCAGGTCCACTATTCTTAGAACAAGCAAATGGGGTGCCCAGATGTCTCTGAACCCTTAATAATCTCATATTTTGACAAAAATTAATTTTGCTGTTTTTATGATGGTGTTTGGCGTCTGTTATGTGTTGCGTATAATGTGCTCTATATGCAGATTGTTGCTGTGCGTGGTTTTCCGTTAGGACTGCACAGCTTGAGAGTGTATTAGGGGGGCAATGTCCAACCTCCGCTAGCAGAGCTGCACTGGCTAGCCGTCTCGCTACATCGCCCTATCCAAACACTAGCTGCAAAGACTCAACGTGTCAGAGGGCGAGCAAATAAGATCAGGAATTTGTGTGATCTACCAAAAACTATTTAGACAAATCCATGTTTTTAACACGTGTATTTATATAATATGGTAAGAGCACACCTTGAAAAGAAGTATTTCTACAACTCACAACGTCTCTACTGAAGACCATGTGCAACGCATATGACGTACGGCGAACCTCTCTGCAATCGATATGCATAAGCGTGCCGCCCAAAACTCTTTGATATTTTACAGTATTTCATACAAATCTGCCATGAGAGATAACATGAAACGGCAATTTCTGCAAAACAATGATTCCACCTAGCGTGTCTGGCCTGTTAACATGTGGCGGACGTCAGGATGTCGAGCCACGAGCTTTGATAGCGACATGTTGAGCTTCAGCTATGGACAAGATGTCGCAGAGAGTGTTGCCACATTCATCCAGAAAGGTATATGTGGTCTGGGAACGTACACAGATAAGGAAAAGCTGGAAATTTATTCCACATGTCTATTCCAAGACTCACACGTATAAAGTTATGGGAATCATTCGAGTGGTATGTTAATGAAATTAAAAATAGGAATGAAAGACATGTGGAACTTCACCCACGCTATGTATTTTAATGACGTTTTGTTTATAGTACCTATATTTTTTTGGTTGAGGTTCCGTAGAAATGGGAAGAGGCATTTTTGTACAAAAAAATATATATTTCACATGTACATGTAAACATGATAGATATTTCTAAGAATATTATCAGATTAGACTAGTGTAGTTTTGGTTCATTGAAAACACATTGATATTCCATTTAGCTTTTCGCGGGTGATCAGCCAATAGATGTATTAACTATCAATTGAAATCGAAATGTCTGTATTTGTACGAAACGAGGACGAGGTTTCATTGAAGTTTCTATACCGTTTATTGGTCTTTTTCTGAGGTCAGGCTGTTAATATTGTCCTCTAGCCAGAGGTTCAATACTCTACATCAATAAATATGTAGATGCATCTTATTTTACATCTAACTATTGCGATCAAAATGTTTCTTAAAGTTGAAAATTCCTACACATTTCACCTTTTCAATTCAAAGGTTTGTTGCAATGTGTGTATGGATTGATACAATATATTTTCCTAGTTTATAGAAGCTTAAAGAATACGAACGCCATATTCCAACTGTTTATCTACAAGAATTTTACAGGTCTATATAGACATTTAGTTTTTCTAAGCTAGATAAAATATTCTTGGCGTAACATGTCAACCAGGTGACAGAGGATAATTTCGGGTTATGTTTTATTACTGTTCACATATGTTTCTTGCAACTTCCACTTCCTTTGCTGCAGGCCTTCCCTGTCAGAAGCATGCTCATGCTAGGCCTTCATTTCCCGCCTAGAACTAGCCAGCATGCATGAAAACCCTGACCTCAATTCACGAGTATGAGAAGCTGAAATAAATGCCCAACTGTGTGCACTTTGTTGGCCCTTGCAGTCTGACGTCATTGCCTGATCTATACTAGGTCAGTCATATGTGATACAGCCATACAGTGCAGTGCAGTCACTGGTGAGATTTGGCCTAAATTTAAACCAGACGTGTCTTCGGCAAAATCTGCAGAATGGCACGAAGATTCATACCTGTAATATTTTACATCTTAGAGTGTCTAAAACAAAATATAGTCTGCAATATAAATTGTTACATGTAATTTTAAAACTACTAAAACGCTAGTCTAAACAATTTCAAATGTCAATGAACTTCGGGACAAATCATAGGAGGCCATATTGCTGGAAGGCACATGCTGGAATCAAGGCTGCAATGGATGTAACACATTAGAATGTTTTCTTTATCAAGGTTCAGAAATAATTCGGAAAACGATCCATTGACCCTGCATCTATTACCTCCAATGCATTCCTAGTTACCTTAACCATTCCATGCATGTTTTATAAATTAGCTTTTTTCAATTGTTTCTATGTACCTTTAACAGTTTGTTACTTAGTTTTCTTGTCTGATTTGCGCCAATGCAATTTGTAAACACATTTAAAGGGTGTATTGATTCTTATAAATGCTTCTTGTATTCGCTTTATCAGTAAATGCTATTCTAGGTCTGATTCCTATTGGCTTATTCTCATCATTTATTACCAATCCCCTGTACACTCTAACGCAAACCTTAGCATTGGACCTAATAATACTTCGTTTATATGGTAATATGTGTTTCAATATTGTTCGAAAACAGCAGTATTTTGGAAACGTATCTAAGGCACTATAAAGGAAATGAGCTCTTGAATTCCATGATATTCTTATATTATTACCTTTGAGTACATGATACAAGAGAGCTAGATACCGTCTAAAACAATACCAAGAAAGGGCAGTTGAAATGTTCACTTTTGTTTTGTAGACCAGGACATTATAAAAACGAAAATGATCAAATTTCTCAGAAACTAAGAATAGAACTGTATGGTAGGTTCTTGTGATAATTAACAGGGTTATTTCATTGGATAGGAGTGCACTAAATCGTCAATAAACTTCTTGCTACCCTTCGGTATAATAAGTACCAGAGATAGTTTTCTGACAGGAATGTTTGTATCTTTATTGACTACGGCTTATATTGTGTTGATACATGGTAAAGTACAGGAATGCCTAAGAAGGACAGGAAATACAAGAGATGAGAGGAGTGTGGCATTTATCCACAAGTAAACTTAGAACATGAAATAAAGTTACATGTTCGAAATAACGGCGTTAAACAACAAATTTGTTAACACAGCTTATATCCAAAAATAAAGTCCAATAAAACAGGGCGAAATAAGTATTGATAAACTAAACTAAGGTTATAGAAACGGCATAGGTCTACACAAAATAAGGCTAACTTAAAGTCCATAAAACATAGCCAAGTATGAACACCGTTCACAATGGTTTGCCAATGCGTTAAGAACTATCCTACCCCTTTCCGAGCCTTGAGACACTTCAGGTACATCCTGTCAGTATGTGTGCATGTCACTAACCACAAAGATTCCATCTCACGTTAGGTAACTTCGCCAACAGAGCAAGAATATCAGACAGCCAAAATATCTAATTGGGCACTAAAGAATTAAAGATATTCCTAAGACTTCCTCTATCCCTGTTATCCTATCAAACATATCATCCCTTAAACCCTACTAACAATGAACTATAGCACTTTTTCTGTATTGCCAAAGTGCAAGTTATATATATATATATATATATATATATATATATATATATATATATATATATATATATATATATATATATATATATATATATATATATATATCTGTATTGCCAAAGTGCAAGTTATATATATATATATATATATATATATATATATATATATATATATATATATATATATATATATATATATATATATATATATATATATATGTGTGTGTGTGTGTGTGTGTGTGTGTGTGTGTGTGTGTGTGTGTTGTAAGTTTAAAAACTGTGCTAGCAATTGCATTGTAAATATCACAGAATAAAACAAAGATACACATTTTCGATATGATTACCATCCCCGGAGCATGTATAATGATTTCGTCCTCATGTATCTATATTTCAAGACTATGTGATTTCATGTCAGGTAGGTTTCTCTTTAGAAGTGACCACCAGTCTTTAAAGGGTATTGTGGACCTAAGAACCTAAGGGGTACAGCTTTTCTTCCACATATAGAGTTTTCTCCGCATAGCTACTAGGTGTACTAAATGGCCAAAGCAGTGTCTTATGAAATATTGTTTTTAGAAAAAACAACTCTTTTCTCTGTTTTGAAAATGTTATGCGTTGTAAATTATGTTTATAAAGAATAATAGCTTAAACATTTTCAAGCCAAACCGAAAACGCGGATCAAACACAGACTACAATTTGATAAGGGTCACTGAGCTAATATTCATTATGTTGAACTCTTAACCATGTGCAGGCCAAATAGGATATATATTGCATCTAAAGGACACTTAATTGATATTTTGCACCTTTAGTATGATTTCCAGTTTAGCCAAGCGTCTACCTGTGTTGGTATTAACCACATTTAGCTACTTTCTTATCAAATCGCATACTAGTATTCAAATATGTACAGATCTGTATCACCCATTTCGTTTGTCAGTTGCAAATTAGTCTTCTAACGAGGACTTCAATGCAGTTAACAGGATTGTTGTAAATTTCCTTGATATTAATATTCTAGGGTAAAAAAATAGTTATCATTACATTAATGATATACGAAAACGGCTTGGATCTCTTTAATGGTTAATAGTGTATATCATTTAGTAGCGTTATATGCGCATTAAAGGCATCTTGGTGTCTAGCTGTAACTAAAACGAGACATGGGGAGAGAAGGAAAACAAAGTGCATCCGCTCATTTGGTACTTGATCAGGATGGACCATATTCGGCAGAGAAAAAAGATGTTTACAGTTATCCTATCCCCTCACGATGAAACGTTTAGAAACGGCGACTTTCTAACTAGATGTCCGGACAGAGATCCCATTATAGATAACATAATATATTATCTCATTTTAAACGTCTTTTTTTGTTCTGAGCGCAAGATAAATGGAGGTCAGAGACACAGTGTCCACTATGAGAGTGACCGCCAAGTCAACTGGTCAAGCCCGTGTGATTTATAGACAGGATTAGGTTTGAAGGTAGGAAGATTAATAGACACTGCTAGATTGGCACTCAAGGTATGTCACCCTTTGTGAAAGGGCGTAACACCCATTATGGACCTCCCCATCCCATATTAGGATATGCCTGATTTCATACCACAGGCCGTCATTGTCTCTGCTATTAATAGTATTTTTTCTAGTCGCCGGGCCGGCACCTTGTGGGACAGGGGGTGAGGGGTAAGTGATGGGGTGTGCGGTAGGTGAGAGGGGGGCATTATTCTCTCTCCTTTAGTGAAATCATCCGTGGGACTTGCAAGACATGTGTTTAACTAGCCGCTCATTTCGTTAACGAAAGTAAAGCCAGACGTGTAAAGGCATTGTTTGATTATACAACGTGTAAATGATGGAATTGGACGGTCCGCGTTGTGGCGGCCACGTGACATAAGAGTGAAGAGGGGCATGAGGGCCGCGCCACCCGGAATACAATAGCAATTGTTTGCTACACTGGGGCCTTACGTAGGCAGCATCAAAGCCAATGAGAGAGTTCAAGTAGTTTGTTTATTAAGTTTGATAAGATCGTGCCTAGGGTGAAATTAGATGTGCTAGAGTTGGAAGCGAAGCGTCCACTTCCTGCTATTTACCTGGTCGTCCCCACATTCTTCCCTGCTTCTGGACAATAGGAACACAAGTGTGTCCAAACAAACAACCCAGTCTCCCACGAAACAAAACGGGAAACGGTCTGAATAATTACACAGTGCCCAACAGGTAGTCGAAACACTGGGAAAAGGAAGGATCTATATTATAGTCAACTTGAAGATTGACTTGGTGGACTACTAATACTATATATTGTTGAACTATATAAAGAGATGCCGATACTTGAAGATTGATTTGGTGGACTACTAATACTATATATTGTTGAAACATATTAAGAGATGCTGATATAAGTAACACATAGGTCTCACCTGTGGCTCTTATAAACATGCAGTAATAAATGTGCTAATGGGCACCAAATATTCCCCAAACCCAAATATAATTTATCGGTGATATCGTCAATATATCTGAGAGCTGTAATACGAAAAGTGACCTTTCCGAAAGCAGTTGATATTATAACCTCGTTTTCATATCTCACTTACCCCCCAAATAATAATAAAACATGCTGATTAGAGAATCCGTGGACTTAGAAATTGTCAGAAGAGAATTAAGTGGTGGCTTTTAAGTGTAGTCGTGTTATCATAGACCTGCAGCCATATCTCGGAGACAGCTTTAACTGTTAGGTCTAGATGATAGCCCTCATGAGGGAGGCGGCTTAAATGACCAGCTGCAGGCTACACTAGCTTTTCTCAAGCACTTCAAAATACAACTACAGTCAGAGATGCCTCAGAATAAAATTTTACTTCGGGATGCACTTGTAATTCATAAACAAATGGCCTTTGATATGGAAGGAAGTTTACAAAAGCTCTTGAGTATTTTGAAAGTTGATGGATCGTAAAACAAAGGTCCAGTGTGCTTTAGGGGTGACCAGTGTTCGAGGAATGATTATTTTGGTATGTGTTTTATTATCCTGTTCACATCAGGGCAGATGGCAACCCCGGGGCAAGACGTATAATCCGCATCATAGCGCCATCTATCGGAATCGCCAGACAACCTTTGAAATGCTTGCCAATGTCATTTCAGCGAAATTAAAGGTATTAAGTAGTGGCAGACTGTATGCTCGAGTGTGAGGGGTTTGATACCAAAAATGAACTGCTGAATGATAGGATGAAGCAAGGTTTCAATAAAGCAGCCATATTATAATGTTTTTAACAGTAAAGTATAACAAACCGACCAGATGGGAAGAGTCAGGCGGACTTATGTGAAATAAGGTAGTATTAAAAAGGACAATCAGATTCTATGTCGAAAGGTCAGACTTATCAGTCAGAAATTCAAAGTAAAAGTGCTCACAAAAAAGGATAAATCTAATAGAGAAGTTGATACAAACATACATTCGACAAGCATATTTTTACATATGCATTATTGCCAACCCTTATGACTTGGCATTGATATTCAAATCGAAGATCATGTAATTATGCGTCCAATTATTATTTTTGCACACAATATTTTCCTGTAAATAAGTTTGATAATTCCATGATATATTTCAGAACATATTTGTTCACGAGAAAGTTGTTTATGAGAAAGAGTTTCCCACAAGTCAAAGGAACAAGCAGCTTGCTTATAAAGTTGTGTAGCAGCGGATTACCAGTGGCGCATAGGAAAGCAAGGTACAGGGTGTCCCAAAAAAATGCAACGAGCTATATTTCCCTAGATTTCAGGGAAAATAGGAAGCCAGTATTTATCATTTATACACTGTTGGAACGCTACATATCTCAGCTAAGCACCATGAAAAAATCACAATGAAATGATATTCCTGTGGGGAGGTATCCCCCCAAACATGACACCCCCTCTGATGTGCAATCGCGCGCGACCGGTACTGGCCTGTTAATACACAAGCTAGCACTGATTTGCCTGCTTTCACCTGTTTAACCTGCTTCAACCATGTGTGAAACAAAGCCCTGGCTTACCTGTCAAAATGCAAAGGGATGACCAATCAATCATGAGCAAAATTACTTGGTCCGAATTCCCATTTTGAATAATTTGAGTGGAGCGATTGCCTGATCACTGGACAGTCCCTTCCTAAGCGTCCGTTACAACTGTTATGAGTACATGGTGGGCCAGCAAGTTACACCTCAGGAAGACTTTTTTTAAATTTAATTGAGCCCAAAAAGATGTTTTAATATAATTTTCCCTAAACTTATGGCAATATGCCTTAAGGTTCATTGTTTAAGGGGTGTTCAAGCCATCTGTATGGGAATATTACATGCAAACACACAAGAACCTCTTGTGTACAATTTCACTTTGGAGGGGGTGTGACCTTTTGGGGGATATCTCCCCTCAGGAGTATTGTTTGATTTTGATTCTTCTATGTTAGTTAGCTGACATATGTAGCTTTTCAAGGATGTAAGAACAATACATATCGGTCTCATAGTTTTCCAGCAATTAGGGAAAATGTACCTCATTGCTAGCTTGTGTATTAAGAGGCCAGTACCGGTCGCGCGCGATTGCACTTCAGAGGGGGTGTCATATTTGGGGGGATATCTACCCACAGGAATATCATTTCATTGTGATTTTTTCATGGTGCTCAGCTGAGATATGTAGCTTTCCAACAGTGTATAAATAATAAATACCGGCTTCCTATTTTCCCTGTAATCTAGGAAAATGTAGCTCGTTGCATTTTTTTGGGGACACCCTGTATATTGTAATGCATGATGATCTGGAATTAGAGTAAAAGAGATATAAAAGCTATGAAGTGACAGAAGATTGTAGGTGTGTAGCATAGAATAGTATGGTGTAAGAGTGTATTAGTAGTTAGTGAGGCGGTGTGCAGTATAGCATAGTATTTGAGTTGAGTTGATTTTATTCGTTCTAGTAAGATTATATTACACTGCATTTGGCACATAAAAATAGTATATGAATGTGACTAGATGGAGAGTCATATTGCTATGCAATAACATTCTAACCAGACAGGATTTATACACTAAAAGTTAAAAAGTCATAGTAGGATATGGAATGGCAAAAAGTAAGGGTGTACGAGAAGTAGACTAATGGCGTATACGTAAGTATAAGTATACGGTAGCGTAGTGACGTATATGTAAGAACTGTTTAGTAAGGTATTAGATAAGAGGATAAGAAAGTGTTGCGTAGTGACTTAAAGGTAAATAGAGTGCAATATGGCAAAAAATAAGGATATAAGAGAAAGATGGGCGTTGACTGTATAGTAGCAGGTAGAGTAGGGTTGCAGCAGCATGGATGGGGCTGGCCCAAGTTGTCAGCTGTGTTAATGATGCCATCAAAGTAATACTCCCAGGAGAGCCACAGTCAGCCCCGCCCGCTTATCAATTTCCATTTTCCCATCAATTCTTTTTATGTATTTTTGGGTCTGTGTGATGAGGACGTTACGATGCTTTTTGCCTGTGTCCCCTGGCGCCAGTCAGGAGCCGGTTGGGGTGATGACGTTAAGGTGAAGCGCTATGTCAATCATCCGCAGGCTAATCTAATTAAACTTCCTCCGCCTCGGAGACAACTGCTCCTAGATTTCCCTCTCCTCCTCCCCGTGGAATTGCGCTCACTAATACCGGCTTATCACACAGATTCGACAAAAACCATCATCATAAATTTAGCGTTCAATCTACATGTTTTATTCATGAAATCGAAATTGAGCAATATCGATACATGTATCTGGCTGTATGTTATTACCTCCACCTTATCTCACGCTAAGAACGAGAGTCAATAAACAACAAAGTCATGGCAGAATATGAAGCTTGATTAATCATCAGTAGCAAATAACAGCGACAAGCAAGCGAACACAAAAACAACAACACCGAATATAACGTCAACGACAACCACAAAACACTTACCACAGCAGCCACATCAACAGCACAAATCAGCAAAACGGCAAGAAAACTAGCAAGAAAAACAACAACAACAACAACAACAACAACACAGCAACATCAACAGCACTGGGTAAGCCTTCTTAAAGTAACGAAGTAACAGTAACAAAGTTATTATGCGCCTAGCGCTGATTTTTCATCACTTACAATAATCCCAAAATGGATAGGAACCCACTCAGTAAGTCCGATGGGTTTTGCACTGTTTGTTTGGATTTGTATTGATATGGCGGTCACTGGCTGACTGACATGTTTGATGACATGTGTTTTCATGCAAGATGTGTGTATAAGGAGCGACAGATGGAGCTAAACTTGTAATCCTTCGTATAATGCTGTGAGTTCACTTGAGGTCTCACCCCTTGAGACAGGGGGATTGAGGTTACCATTGGAAAGTGGCCAACACACATCGAGATTATCTGAGCGATGAACTATATGTTTTGAGGCGGTGGCCGTCGCTTTGAGATAAGTTTTACACGACAAACAGCTGCAAACATGCTATAACAGTCCCTTTTAAAAGCTGACAGTTTGATCATGATGACGTCTCCACTGACAGTATGTACCCGAATAGTTTTGGCAAGACCGAAACTATCCTGTCTTTTTCGAAGATAACTACAATGGAACCCCTCTAAAGTGATAACCAGTGAGACCGGCCACAGCTGGTCAACTTAGAGGAATTCCCTTTACTATAAAACTAATTGGCAAAAGTTAGTATAGGACTGGAAGAAAGTGCTCACTTTATAGGGGATGGTCACTTCGTGGGGTTCCACTGTATACTTGTTTTAAAGTATTTTTTCCTTTTAAATTTTGATTATATAAGCTATAATATAAGATTATATTTCATTGTTACGTACTCGAAAATGTTTTGCATTCATCCCGTATGCACTAACTTTCAGGCCATGCATCTTCAGTAAGAATAAAGTGGAATCTCATGCAATATTCTGTAAGCCCGTCTGTAATTGGGGTTAAAATGTTCATTTGTGATTTCCACCTGTTGAGGGGTACAATTGTATTTCTGTGAAAGGGCGGGGGTACGAGTGCAGTTAAGAAAAGACTAAAAGGTATTCTTGTTTAAGTTTGAACATCGGTGGCACTTACACTAGTGTGGGTTATTGATGGTCTGTCAGAGTGTAGAGGGTCATCAAGGCACATTAGGGTTGTGTTAATCATACGTACTCACACTGGGTCTATGTAACAACATTCTACATCTCAAAAACCGCGCTGGCCACATGTACACATTCGTGAGGGGGCATCAATATACGCCGGTGAGTGTCCGATCCCATTATCACCAGCCACCGAGCAGACCACACCAGTAATGGCCAGATAATATCCTCTTATATAAGCCATAACTGGGAACACTGCAATTTTGGATGTTGTGAGCGAATGAGCCGGGTGACAATTAGTGTATCGTGGGAGAGAATTGCGTCCTCTGGCTGGCAAATGATCATTCCGGACAGGTAGGATTGTCCTAGTGGCCATTATAGCGTAATGCGAGTGACCAGAAACATAAGATGACCCGAGGTGGAATGGGGTTCCGCCTGATAAATCTTGCAGGGGTGGGCGGTGACGGGCTCCTAATACCCCCCTCGTAACCTCTTCATCTCCGCCGAGACGCGCACTAATTACTGGAAAACACTGCCACAACAGTGCAGTTTCAGGGTCTGGGTTCAACCCACCATCTTGAATGGACAATTAAATGCATCTTAAATGATTGAAAATGTCTTTGATCTATTGGTGAATTAAAGATGGCAATTGAAGGTTCTCGAAGTTAAGGGTCTCATTTCAATTCAGACTTAGATATATTCTCCATTCATGATATATCTGATAGAAACTAAATAAAATTATAGACACAATATGCCTTCCAAACAACTCGATAATAATGCTTTAAAACACACTCATATCCGAAGTGCAAATTCTAAAAAATCATAAATACTATTTTCATGTCCTTACATGTGTATGGATTCAAGTATAAGACCGAACGACAGATGTGAAAGTATGGAAGAGCAGAATTATCAATAAAACAGACTGGGATCTCTCAACTGCTATTCCTTTCTTCCAATATAAACACATCGTGGACGAACGGTACTCAGCAGCACGTATCGTCCCCAAAAGAAGATTTTCTAGAAATGCAATAGTGAAAATGATCAGAAGCTGAAAAAAGCCAATAATTAAGTTTAAAAACCTCAAGAACACAAAGACACACCCACACTTCGTCTTGGGATTCTTTCATGAAGTAATTTGACAGTGTGCCTAGGGGTGAGGGTCAACCAATCTAGATCGCCCCACCCCCAAGCAAAACAGTATAAGCGGTGGATGTACCTCCAGTGGACGGATACATGCTTCTACATTAGAGATAAGTTCTGACAACCCGCTTCAAAGACCTGCCGTAGTTCCTGGCTACTATCACCATGTCCGATACCTGCTCCATTTAGGACAGCGTCGTGAGTGGACAAATTGAGAATGTGGCAGGGAGGAATGTCAGTCATGATAAATCTCCCGATGACAATCTCAGGGTATGTGTATGGGCCTGCTGATCTATTAGGGGATCTTAGATCACATCTAACCCTAGGTGAGACCTGGTTTCTCCCGCCACATACTTACTAGCGGCTGAGTCAAGTTACAGATAGATGGTCCCTTGTGGATCTTGGTCGCTGACCACGAAAGGTGGACCCATCTGACTGGTGTGATCGTGTTACAACCAGGTATACTACTTGGCTAAAGCCATTGTGTTACACGTAGGATGACCCCCTCCATCTTGCGGTTGTGTATCATATGTACAAGAGACCTGGAAGCCTTGACAAATGTAATCACGTTACAGATACGTAATACATCTTCGCTGTTGTTTTGAAGAGAAGTGGATTCATTGGCTTTTGGTACTAGTATTGTATTGGAAAGATAGACCTTATCCATCATAGTTGTTAACACAGTGTTACCTAAATGAGAACCGTATCCCTCTTACCCTCAACACCGTGTTACACACATGTAGATTCTATCCGTCTTACCCTAAACACGGTGTTACACAAATTTGATCTTCATCTATCCTGTCTTTTACTCTCAATATTATGTCACAGAAAGTGTGACACCTTGGCTTATAAAACCATGCGTAAAATTCGTGAGCTGTTGACACTGTGTTACAGATAGGTAGGCACTGACTTACATGTAACCACCTGTTAACACATGGATGGACCTTTTTGATTATACAACCTATGGCAAATGACGCCGAAATAAACGTAAATACATTTGATGTGTGCACCCATAGACAATGGCATTCTGACTCTACCTATGTAATTTATCCTTTCTTTGAATATTTACTTTGTTTCCTTTCAAACTGCATCTTCAAGAGGAACACAAGACAGAGAGTATACTTGATTCATTCATTCCAATTTTTGTTCCATATTTCTATAAGAAATCGAGACTCTCTCATCGGAATTAGAATTTTGGTTATCTTAGAATAAAAATGGTTCTTTATAATGCCACTCGTCCAAAGGTATTGTTAGAGTAAGATTATATTTAGAAGCTGTTTCTTGGTTCGTTTTTGCCATCAGAAAAGTGAATGAGGATTTAGGAGTTGGACTCAATCTGACCTCTATACGTACGTATGTTCACCAATTAATGGCTAACTACTTGAGCGACTAGTAGAGAGTGATCTATATAGATACTTTATACGATGAACCACATATAGGTGTATATGTATCATATTGTTTGTATGGGCAGCACATACATCTGTAGAACGATTTTCTTCAGAATATTCTAACATATTACAAGTTTCCAACGTGGTCTGTATATCTAATTCATAATGATTTCCGT
>OZ012684.1:37238289-37240789 GCA_963942565.1 Maea johnstoni
TGCCTGGGCAATGAGTATTGACGATAACTCCAAGCTAAGTACACAGAAGGTGTTATCTAGTTTGTATTAGGGCCTCTCAAGTATGATGTTTATGGGGAGAGGAGTAGTTATGTTTTGAGTTTCAGCCAGACAGCAAAATGAGCCCTGCCTGTCAGCGATGGCTAATAAGCGGTTATCCCCCTGGACACCTCTTATTTGAAATTTTACACTTGCAGATTTGCTTTGAGTGTTGGGGACCTTAGGGCCACGTTGGTTGTGTGTGTGTGTTAGTTGCTTGGAGGGTGTGGGTGTAGAAGGGCACGGTTGGCGGAGCAGAGGGGTGCCTCGCGGCTAGCCGTACCGCCTAGAGCCAGGTACCACCACTATCCCACAGCCATAAGAAACAATTACAACGTCGTAAGCCAACCAACCGCGACCGCCAGAGATCAGACCCCTCCGAGTTGCTTACCTGTCGACTTGACAGATATTTACAAACAAAATCACCGTCGTCCAGATTCCGGCGCGGATGGAGCGAGAGGGAAGATTCCTGCGTAGCTCTGACAAGCTGGCAGAACTAATGGCGCTCATCTGGGCCCTGGCCAAATCCACAAGTCAAGCGAGAAAAGGGCCTCATGAAAAATTGAGTGGGATGATACATCAGGGTTGGAGTGGAGATCTTCCATGCTTGTACCTGGCTAGTCGGCGATACTCGTGGTACCCCGGTACCATTGTATGGAAGACACCCCCTTTCGCCCATACATCAACTCGTCAACAATGCCCTGCGCACCACACAGGGTGTCGGTGCCGATAAGACTGTACCCAACTCTCCTGATGGGATAATTATAGAAACGACCCTGGAGAGAGATAAGACCAAATTGTAGCACCAACACTCCTAATTATTGCTTCCTTCTCCCAGATCGCTATAATTTTTGTTTGGACATTATCAGTGGTAGAAGGGTGTGTGATAGCGATAGTGCCAGGGATGGGGGTGTCAGTCTCCTCCTATACAATAAGGGTTGTGGGAGGGGGGATCGCTCATGTCAGGGGAGGGGTACATGTATCATAAAACTATCACAATCCACACTGTATGGCTACGATATACAGTCAAACCCACCAGACAAACCATCTGTGAGAAGAGACCATAAGTAAACAACGATCGCCCAGGTAAAATACATGTGTCACAAACTAGTGGTAACGCCCTAGATAAAAGCCATAAGTCGTGCTGTTATGTGTAAAAGAGGGGAATATGGGAGTATTTTAGGGGAGGCGCAAATAGTTTTGCAATGGCGAAGTAAGTGCGCTGTAATTTAAAGTTTTAAAAGTTATGTTGATCCTATATTGCTTGAGTTGTATATGTTAAAACACATCCTCGTCTACAATTACAAGAAACCCTAGTCAGGTGGATATGTTTAAACTCCCAAAATAAGTCTGCATCTTGGTATCAAGAGAAGTTTCATTACAACCTGCCAAGTTAGTTAAGACCACCTGTCTGCGAGAACTACTTTTACTAGGTATCATCTGTGACATTTTTTGTCAGAATTCATTATGTGGCTGTTCGTAAGACTTTGTAGACAAAGAGTAGAAAGAAAGCAATTCGCTAGTGATAAACAAACCTGCTAGCAGAGTATGGCTGTATGTTACTGTTCCAGGTTCTCTTGTGGCTGCAGGCAAGATCCGCAGGCAGTCCGCCCACCAAGCCGCAACTGTACACTATAACTAACTATCTTTCTCCTTCCCATACTGATATTTACACACTGGACACCAAACTCTGCCTATGCCAACACTCTCCACTAGTCAAATATGAGCAGTATTATCTAATACTGTATTATACTCCGAGTATGTATCTATGGAAAAGATGGTGACCGTCCTTTCAATTCCCCTGATACTGAAAAGGCTTGTTAACTAGTCCATAAACCTTTGATATTACACACTACCAACCAACTCCACACACACCCACACATCCACCTATCATAGCAGACCTATATCACAACTCATCGTCATGTACTACTACTACTACTACTACTACTACTACTACTACTACTACTACTACTACTACTACTACTACTACTACTAGCGCTGCTGCTACTTTGCTTGAATACAAAGGCATGGTTGCACAAACTGGCTTGAGTATTGAAGATTATCCTGGATAAAACCGGACAGTGTCCACATCCATTCTTCTTGACAAAAAGCCTGGAACGACTTCTTGGCACTATAAAACACACTACATAGCAAGGATAAGAAAACTGGCAACTTTATATGGCTATTTCTCCTATAGTTCGTGAAGATTTTATTGCCTGGCTAAAGTGCAATAAAGTGCCGGTGCTGGTGTGGTAGTGCGCCTGGGGCGGGCAGAGGGGACGCCCCATCAGCAGTGTGAGGAGGGTGCTGCCCCCCCCCCCCCCCCCCCCCGGGGGCAGGTAATGGATGAGGCCCTTCGGCAGTGGGTGGGTGGGTGGGGGGGGGGGATGGGCAGATGTAGTGTGCGGTGGGGACAGGACCCTAGACGTGGTTAGAGAAGCCT
>OZ012684.1:37243289-37278289 GCA_963942565.1 Maea johnstoni
TACGGATATGTAACTTACAGTTGCCTGGGGTTGTCTGTTGTTTTTGAAGGGTGTGGAACTAAATCTTAAAATAACTAGCATCGTCACTGACTTACACTCAGTGCCTTACTTTTTTCAAGCTTTCTTTTTACAGATGTTAGCTGCCTAACTCAACTATTTAACCTCTTTTTAAGAAACCAAAACAAACCTCAATAAACACGTCCAAAGTTCTTTGTGGCGTATAGACATGTTCTATATATGTAACATATAGCTGCTGGAGTTCTTATTTTGTTCTAGATGGAAAGCACTTCGTGGCCCTGGCAAAAAAGAAAGTCCAAATCTTGCGAAGAATGCTGGCTGGGAACAGAACAGAGATGCTGCTGTATGGTTGCTTTGTATTGCCAGCAAACACTACTTGGCGGCGCGCAGAAGATGTGGAAACAAGATGCTGATTAAAAAGAACGTGCACCGAGTTCTCACTCACGCACGGTACCCAGAAATGGGAGACGCTTAGGGGTTCTGAGAGGAGAATCACGGTACGCGGCACCCCAAATATCTCTGATGTTTGTTTCTCGTAACTCTGTCCTTGAATAAGTGCAGGAAAACTATTTCTAAAGGCCAAATCAGTCCTCACAAGGACATAAAACTCGTCAGCAATAATGCAGAGAATTAAATAGACAGCACTTATTTTGAATGTTATGGTTGTTTTTAATGGGTTAGGGCTGTTCCATTTAAAAGTGTGGTGGGGGGGAGGAACGGAAGGTAATTAAAAATTCGACACCCCCCCCCCCCCCTCCGGCCAGAAATCATATATACTCTAATGGTATAAACTAATTCAGAATTCGGCCCCTCCCCCCCTTAAAAAAACCTTCCGTTCCTTCTCCCCCCCCCCCCCACACTTTTAAATGGAACAGCCCTTACGTCATTGAAAAAGGTAGGACATATATTTGAGATATTATGGCAAAAGGTTGGTTGTTGTTTAGTAAAATATAGGGACAGAAAATGTTATTAAGTGTTCGTTGGTTGGTAAAAGCAACATCCTTGATAAAACAACCCTACAATTTTCCACTATGGACAATAAGCAAAATCTGAAAAACGATTTTCTGTTTTGAATGTTTAATTTATGCACATCTGTTGAAACAATTATCGTATGAAAAATCAAAAAATCAGATATTTAGAAAGGTAATAACAAACATACCATCTATACCGAGAAATCATCAGAACCCCTTGTTCAAGAGCCACTCAGATGATAACTAGTACCTACTTTAGTATTAAAGAATCCAGCCATGCCTGCAGCACCCATACACTTCATTATTTTGGGGATGTGTCTTGACCAATGCATCACCTGGAAATTATTTGAAGAAATATGAATCAGATATCAAACAGCAACGCTTTTATGTATACACCTAAGTCAGTGTACTAGTTAAGATGTTACTATCCAAGAAATATTCGCACGATTGGATATTGCAACAAGTAGACATCGTATTTAGAATCATATTTTGCCAAATGTTTTCGAACCAGTATAAGTGAAAACTGTAGTAAATATCATCCCATGTCTTATCATATTTGGAACTTTTCCAAAGCTGGACTCTTGAGTGAGCCTAGCCGACTGCTTACCTGACCTTATGAACCATAATTCACCAACCACGACAACAATAGAATACATATGACCCATAACCACTTCAGCATTCCATTTTCAGAGTAAACAGGTACATTTCATCTTCAAGTGCGAAATTGGCAAAATACTTGAACTAGTTAAATAAGCAAGTGTTTTCCTAAGGGCTTTCACCTTTGTTGTGTTTGCAAAAGTGCGAGTCTATTGAAGTGCATTAAGTGTGAATGAAGAAAGTTTCACTAGTGTATCTATCGTGGTTGTCAAGAGCTGTCTTCTCAAACAGCCCATGCCTATCAAACTATGAACCATCCAATACACATTCCACTTAAAAAGACAACTTTCACTGTCTATAACTTACAAGCCCAACTTCATAATCGACTTAATTCTTTCGCCATTGACAAAGTCTGTCAAAGTACATATTTAACCCGCTTGGTAAGTTTGGCCATTGTGCCTAAGAGAAGGAGGTGGCGTTTATAATGATAAATGCCCGCACGACAGGCTAAGCTGTCTCAAAAACAAAGGAGCCCAAGTGACGGAGAGGTGGCGACTGACCCGGCCCACAATGGCGCTCTCACCCCCACCACGTACCCCATCGTCTACACACAGGCAAACACACACAAAAGAAAGCTCTTCGTCTCCCTCTTTCCTTGAAAACCCCTGCCTTGCTAAGCACAGGGATCGGCCCCCAAGACGCGGGATCAATTTCCAAAATCTCATCCATCATTCTCGCCAGCGTCTTAGCAGCCTGTCTCTATAGAGCAGATGGGGGTCTGGGGTCACAGATTTGGCAAGTCGAAACACACCTTTAAGTGTGAGCTACTTAAAGCCCTTTATATTAAATTCAAACGGATACAAACTACGAATGATATTTCAAGAAGGAAATACATACATTAAGCATGTTCACTACATCGATGCATCTATTTTAAGACAGTTGATGTAGATTAGATCATTCAAGCCCCTCGTAATACCTTAAATGGATGGGGGCATATCTACAAACTTTATAATGGATGGGAAAGGTGGACCCTGCGGTAAGGATCACTTCTGGTATTCATATGATAAATTGTCCTAAAGAAGTGTCTCTATGTAGTAAGTCTCTTTATCAAAGGAACACTTCTTTTCTGTTTTATCTGACTGTGTTTTTGAATGATTTATTCCATCTCGAATTCCGTAATGTTCCCTGGCAAGTAAGGTGTCGAGCAGCAAGATAATGTAGGATAATCTAGGATAGGTACTAGCAGTTGAAATGGGGGTCGAGTAGCACAGCTTCCTCAATAGGGCTACTTTTTTCCACACAAGTCACTGCAGAACCTTCATAAAAACCCTGAACAATACGAAAAAGTGAAAGATTTGACACTCATTGTGTATAAGCGTTTGCAATTACTGCAATGAACTTAGAAAAAAGCTTCAACTAGTGTGTGTATTAGTTACAGCACTAACAATACCTATCTATCCCATCCAATGGCCTTTACAATGAATGTTATCTTTCCTGAGACAAAGCCTTTGTGTCTCACTTCAAAACGAGCCCAAATTCCGTAGATCTGATTTCATCATCGACTGATAAGCTACACCTCATCCCTACAATTAAGGGTAGACCTCAATCTTAAAGACAACCAGTCCTTTTATTGTAAAGATTGGTCTCCCATCTCTGACATAATATATGTACAGTAATGGCTGTTATATAAGTTCCACTATTTGAAAGAAAACGTTGTCTTAACTATTCCTTACAAGTGTTTAAAAGAAGCTGTAAGAGCAAGAAAGATAAAGTATATGATGGATAACCTTTGATCTCTTAACCCATTTGAGGACAGTTCCACTTACTATTTATATCCTAATGACATATAATTAAAGTGTAGGATACTATTACAGCACTCGATGATCTTTCGTAAATTTGTTCCTTAAGAGTAGAACATGTTTTTGAAAGATCTTTTAGAAAGACACTTTACAAAATCTCCACCAACAAATGGTTTTCAAGCACTAGGCAAAACTTTCCATTTTTCCACCATATGACGTATTATCCTTTACACTCAACAAACCTATGTAATGTCAAAGAAGTGAAAACGGTTTCGTCAAAAAGGCATTGCAAATAAAGTTTTAGAAAAATACAATCTTCTTCTTACAATTGTACTCTTGCATTATTTGAAACTTCCCATTGGACAAAACATGTGACGTATCATCATCAGTGGACGGCAATATGACGCAAATGTCAAATAGGTGAAGATTTTCCTGCACAACCTGCTATTTTATGATTTTTTGCATATCATGATGTCAATGGTATATGATCTACCATAAACGATGGTGCTTCTTCAAAAAAAGTATTAGTAGGAGAAATCAAAGAAGAAAAAGCGAATATTGTCAATATCCGCATCATCCCACCTGACAGTCATACTGGTAATTTGTTTTTCAACATTCAGTAAGCCTAACAACGCTGTTATTGTAATTTCTTAATATAAAACACCAATAATGGCTGTCCTCAATAACACGTGCTCATGTTTGTGTACAACGTGAGTTCTACTTGTCCACGGAAAATACACCAAACAGAAAACCCGTAAACATGACAACTGTTTCTAATTGCTGGCAACAAAAAGCCTTTGCCTGGTCTCATTTGTTTCCAACACTTGTTTCTCATTTATTTTAGTTTACACTGAATTGGCCATTGACTTTCGATAGTCTGTTCCATCCTCATTTTATTGATTTAGTCTTTAACCTTTTTATTCATTAATTACTATTTCGAGGCAAATTTGTGAATGCAAATGAGTACCTTCAACACTTTGTGGGAAAAGATCCCAATTCTAACCATTGTTCCATGTCGATGGTAGTGTATGGATCCTCCTAAAATTATGATGATAATCTGTGAGAAGAGCACAGCTTTGATATTTGAAGTAATTTGAAACCGTGTTAGCATTACATATGATATTGCCCTTTGTACATTTTCAAAATAGTGCTTTTATCCTGAAGGGAAAAGTCGACATTGGCCAATCTTTATGTTGGGGGTAGGAGACTTAGATCCGTTTGTATAGTTAAATGATACATGTTATGGATACCCTCATTCAGTGGCACCACCTCTTAATACATACCATGTGCATTTACCGCAAAAGTGTTTCGCAGATTCTGTAATAATTCACAGAAGCATGGTATAAATGGTTAAAAGTGATTTCCAACCAAATCTAATATGTAGCAACTACAGTTTAAAGTGGCTTATGGGGTTGATTTGTTAATGTAAGGTCATTTTGAGATTTTTACATAAGTTAAAGCCTACACCCTTTTCCTCATAATCAGATCAACTGTTACTGTCTAGGCTATCACTGAGCAGTCTAGGAGACTAAACATTACATTTATGGTCAATAAAGATACATACATACTAAACAGTACACAAGCTCCCATAGGCTTACACACAAGCGGGAAAGGTATTTGGCAAATATCTCCTTATCGCATTTCACCAAAACACGGTCGTTTCAAACATATATTTCGGATATCAAATGTTGTCCAATTTGCTTCAAATCTGGCAAAGTTGTAGCTTAGAGTTTACAGGAGGTATTAAGGGAATCAAATTCCATTCAATTTTGATTTTGTCTAAAACTTGTGGAAATATGCATCTTTGCTCATTTTCAGCAACTAAGAAATAGTTATAAAAGTTGAAAGGTAGAAAAATTAGAAAATATGTGATACCCTTCCCTCGGTAATGATCTTTCCTCTACAACTGTGAAATCTGAAAGTCCCTGGTCCATAGTCGTAGATAAGAACTCCTTTAAAGATTACTTCTGCATGTTTTCTTAGTTTTAACCCCTAAATCTTACATCCTGCTATGAAGGTACGTTTGTGATGCTATATGTATTCCTCCTCAGAAGGCCTTTCAGGCAGTATACACTTTATATAGGTTAAATAATCAAATAGAAGCAGGATGGATGAAAAGTTAAGCTAGGGAAATTAACCCCATAAGCTACCCTAAATAGAATAAGCAGTGACAGCTGATATTACTAACGACAGGTGTAATCTTTACACAATAAATGAGTACATATAAAGACAAGGGACCTCTGAAAGTTGTTCACAGCAATGATACTCACATAAACTTATAGCAAGAAATAAACCCATCTTTTAAATGTCACGATTGGAGATAAATCAGCGGGCGTCATGATGATGTTTAGTAAGCTTCATGGCATATGTTTCTAAATCATTTGAAGTAGAGAACTCTGTATGAAATACGATGTAGTTTGTAGAGGTTGAGAAATACTTAGTATTGCAGTTAATTATGAAGGGCTAAGGAACGATGTACACAGTTGTATGGCAAAACGGGTGTGTTTTCTCTTCTAGCAGCACTTGTCACGAGCAATGCATCGTGCTGCAATGTTTAATTAGGTCTCCAGCATGTCATCCGTGCACTTGATGAACTCCGCCGCCAGATTTGTTATTCATTCCTGGTGCAAAGAAGCCAGCTGATTGGCCCTGTTTACTTTCCTCTGTTTGTTGTTGAAGGAAACTTATCCCGTCGCCTGCTGTCTTTACTAATTTGCTTGATGTCTACTTAGCCAGGGATGCTCTGCATGAGAAACTCCGGGCAGAGTTATTTTAGAATGAAGCCCCCCTCTATATACAGGTCTTCAAGCGTCAAGAAATGAGAGAGAGAGAGAGAGAGAGAGAGAGAGAGAGAGAGAGAGAGAGAGAGAGAGAGAGAGAGAGAGAGAGAGAGCGCGCGCATCATAATAAGGCGATTGAACTTCTTGATAACTAGTACTTGATATGTTCTTGAGAACTAGGTCTAGTACTTGGTATGTGTTCCAGAGCTGTGATGAAACATTTGGAGTAAAAGAATGCAGGCTTGGTGTTAAGAAACACACCAATGTTATCTGTTCACCATACAGTTCAATGTGTTTACAACATGTGTTCTGCAAGTAACGCAAAATATACGCTTTAATTTCCTATCTGAAAAGTACTGTCCTAATTTCCAGAACATATGCCCTGCACCCGTAAGCTGTTTACAGCTTTGGAATGTAACACAGACAAGTTAGACTATCTTTGAGAGTTGGGTGCAGTGCTATTAAACTCTGGTTAATCATTTATGTATCGCTTTTGTTGAATAAATAAAATTTGCAATATGATTATGAAGGAATGTGTTTTTTCATTAAATATAGAATACTAGTATTGTGATTACCTATTCTAAGTAGTTTTTCAGCGTGTGTGCCTTTTATCAAGGCTGGTTTAAACTAATCCACTCCCATAGGGAAATGGGATATGTATTTCTTATGTTAAGTGTGTTCTGAATTTTGATGGATAAATAGATATAAAGTCATCAAAATCCTTCCAATATTAACCTATTATGTTTCATTCGCCTTACCTTAAAAAGAGCGCAACAGGTTCAACGTAGCCCATGAAAGCCGTGCCCGGATTATTGTTAGTATGAATAAATGGCACAGCAAAACGCTAGATTGGTAATGATCCTTTTACCAGTTGAATTACTGTGAACTGACCGATGCAGACTGTAATAATTTGATACTTAAGAAAGTGTGAGCTATTCGTTAAAATCTTTGAAACTGGAGTAGCCTGCACGAAGCATATCAAAATAATGCGAATAGCCAAAATATTTGAGTGTGTTGGTTTGGTATGTATGTACTCTGTAGAAGTGTATGTAACTGCCACCTGTGCTTGTGAATATCAGCACAAGAATGTAAGTCTAATACTAAAAACATACACATTTGAATAAAAATAAAAATTAAATTTGATTTAAGAGTTATGTATGAACTGTATACTGTTGAGGCGTTGATAAATAAGTTTGACATGTAAACTGATTAGAAAGGTACCAGTAGTTAAGTACGCTTGAAATATAATACAATAAATGTTCACTTATATTTGAGTATTGTGTATATGGTCGTATCGCCTATATTACCTGTACCTGCACTCTTACCTGCCTGGGTTCGGCGGGGCAATGTGGTAATAGGTGGATAAATAGCTATAGTCATAATTGCAAACAGAGACACTTTTAAAGCCCCTCTACTAATGTGTGTGATCCATCTAATTACTTTAAGAGTTGATTTAAAGTATTTTGGGCTTTGAAGAGAAATTATTCGTGTAATCCAATTCAATGGCAATACCTCTCGATTCATAATAGAGAATTGTTTTAAATGAAAAGTACTCACTATAATGTTTTTCTGGGTTAATAATGATTACCAGGGAATTAAATCAATTAACTTGCATATTCAAAATGTGCATCATATATACAAATGCAGATCCACCATGATAGGCACCATCCATGATGGTTGTGTTGACAGAAATAGGGAATAACACATTACTATTAATTAAGTATTTTTTATATTGGTTTAAGTTTTGGCGAAGGTTTAAATGCAGTGTTATGTTTCGGTTGCAGAATGTGTTTTCGTGAGCAGGGGCACACAGACAGACACGCTGCGCAGTGGCTAGGTTTCCCAGGACCTTTAGTAATTACATTCCTAACCACGGGTGTCAATAGACCCTGCATCTTTGACTTTTGACACAACATCTTTAACAATGCAACTCCTTACAAAGGTTAATAACATGAAACATGAAGGTTTATGTATAGATCCCATACTTTTATTTTCATCGTTTCAACTACTCAGATTCTAAGTCCGCTACAAATATAAATACAGTCGTCAACATGAACGATTTTATCGCTGTCTAATTTACAAGGGTTGTGTTGTACACGATTAAACTTTAGTTGATACATCTAGCGATCCCAACACTTTCCACCACGGTTCTTCTGCTTACAAAACTAGTGCTAATACCACAACTAGAAAACGACGGGAACGAGAAGTTTTTTGATATGATTTTGCTCAGTTCGCTAAGAAACCCAATACTTCTTAAGGTTATAGAAGAAACTGACACACAATAAAGTCCTCTCCGTGTAGAACCATATATGGGTTTCTAGTTAATAAAACACTTTTTGGGGAAATTATATTCATCTTACATGTGTACATATTGCACGAATGCATGGTGCAATGCACATTTGCAGAATACATATATATATATACATAAATATATATATATATATATATATATATCCTATCATTTTAGGTCAGAACATATTGGTGTAATCTCAAATAATTGACGTGCTATAAAAGCTTAATTCTGCAAATACTCGTATAGTAAAACAGTCATATTCCACTTGATTTGCTGTAGTCCATACTCCTCCTGGGGTAGAACCCAATAGGGTAGAGATTGCACAAGTATGCCCTAACAAATATACACACATGATAAATATATATATATATATATATATATATATATATATATATATATATATATATATATATATATATATATATATATATATATATATATATATATATATATATATATATATATATATATATATATATATATATATATATATATATATATATATATATATATATATATATATATATATATATATATATATATATATATATAGTGGCTGTATGTTATTTCATCCTAGAACTCTTAAGAAGCGCACGGTTCATCTTACTGTCACAATAGTGTCGTCGTACACAACTAACTTAAAATCTCACGTTGAACAATCGTAGCACCATTGGACTGAAGTCAATGATGCACAAAACTTGAGTTTGTCCTTTGTAGAAAGGTATCGAAATTTAAGAACATAAAACATATCATACAATAAAAATCCTAGAAACAAATACATCCCAAATTCCTCCTGCTTCAACTGAGTCAAGGTGGGCTGCTATGTCACATGTATTTCATTACGACTAGAGTGGGCATCATGACTGACGTCAGCGGTATGACGTCATAGTTACATTGTTGTAGTAACAATGTGTAGCACACCAATAGGTAACACAGCATCAATAAACAATGTACAAACAGAAAATGCGCAATGACTTACTTTAACAGGCAAATGACCATCGTTTTTTTTAATCTTTCGTTGTGACATTGATGAGAACAAAAGTCACAATGATTGTTTCAGTGATTAGTAAACTGACTCTATTAACACCAAAATCGACCTTAGCAAAGTTTTTTGTAGATCACCAAAGGCACTCTGGTGCAAAAAAGACAACCGTCACTATATGCCCTTAACCCTCCGAGTTAAAGACTTATCTGTAAACATTCTGTCACGCATTGCATCATGGGAGATTCTGTGGCAGAATTTTGCACGTTTCCAAGATGCTGAGTCCAGATATATATTATAACGAAGAATATATACATCTATTTCGGAGCTCCCATTCAAACATACACACATATTGCTTGTTTGGGCTGATTGGGTTTCGTTTATTCTTTTTTACCCAAGTTACCAACGAAATCCAACCAATCCGAACGGAAATTAAAGATATAGAAATGTCCTAGGTATTCAGAGCATTTCTATACATTTCCTACTGTTCCCTGTGGTTTGATGCGGGATGAATTGTGTCCTATCATACAGCTAAGGCTACCCGAAAAAAAACATCACTACACACGGACAGTACAAAGAAGAAAGTCACAAGTAAACTTCATGGCTTTGGAATTGAACAGTCTTTTGGTTGATAAGTTTGATTTTTTTAAATTGCACCACTGTGGCACCTTGTCACTCCGAGTGTCACGTCGATGACGTCACATCGATGACGTCACATTGCTTGCCGCCCTGGCTAGACTTTGGCTTGGCAATCGCTGCTGCTGAGAGTTGCAACTTCCAGATCATAATAATAATAATATAAACACAGGAAAAGGAGTTGTCAACCTCCGTCATTAAGTACATGCTCCAGTAAATTGTCTTTGACAAGATTGTCAAAAGTGTCTTTGACAAGATTCCCTGCACTGTATTGCAGTCAGTGGTCCTTTGTGTTTTGACCTCTGACCCCACTCCCTCCTCCTTTTCCTCCTCCTCAGACGAGGACCTCCTTAAGCTTTCCTATTCTCCTCCTTGTCCTTACCCTTGACAGAATTGTCCATCTGCCCTCCTGAAGACATTTGTGAATTCTGTGAAGTAGGGTAGTTTTTGTCCATGAATTTCAACATTTCTGTTAGGTAATTCTGTACAGAATTTAATGCTGCTACTATTGCGGGGGATCCGAAGCCGTGTGTGATGAGTGAGAAGTGCGTTAAGTGTCTCTGAATGTTCGGTTCTAAAATCATTTGCGGCCTCGTGTTGCCTAGGGGTGTGCGGTCCTGATTAAGTAAATCTGTTATTTCTTTCATCATTGTCCTGCAAAACACAAATAATAAACATAAGCACAAGCACACAAAATATACCCAATTAAAGACGCTCATCCACTACAATAGATGAATAAAACACAAAATGACCGAACCTATTTGGAAAATGATGTAAACATAAGTACTTTGGAATGTCTAAAGATGTTTGTACAGGCTAATGGATTGGGTATGGTGTTTAATGTAGTAATTCTAATTCTCCGCATGAACGCCAGGATATATTTTTCTTGAAAGGAATACCTAAGCACATGTGTGAATCCAAAAAGGTTAAATATGTTTGTTAAATATGTATGTTTGCAAATGAAAAGGTTTAAATTGGTCACTGTTCTTGGTATTTTACTATTGGTGCCAATAGTGTATCTTATGAGAGATGCAGAGGAGGCTTGTGGAGCACACCTCTCTTTTAACAGGGTGTTGTTTTCCCATCCAGGTGTGGCTGGGACGAGACAGGTGAGAGCGAAGCGTTGTTTGGCTTGAGCCACAAGCCAAGAAAGGGAGGAAAGAGTTATACAAAGAATGACTCCAATGAAACAATATTTAAAGAAACAATATTCAAATAGATATAAACTATTTTTCATAGATCAAAATAACTACTGATCTAGATAAAGGGGGTGTTTTCGTGGGTGATAGTGAAACAACACTGAGGTAAGCCATATATTATGCAATCTGGATCTGAAGAGCGCCGAACTTAATAGCGGAGATGTTAAAAGGTTAGCTTGGCGTGCGGGTCAGGTTTGGATAATTGAGGAAGTTCTGAGACTACTGAGTTAGTTGTAAACCAGCTCGTCGCAGCTTGCCCACAACGGAATCCTAGATGCATTGCTGTCACGAGGCTCTCAAGGCGAGAAGCAGACGAGGTTCTGTGCGGCGGGAGGGACTTTCCCTTTCAGGACCCCCCGCGGGGAGGCTTTATGCGAGGGTGAGAGAGTGGTTGATGAGAGAAAGGGCGGGGTGCAGAGTCTACGCGCCACCGCGACCGTACCACACACCTTGAGTCATAATAGGGGAATATAATCCAGGAGCATTGTGACAGCGCCACGCCGCGGCGCTCACTCTAAGACCTTGCGCAGACGATCAGCTGGTCGCTTTTTGTCGATAACATTCGTGCCAACTTCTGCATGGCAGTACGCAGCTTCAACAAAGTGAAATTGCAATTATATTCAAAGTTGTCCAATTTTCGCTGGCTCTCGCCTGGGGGTTAGGGCGTTATCAAAGAGACCGCGGCGTATTGATTTTGAGCGTATCCCCCAAGTACACAGAGGGAGCAAATTTTATTTTAACCCCCTGAGTACGGCTTCAGCTATGAGGGAGTTATGAGTTGGCCGGGATTGTGGTGATCGGAGCTGATGGCGAGATAGACACTATCTGTGTCAGGCACCTGCCTGCGTGTAATGTGGAGGGGGATTGAAACACCATAGCCCGGCCGTCCAGCGCCCCGCAACAATACCAGGCAACATCAAACTGCCACTGCAATGAGGACAGCGGCCTTTGTTTTGGGCCACTCAATCAAAGGAATAGTATGATTCCACAGAACGTGTCTGATAACATCACATGTTTAGCAGCAAAGACTTGTATAACGTCCAAATGAACTCATTACAATAAATTTGATATTAATAATAGCCATGATGACCAATTTAAGATGTCGATATAATATTTAATTGGCATACACCGTGTTTAAAACGAAAAGTGAAACTAGAGAGTAATATCCATTATATGATCAATACAAATGTATTTCGACTTTTAAGTTTTATACTTAAATCCTTGTTAAATGGGCTCTATTCCAAACCAAAGAATGACCCGTTCGTTTTTGAGATGCGCAAAAAGTAGCAGGGTTATGTGTACTCGGGAGGAGAGTTATTTTAGCTCGCTTTCAGTTTGTTTTTGTGCGGAGCGCGTCAGGTGGTAGGCCTTGGCTGGGCGGCTGCAGGCGAGAATTACAACTGCACTGCTAGCTTCACAGCTACCGGAAAATAATGCATACAAGCCATGTAGTCAATTTCGGTTAACCTCGGAAGGGAATTGATCCTATCAAGCAAAACCTCTCTTTAAGGTCTCGGATAGAATGGGCGGGAAAGATTTCGAGATGCCACAGAAATGTTAGGCGGTTCACTTAACACACGGAAGTGATCATTCGTCTGCAATACTCTCAAATGCCGCTAATGTCTCAATTTCCAAGTGGAAACATTCTTGTAATTACTTGGTTAAAACAAAATACAGGGCAACAGGGAGTAGAAAAACAAACAGTGGGTCTGAGTGGGCCAGTTGTTATTGGAGGAGACATGTCGTTCACAGTGGGAAAGGTGGATATTGTATCGCACCAAACCGAGGGCCAACGACCACCAGACCACATACGACACCCGAGACTCTCCAAGACAAATCTGGGCTCTATGACGTCATGACAGGCCCGCACAAAATGGGAAAATGATGTCATTTGCGAAGAAATTTCAGCATGTGAGTGATAGGGGAAGGTATTTTCAGTGCGGTAGGGTTATTCTATTTATTTGTTGTAGAGTGACGTCATACGTATCCCGCAGCAAATAGACCGAAACGCTCTAAGTGCGAAACCGGTATACAAACAGTCTCTGATTGTATAAGAAGCTGGCTTCGTTTAAGGACAAGAAGAAATGGTTTGGAGAAATAAACTATTTGAATGAGTACTTACTTGGCTGCTAAGAGCATCTGTTTTCTAGTATGTTGTTCGGAGGTGTCCGTGTGTTGTCGACACACATACTCGGCACACTGTCTGGCCGGGAACTCTGTCTCGCACAGATAGCCGAAGTCCCTGGCTAAGCGTATGGCCTCTCCTGCAAAAACAAGGTAGCAAATTTCACTTGTAAATATATTAAACGAAAACATACCAGGGTTCTTTTTAGAGGATGAAATCTAGAGGGATCTCCACGTGGGCGATCGCGGCTTTCCGGGCGTATATTCTTACACCGGCGTGCTCAAGTTGTCTTATCCAAACAACTGGCACCCACAAGAACTACACCTCCCTAGGAAAGTAACCATCTAGGCCTCCCCTTGCCTGTCCATTAGAGAAATATTTAGGAAATCTCAGCGCAGCGTGAAAATGTCACTAATGGCAGTAGGAACGGGCGTTTTACAGGCATGTTTAGAAAACCATATATTAGAGGGGGTGTTTGGTGGCTGCGCACCCTCTCCCAGACCTGGCGATTTCATCTGATACACTTTGGATTTATTTGCATATGGGGTGCACACGTGGTCTAGGTATAATTGCAGCACACCATTTCAAGAAATATTGGAAATACTTGAAGAGTGATTGTTAAACCTAACAAGAACATTGCAGTCCACTCAAGTATTCCTTAACATATTGTGTTTTTTCAAGATAGTATTATATGATAAATCCTGATGTGAGGTGGTCAGAGCATCTTTCCCAAATTACTTATTGTATTAGTTTCTGGTATCTCAAGTTATGGATACACATACTTTTAACTTGATTTTAAAACTATTGGTGTGTATCAGCTAATGTATCGATACATTACAAAATTATTATAAGGAAATACAAGATCATAAGTGATAAGATATACGCTTCTAATACAAGCAGGGTTGGTTTTGAAAGTTTGGTAATGTCGTGGTTAAACATCCTATAATAGCTTATGATTGGATCTAATCCCGTAGCACAATAAAAATGGTGACACATTTTCTTGTGTCTTCCACTTAACGACTATCGCTCATAAATTCCACCTTTCTACACATTCCCAGTCCGTGACAAATGCTTCATCGTTTACGAACAATTAGACGGCAGAAATTCGTCAGTTTATTTTTCATGGGAGTCTGGTGTAAAGTCCCACTTGCGCTTAATTGAGTTGACGGCATTGGCCAATAGGGAGCTGACATCAATTCCGCAGCAAACAGTGACGACAGAGCGGGGCAGCCGATGACGGATTGTGTCATCCGCGGCCGCGCCAAGTTTTTATCAAGCAATTTACATGGGATTCGATGGCTGACAAATGCGGTCTAGTCTAGCCAGTTCAGCCCCCAACTCAGCATCACATAATAAGCGAACGCTAAAAGCGAAGCTGGGAGGTCACGAAATCTATACTGCCCCAGAAAATGTCGTTACTGTCACAGCATTTGCTGCGAGTGTTGTGTGAATAAGCGAGCAATGAAGAGTCAAAAGCCTTAATGAAAAAAAATATTTTGGGCAAGTAAACAAGGTTTTTGTATTGCGGGGTTGGGTATGTATCATGAGTGATATTTCCAACTTCTTAGATGGACAGGCACCAGCGTGGTCAAATTGGTCTCTGCTCCAGTCATTTGAAGATTAAGTTTCAATGATTCACCCCCCCCCCCCCAAAAAAAAAATGATAATCAGAATAGAAAGTCATGTCTTTGAAAAGGTATTCATATTTGCAAGTATAGAAGCACTTGACATGTTTTATCTATGCGATGAAGTGTTGCACAGTGGTGAGGTGTCTTTAACTACCTGCCCGCCCCATCTGTCCCTGTGACTGTAAGTTAGGATGGCGGCTGGCAGTGCCACTGCCACTGATGCTGCTGCAGCTCTTACCGCAGCGACTTGAAGAGAAATGGGGGGAAATGGACGTTAAATGCTATCTATTAAAGCCACTAAATGCACTGGCAGCGCCGCATCAGGGGACGAGCCCCCCTGAGCCTGACTATTAATGAAACGAAACACTTACCAGGCGGCCGGGGAAATGTTCCCGCCGCTCTTCTTCGCAATTTTAACGCGATACAATTATTTCTTCTGTCTAGAATTTCCCGCCACGTTTCTTCTAATCTAGTCAATTTGGGCGCCGGCAGATTCATTTCTTCGTCTGCTTAAAACAATGTCGCAAATAAGCGAGGACAAGTCATTACTGCTGTATTAGCCGCTAAATTGGCTTTATAGAAGGCTTGGATTTCGCAGCAGCGTGGATTTCACCTACAGGAGGCACTAAGACGCCATCTTGGTTTACTGTCTATCAGGGAATCTCGGCGGAAACTTGACCGATACGCTAATGGGAGGTACTGGCCAGCAACTTGTGGGCGAAATGAGAAACGCAAACTCCTCTTCTGCCCGCTAGTGTGGCTACCATCGAATTTTCTGGTCACGGCAAGAGCAGAATCACGTATGTGATGGAAACATATTGTGAAAGCTCAAATGAAACATGCCATTGCTGTGAACAACTCGTTAAGATGGAAGTTTTAAACATTAAAGTTATATTCTAAAACATGTTTTTTTTGGAAACAACTACAATGGAGTAGAGTGTTTTCATTTTATCTCCCATAGTTTCGTTAAAAACTTAACTCGTGTCACATTTAAAAAATGCATACAGAAGTGTATATTTGAAAAGATCTAGTAATGGAGAAGTTAGGACTAGTCCTAATTCATACAGGTAAGATAAGAAGCCTAAACAAGGTGCTATGGTGGGCAGGTTCACATTAGCCGCTAAATGTTGCTTGTTCCGGATACCTGGGCAGCGCCCCAACACCGAGAGGGGGAGGCCTGCATATAAAGTTACCATTGGTGTCGACACGACATAAATAATGTCCCTGCTTTAAGACCCACAGCCACCGTGTAGATAGTCAGCTACATTATTGAGATCTAATTTATGGATGCATGAATAAAAGGTGACCAGTATATCCGGAACAATGAATAATGTAAACAATGGCGGCGGAGGAATGGCGGTAATGTATGGATATCAAAACAGAAGGTGGTCCCTTTGTGGACGGCAATAAATGATGAGATAGTGGAGACAGATTTCAGGTACGTGTATCTGTTTAATCACCACAATCTCACTCAAGAACATTTGATAAAGTAAATCACCATTCTCTGAAGGTTCAGGATTTGTGTAATTAGACAAACACCTGTTGTCCCAACATTTCACAAGTTACCATTTATCATTTGAGTCAAGAACATGCACAACTTTTAACATTTGAGACAATGTTCAAAATGGATACAGGCCAACATTACAGTAAGTTAAATAACTTTGAGAGGAGATAAGTGTTATGTGCATGAAAAAATGGAAGGAAATGTGACCCTCATCTTTACAAATTTCCAAGAAGCTTTATCAGTTTAGATATGCATTTCGCCTATAAACCAAACAACAGGTTGTTTTGGTAAGTTTGATTTTTAAGATAGTATTTAGGGTTTTCTAATCAATCTTCTAAGGCTATCATTGACGCACATCTAACCAACTAGTTCCCGTACTTACAAGGGTCCAAGGAAAAAGGGTACTCGCACCCATTGACACCATAGTTTTTTGGGGTCCTGATCCGGTTGGTAAGTACACGTATCAGTTACACTGGTGTACAGTTAGACCAAACCATGAATTAACTTTGATCAAATTCAGCACTTAACAAGACCCATCCCAAAAGATTAGGGAGTTGGGTGCAATTTTAGTGTCAATTTATGGAAGCGATCCCTATCCTTTCCGCAGTGGACTATGTCGAATAGGAAATCAGGGCTTTGTGGAGACGCAGATATTACAGGTAGCAAACAATAGCCCTCCGGCTGACTGGGGGAATCCTTACTGGTCCGCACCGTCATTAAGAAAGCCATATTCATTAAAACGGCGCCCCAAAGCAGTTTCTTGTGCTATTGCTTTAATGCAGAGGGGGTTTGGCTATTGTTTGTTTGACAAGATGTAGGAGGGGTGTCTTTCTGCGCTGGCTATTATCTCACCGCCACTTAGTGGCCGCTCAGGTAGCAACTGGCACACTAACACACCTAGCTAAATACCCGTCTTTATGCCGACTTGATAAGTATACTAAGGCAGCCTCATTGCAAATATAGCCCTATTTAGCGCCGTAATTAGTTGATCCAGCGCCATTATGGACATGTATAGTTATAAGTTGTGCAAACTTAACAAGGCTCTAGTGCTGTAGTATTTAGGAGGTAAAAAGCAAACATAAGGGAGGTCTAAGGTGGTATCCAGACAACACAGGCTCGAGCATGGATCAGGGCCCTTCTGAAGCCTACACAGCCAGCAGCGGTTCTGCCTCGCCGACTCTCTGCAACTCTGTGGTCGTCACTTCTCGTTTCTTTGTGTACAATAATGATATCCATTAAAAACCTCCAAAACTTGGCGCCATATGCCCAGGACGCACCCGTATGCTGTGCGCAGCCTCGTGGGGAGCAGAATCAAAGCGAGCCTTCACGACGAAACCCAGCTACGAGACAAAGTTAAAATGGCAGATTAAAAGGCACGTCGCCGCTGACTGCTGCGAGAGCACACAGGACATTCAGTTCTACCTGTTTCATCCACCCACGACTTGTGTATCTCTTGTTTACAAAACTACAACTTCCTGCCTGACTATAGGGAGCTCACACGCTATCTATAGGTGAATAGCTGTAGAGAGAGGTTGCTGTGTATGTGGTGCTGAGTGCCTCCACTATCCAGCACATTAAGTGTATCAGCCAATGCAACAACTAACATTGACTGTATCAGTTTGCTCTGATTTCTCAATAATTCAACTTTCCGCTCTGGTGCTCAGGGAAACGCCAGTATTACAGGCCAGCTTAGCTGCTGCTGCCAGTGGCTTGAGCTAACCAGGCAGGCTATAGGCTATAGGGCGCTCCTCACAGGCGTGGGCCTTCTGTCAGCCTTAACCCTGGCAACCCCACAACACAAACCCACACTAGGAGTGGGAAAGAGAAAATAGAAGCTATTTTAGGGGAACAAAATGAAAAGTTAACGATCATGAATTATTCTGCTTCAATTCGGTTTTGTATACAACTTGTCAGTGCGACATACATATTAT
Source organism: Maea johnstoni (assembly GCA_963942565.1). Classification (NCBI taxonomy): domain Eukaryota; kingdom Metazoa; phylum Annelida; class Polychaeta; order Spionida; family Magelonidae; genus Maea; species Maea johnstoni. Next base: position 37,261,753 of record OZ012684.1, read on the forward strand.
GTACATGTTATTTTTTAATATGATAATCTATCGTATGCACGAGTATGTTTTGTGAAGTGTTTGTCGTTGTTAATAAACAAACACAAGTATAATAGATCGATTTATGCATTTCGCATGTAATGAATTTATGGCCTACAATAAGTTGATTGAATTCTTTCAAGAACAGAATATACCACATTCATGAGCTATCATTATATGTTGAAAGGTATGTGGCGCAACCACTGGCTCACTCGAAAGTAGCTAAAAATAAGTCTATTGAATACATCGTGATACCTTACTAACTTTCTTAAAACCTGCATTGGATCTCCTTAGTGTAAGGTACATCTAACACCCTGTAGATGGCTTTAATTGTCGTGAAACGAAGCTTGATATGGCCTGTCAGTGAAATTCCAAGCATGACACAATATTCCCGCCCCTCTTATGCCACGGGCAGAACATAGGTGCAAAATGGCGCTGAATGATGTCTAAAACAAACAGGGTCGAGTTTGATAGAGCCCGCAACAAATTGCCGCATTGGTTTCAAGCCTCCCGCCTCAGAAGAGTTCCCCTCTGGCGACGTGCCCATCACTGCGAGGAGAGTGGCCACGAACAATCGCAACACATGTGATCGATGGCAATGCTATTAAACTACTGGCCGTTTAGCGCACTCTTCCAGGGAATTTTGCGATAGTCTATTTCACAAAACAATCCAACGTGATCATACGATAAACGCTAAAACGTTTCATCAGATCCGCTACACTCTTTCTCATTGGAAGCAATTCCCTTTCTTTCTCTGATAACCTGTTTCAATATGAGCCGGGAAATAGTGATTGTTAATCTGTGAAGAAGTAGTGTGCAGTGATTGTATCGCTGCTGCAGCCACGCCGGTTATATGAGAATCACTCTATGAATGGAAGAGCAACAGGCCTCGGATGCCTCATTCAACTCAAATTTCATCGCAAAATTAATGAAGCGACATTTAGACAGTGAGAACGACACGACTCCTCTCTAAGCTTAGACTAAGCCAGTCTCGAGGAAATGAACGATAAACACGTGTAGGGCACTCGCTGAATAGATGTTCTAATACGAAACATTACTGTTGACAAGTGTTCCAAAGTTGAACTGTGATTCCTATAAAGCTGTGGTATTGAGGTTTGGAGTCTGAACATGATATAAATGTAAATACGCTCAAGCATATGTGGACTTAACACAATCCTACACATGTTCCAAAATACAACACTTGCGTGGGTAATGTTTTATCTATTGGGGAATACAATGGGTTTGGAGAGGATACTAATCTAAGCATGAATGAACTGAGTGGAGATTACTGGTTAGGACTATGTTACGTGGGGGAATAAAGGCCCATCAAACAGCATACACTTTTCTACAAAACACAGGCAGCAGAATCGTGGCAGGAAATTACACTAATTGTCTGAGGAACGACACAAACAAGCCGTGGACAATATAGCAACGCCTCGCCTTGTCAAGTTTGCCATAAACACGCGGTGGTCGTGCGTTCTTATCTCTGTGACAAGCGCGCTTCCAGCTTCCATAAAGTAACACTACGAGCTGGTGCGCAGAGTCGTCCCCACCATTCTCATCCGTACAGGGTCACAAAACAAATTTCCTGTCCCACACGAACATTCAAAGAGCGCTTCTCGACATAATTATACAGCTGTGATATTCTAACCGAGTTCAAGTGGAACGCAACACAGCACTGATCAATTCCGCATCCTCTATTATCTCATCTGAACAATATCACTCCATCATTCTCCCTCATCATATCAAACACCTTGCAGTCTACCTTCACAAGAGGACAATCTCTGCCACGACCGTTCCATCTCCAAATCTGTGTCCTGTAGATTTTCCATTACATACCAGTAACAAATATTAACCTATTACGAATATCATATATAGCATACAGAGGTTGAAGACCCAACGAGTCAACCTGTCCCTTGAAAAAACAAGAACACTTAAATTTATTGAATTTTATCTTAAAACTTTCAAGCGGAAAGATATAAAAAGTAATTCCCAAATAATTTAGGGATGTTTTCCAGTTTCGAACACTGTTCATCACACTTCCAGTCCCACTTTGTAATTGCATTACTAGTGTTTTGGATCTGCAGGAACTTTATGACTAAAATAACACGTGTGATAGCCATTTATACTACACGTGTTCTGAAATCTATCTGCAGTACAAATACGAAGTTCAACCAATTATAGAAAGATAACTTACCTTCAACAAGTGACGTTAGTAAGGTGACGTTTGCTGCTTTACGTCTCCCTGCAGGCAAACTTAAACCTATCTTCTCTAATTTATCCCGTAGAGATCTGCCACCATTCTTTGATTTAGCTCTGAAAAAATATAGGAAATGGTCAGTTGAAATAGCAATATACTTTTCATACAAAAAGTGAATACACTTATGGTGTTGTTTTATTATATATAATCAAATGATAAACATGACGATGATGATGGTGATAATGATGTATATCATCTAAAACAATACGTGTCTTTGAATGCCACTAAATTAAGATGATGAAAACCAAAAATAATAGTGATATGATAATCATATGGTGACACCTTGAAGACTATATACGACCCATACAAGACCATCTTGGATTTGCTGAGCAATAACAAAATGTTCTCTGCATTTTTTTTCAATTAACTTTCTGTTCATTTCAAGTGGGCCAAAGTCTTCTAATGCAATATCGTCAATCTGAGTGTACCTGTCCCAGGCGGTTAGTGGTTAGGGTAGTTGGTATCGGTGTATATCATAATTGGAAGTTGAGTTGCAGGAGGGAATGGAGAGGGTAGAGTTGGAGCATGTTGTACAGGCGACGTGTAAAGTGATAGGCAGACCTTTGAACTTTCGGCTGACCCCACAGATAGCACTTGTAAAACAACACAGCTTCTAAAGGACTTGGCGTGACCTCTGCAAATTTGCGAAAAATTTCTTTTTAATGTTGTGTTGGTGTGGGTGATGACACCAGGCGCAGGCCTTGCAGGCCAGCAGATAGCTAACTAATCAAGGCCAAATCAGTGTTGGCCACAACTTCACAGCTCCTGCCACCCCTGGGGCGCGCCTAAATGACCCCCGTGCCTTGATACGACCCAGGAGAATATTCACGCTCAATAAGAGTTGATAAGCAAAGTAAATGCTTGTGTTACTCTTACAGCCCGGTGCGGCAAGTGGTTAACCCTAGAACATATCAGGGTAGCTATGCTCTCACACATACGCAAATATCACCCAAAAAGCAACATTTTGGGGAATATTTCACTGGAAGTTGTTGGACAAGTTGGTTCAGCAATCCCTCTTCAAATATCCTTCAAATATGATTGCAATGCCTTCATGAGCTGTGTCCAAAGCTGCCGGACCATGTGTATGTTACATATGCAAATGGTTAGCAGCGAGTAACCCCCACGCAGCAGGCCACCAGGCCAACTCACAGGAACAATCTCCGCAATCTGCACTAGGAAACACCACAAACAAAATTAGCTTCATAACTAGAGCTGAATAATACGTATTTGTCTTGTCAGAGGGGGGTCACTTGAACGTACATCTGACCTAAGATAAACACTGGCTGATAATGCATGGGGACTCGGCGTACAGTATGGGCCAGTAGTTACAGGACGATCTGCTAGGGGGATGCCTCAGAGAGTACGAGTAAAATAGGAAAAGAGGGGGAGATGTTTTAGCTGTGGCTTCGCTGAGAAAACGTGCAGTGTGTAAGAGATCAGAGGCTAGATTTAATAAGCAGAAACGAAGTGTTTATTTCTGTGGCGCTGCGGACGAGGCGGGCTGTGTTGATACAAGGCTGGTGCACCGACTGACTGTTCCCCCCACCGGCTCCCAAGCCCCGTTTCTCCTCCTTCTCCTCCTCCTAGCTCCTGACAGCTGGGCGGCTGGGGAGCAGCACCCAGCCTCAGCCAGGATGCCGAGCAGCTTTCTCACACAATCACATCCCTCACTAGCAGGGGACACGAACATCATCTCATCTTAGCCGACCTGTCAAATCTCATCCCCTCATCCCTTCAGCTGATCACTAATGCAAACCAATAGCGAATACGACATGGTACGGACGATCAGCTTCCAAAGAATTGGGGGGAGGGGGTACTAAGATGCCACGATTGGTCCGAAAAACGCTCACTTTCAAAATTAAATGGGATATGCACAGCCATAGATTCAGAAAATCTGATTGGCAGTTTTCAAATGTCAAATTTGAATTTCAATAAAATAGCAAAGTTTCAATATGGGTGTTTTCAAAAATGTATGAATCATTTGTGGCATGAAATCCATCATGGCGTTGTGAATGGGAATACTATACATGTATGCAGTGTACATGATATATGTAGCAGCACGTTATACAGCATGTTAAAAGGGACCAGAAAATCCCTTCACAATACGATGAAACGTTGATAACTGTCTGTGAATAAACGAGTATTTTGCTTCATTAGGGTGTTGTCGAATGGCAGCGACGGTATTAAGTCGGTGTCGTGGGCTAGGAGGAGGACGAGTTAATAGGATACAGATAGGTTGTTATTATCATCAACGTCTACATCAAATTGCTTGGGATAATCCTCTTTGAAACATCGTGCCAACGTCTCCACAATAATGGACGACCGCCTCGACACAATTCTCGCACTTTTCTTCAGCTCTCTTAATATGCAAATCAATTTAACGCTCTGCCTATTAAACCTTTTCGATCCCGTTCTCGCGATATTTGAAAGCTGTAAATTAGTCACGTGATTTATCGGATTAACCACTGGGAGAGATACTCTATCATGTTCTGAATATGGAACTTCCTGCAAAACACGATATGTATCGGAAACTTTGATAGCGCATAATATGTTAAAAGAAAACTCCCCCTTAATCTGTGTCATATTCTATTCAGCCATTGGATGAATCATCGAAAGGCATGCCCATTGAGAAAAAATCTGCATTTGACAGCTTTGGACGTGTTTTCAACACATAGGAATCCGCAAGATATGACATAAGTACAGAAGCACTTAAAACCAATCAGCCATGAACAAAATATTTCGAAATGGATTCAAATGAAAATATCAATCGGATATTGCTCAATACCATACACATGACTGGACCTAGACAGTCCAACATGTCTTCCTGGCCAATGTTGATATGATTTAGGAGTTTTAAATACATAAAAGACCAGACGAAATGATAATTAAGAGTCAAATGTGATCGATGCACCCTCTCTACATGGAGTTTTAAACCCCTAATTAAAGTAAGACGGCAAAGTTTTAGAAATCCTACCCCCTCTGGTGCCGACAGAAGGTATTATCCCATCTTGAAAAGCTTGGGTATAGATCGTGTGACCATCTGTTGTGGTAGTTGTTTGATGGGTACTTGTTTTACTACCTACTGTTGCCATACTAACAAACATATATCACTCTCCCAGCGAGAACACAAGTCAGAAATAATTGTCTCTTTGGTGTTCATATACAAACAAGTCTCACACACACACACACACATATATATATATATATATATATATATATATATATATATATATATATATATATATAATCATATACTTGCCCATACATGAATTTGAAATACAGTTTAAATACCAAGCAAAGTTCATTATAAATATGAATGCGTTATCTGGCACTGTTTAATATGGCTTAGATTGTGGCCAGGATGGACATATTTAACATCAATGGAAAGCTGCTCAAAGCTGACTTATACTTATTACCGCTACATCCGAGCATCGCACATCTAGTTTATCAAGCTTATTGCACTCCTAATGTTGTGAAATGGGATTTTCACCTCAAACCTGTCTCAATGGAGCTGGCGCCCAGGACCTACTTAAAGCACAGACAGTCGAGAGAGGACTAGCTTTCCGCACATGAATAGCTCTCGCTCAATGGCAAAGTAAGATTCGGCAGGGGGTGATTATAACAAGATTCAATAAGTAGAGAATACCTTTGTCACTCTGGGTGCGGGCTATGCTGGCTAGCGTCGGCAGTCGTTTGATAGCGATATGGAGCCCAGTATAGGAGTAGGTGAAAGCCTTGCAGTCTTAATCCACTTCACTCCAAATAAATACTTGCCCGCTAAATAGAAGCGAGGGTGGTGACTACTTAGAACCGCTTGCCCACTAATAAGAGGCCAAGTAAGAATAGTACCACACAGCTCGCTTCCTCTTCAGCGAGAGTCAAAAACCACTCCGCCTCAGTTAGACTAATTCACACTGTTTGGAAGACGGCTAGAAGTTCCGCCAAGTATTGTCATATGTCATTACAGATCAGTCAGAATATACGAATACAAAGATAGTCATTGGGAGTGGGGAGGGTGAAAATCAAATATTCCACATGAGGCTCGTTGGTATTATAGCAAACCAGTCCTATCATTCATTAAGCACATAGTAATGCATTTCCGTTTTGACAACCTGGGGCTAGACCTTGAGAACCAGCACTGACATTTATTTCATTAAATTAACACACCCTGTTCGAGGGTTGTTTTATTAGGTGAATTATGAATCGGATTCCGAAATACCGGACAAATTGGCGACCACTGGGCCAGGAATTCGGCTCCCAGGGAGGGGTGGTGTAGGGGGAGTAGGGGGTGGGGTGGGGGTGCAGAGCGATGGGCTGGGAAGCCAAGGCGGGAAGCGGAAGACGGTTTGTTTCTTGTCTGCGATCAGCAAGAGATGTTGACACAGTCCAGTCAGAGAGGGAGCGCGAACAACGGGGTCTTTCAGCATCCCACGATAGCATAAACAGTCTAATCTGATGCCATGTCAACCACCCTTCCTCCCCAGTACGCCAAAATTACACTTCAAGCGAGGACACACAGACAGGAAGTGGACAGCATCTTCAACCCTAGCATAGCATCTCATCCAACCATAATGCACAACATATACGCTTGTAATGACATGATGCACATACTACTGGCGGTTGTATTGAGTTTAGCTCCCATTGACGGCCCTGTTACTGTGCGAAAGCAGCGATTTCCATCTAAATGCCTGCTGTTTCATTCACTACTCTGGAGTGGTTAATTTTCTCAACAGGGTTTTGAGAGGTGGCCATGGCGAAGCCTTCTCCATTTACTGCTCCGGCCGACTGGAGCTGTGCATAATGGGCCAAGAAAGGGCCAGGAAGCGCCCTTTGTAGGCAACAAACAACTAGATTATCATCGCTCTATACCAACATATCCATACGCCATTGTGGACCCCTACTTCAAACAGAAAGCCAAAAACCAATAATCTTCAATAAAAGACAGACTCTGCAGCAGGCTCGAGTCTCGTGGCGTTGCCGTCATTTATCGGACAGGAGGGCTGAGTGAGATTTCACAAGCCCCCTTCACAATAACAACTAGCCCGCTGCTCCTTGTGGTCAGCCCCCATTCTCCCCAGTCTGTCTGCGGAGGGGACAATAGACGTTCACGCACTTGTAAGTCGAGTGGCCCCCACTTGCAGTGGTGGGGCCTGAGCCGAGAGAGAGGAGAGGGGGCAGGGTGGTGTGATAGGAGTGAGGGATGATACTAGGTGGCACCAGGCCGCCATGGTCTTTATCCATGGTCAGCTTAAGGCCACATGCCTCCATGTGCCAATATATATATATATATATACATATATATATATATACATATATATATATATATATATATATATATATATATATATATATACATATATATATATACATATATATATATATATATACATATATATATATATATACATATATATATATATATATATATATATATATATGTATATATATATATACATATATATATATATGTATATATATATATATATATATATATGTATGTATATATATATATATGTATATATATATATATATATGTATATATATATGTATATGTATATATATATATATATATATATATATATATATGTATATATATATATATATGTATATATATATGTATACATATATATATATATATATGTGTGTATTTTTATATATACACACACACACACACATATGGCTCACATAACACCTTTGCATGGTTTTAAAGGCTGATCCAAGTGTCTAACTCGTCCCCAATGTTGCTGATCAACTGGTCAATAGATTATGGCTGATGACTGGTGTCCCAATCATCTGTCATTGCCAATAACTGTGACTATCGGGCAAATATTCTGATAGGAGCAGACAGCAGTAATAATTGGCACGGGCACATCTTGTTCCATCATTACTGACGACACACAAGCCCACATCCAATAACTCAAATTAATGTCAACTCAACTGTACTATTTATTTGAAGTAGTAGGTTATTTTCCCCCATTTTCTTGCCTGTCCCATCCACTCGATCAGAATCTCAGGGTAATAACCCACCACTCAGGCCCACGAGTATTGCAAAAGACAACGCAAGCCAGACAGATTGAAATTCCACTGTTTGAAATTGCCTTTCACTGCGAGAGGAGACTGGGTTTTTATTAAAACTGCTGAACGTTTCTAGATTGGAAAAGTGAGGAAGTGGTTGTTTGCAAACAGTTGCTCATCCCCTTGAACATATGTCATATTAAACACATTAAAGTCACGATCGGCTTTCACTCCATTGAGGGCCTGGCGAGCTGGCGTTTTCTGGCTCTGGCTGGTGAATAAAGTACAATTATAGCGCGTGTGTCAGGAAACAGAGAGAGGTCCTAGAGTGATTAACTTGTACGACATGGAGGAGCGTAATTGATGAATGGCGGAGCACTTGGAATCAGAGGGCACATCTGTCGTCTTCTAACCCGTTCTTTAAAAGAGCACAGCCACCAACCAACCATCCACCCAACCCGGCACGGCAGCAGCAGCAGCTAGTGCTTGCTTCTAGGGGTGCTACACGGGACAGGTGGGCACATAGCACATAAACACTAGACCCTGATTGAAGCACTACTAGAATAGCACACGGATCTGCATAAATTATCCAAAGGTCTGAAGCCAGTAGTCAAGAGTATGTGTGAATAAATCGAAGCTGACGCCCTAGTAACTGGCGTAGGTTTTGCACACTTCATACATGTTAAAAGGTCCATGGCCCTATAGTAATGCTAGAGATAAGCTAAACTTAAAGGTCTTGAAAAGGGTATAAAGTGATCATTGGCCATGCTGGCAGACTATGGTTCTGACCGTGGTATGATATATGTTCCATGTGTAAAAGGCACTGAAAGTTTACGAACACTTACATTTTAAGCAATGATATGGAATAAATGAATAATTGAAAATATCACAGTAACTTTTCTTTACAAAATATAGCAAACGTGCATACATATTTAAGCCTTGCTTAAAGGTCCTGGTCATGGTGAAGATTCATTAGACCAGGCTTAAAGGTCCTGACTGTGATATCTCTAGCGTTTAATGGAACTTGACCATGGCAGTGTTGTAGCACACCTAAGTCATTTGTAAAGGTCATGCCAATGTTATGGAACACTTTAGCCTAAGTTTAAAGACGGTGGTCATGACAGTTTTATGGAAGCTATAGCCATGCTTTTATGTCTATGGTCTTATAATAGTAGAGTTTGTGGTTGCGGGTCAGAGAGAGCCTTAACAGGATGAAGGAGTCCCTCTATGGTATTGACCTGCTCTGTATCATTAAATGACCATAAGTCACACTCCTTCCTGCTCATGCTATACTCATAACATTGCATTAGAAAAATAATCTTACACCTAATACATGGCCATACTCTTTCATTCTTTAACCTTGGACCTGATGGTGAGGGTACTTACTATCTATAGGTATATACTGCAGACGCTAGACAGCATCTAACTCCTATGGGTTTATCCCCTTACATAATGCAAGGCTAAAGGAACGGAAGGGGGAGAGGGGCTTTGTGATCTTGGATAAAGGTAGGGCTAATTATGACAGGTCAAGTCATAGGAAGTTGTTTTTCAGGTGGGCCAGTGGATGGCCGTGGACAAGAGAGCAGGTATGCGGCCTGTTATGTAATGGTGTCAGCTCCCACCTACCATTAGATAGAGGCAGTGACATGGAAGAGATACGGATGCTTCACAAGTGGTTAGCCACGAGAACGCTCCCGTACAATCAGCGCCCAAACCAGGCGGAAACAACCCTTCCACTGCCCTTCAGTCCACCACCGTGTACAGGTGAGATAGTTCGCAAAGTCACTATGACCTGTTGCAAAGGTCGTCAACACAACCGTTTCTACTGCTTGTCCGGTAAGCCTCATTTGGTCCAACTCAGCTACATCAAATGGGATTAAAGCTGGGAAGTTACCTAACTGTCCAAAACTAGGGTAGGGCGGGATATATTTCAAGAATGTCCACCTCGCCACTCGACGAATGTCATGTCATTGAAAGTAGAGCGACCCTCGAACAGGTCCAGAAATTGGCAAATTTTCAACACCTTTTGCTCAAGGCTTAATCATAACCGTTTATTGATAATGAGATTCGTTGTAGTGAAAAAGAAATCAAAACCACGTATATATATATATATTATATATATATATATATATATATATATATACATATATATATATATATATATATATATATATATATATATATATATATATATATATATATATATATATATATATATATATATATATATATATATATATATATATATATATATATATATATATATATATATATATATATATATATATAGGTATGCATGTACGTGTGTGTGTTCACAGTGTGTTGCGAGGCCGGGTGTGTATTATCACCCTAGTTAGATGCCATACAGTAGAACGTGGGCAATAAGGCACTGGGGCAGCTTATAGCTAAGACTTACACGACCATCAATACTTATTCAATAGAAGTAACTTCCCAAATGCAATTTTGATCGAGTCGCTACCGCTCAGCCTATGAACCCATCTGATTATCTGATTTATACAAAAATAATATTTGATTTAAAAAACTGGCCCACTATCCCTGTCGCATAGCAAGATCTTAATAGGAGCGAGAGTATGAATGTAGAGCATAAACGTTATCGCGCCTATGAAGATCAAACAGTTTGACTGAAGTGGCTAACCCCCGATCCCCACCCTGGGGACGGAGTTCTCATCCCGAGGAGTCTCGTCTGGGCTAATTTGCATGTTGATAGCAGTCTCGCGATGATGCATATCTTAGAAGTGGATGATTGTCAATAAACGCCAGGCAGTGAGTCAGCAAAGGCCAGGACGATGATGGTGATGATGACGAGGATGAGGAAGAGGAAGAGGAGGAGGAGTTATCTGGCCCGCATCAGCTGTGGGCTAATGATGACTCTATCCTGGCCCAGGATCTGCCTAATAAGCCGCCCAGACGACACTCTCCACTTATACGTCACTCACGCCGGCCGCCGTGTCCCCAGACCCGATCTTATCACAGCAACCCCTCAAATACCCCCTCTTTCCCCCAAAGAAAGCGCCACGACAGTATCGAGCCCGCATCGCGCCAATCCCCCTTCTCCCGTGTCGACAGGGGCTGCGCGACGCTTAGAAACACGCCACTTGTCCCATTTGAGAGCATTAATAAATTGTAAGACTGACTTTTTCACGGCATCCGCTGATGTCATTTGAGACATTTTCAGTCAAAATAGAATTTGATCAAGAGCAAGGATAAGGCAAAATCTGGACAAATTGAAGTGTGGTCTAGATTTCGTTTGTGGCGTTGATTGCGCGCAGTTGAAGGTGAAGGCGATATCTAGAGCCTTATCAAAAGACGCCTAACCTAATTTGACCAACGTGCTACCGATAATCAACCCAACCAAAACAGCGGCATAACTCACTTTCCTGCACCCACAAAGCGCAGCAATTTCATATTCTGAGCTGATTTTGGTTCTCGGCGTGTCCTGCTATTGTCTGTATGAGGAGATGGGAGGGATAGGATGATAGTGTATGTAGTAGAGTTATATCGTTACAAGGAGAGACTGGAGAGAAGTGTATTTTGGCCAAAGCTGTAGAGACGGCAGACTGTAGAGTCACTGAGGACAGTTTGTTTATTCCGAGCTGGTGGGCAGAAGTAATGTTGCAAGTCGGAATCAACTGCCGTGCATACCAATGTGTTGGTGGACGGCTAGGTGCCATATGTAGTGGTGCTACTCCTAGCCCTGCCACTAGCCCCAGCACACACACATACTACCCCTTCTCACAAGCTCCCCAGCCAGCCCCCTCGCCGCTTCAGCGACAACGCGTCAAGCAAATACCCAGGCGGGGAGGGGGTAGGGCTCGGTGTCACCCCCCGGGCTCTTCCAAAGCGGCCGTCTGCCCAGCTGACGGGCACCGCAGGCCCCCACATAGCAATGGGCAGCACGGTGCAGCAATGACCAGCGATGACAACGTCTGGCGTAATCATTACGTCACCATTCCGGACACCTGTTAAGACTCCACGTTTCCACAAGTGCGACTAGAGCCAAGACGTGGCCCAGAATACATAACTAGGCAGTACAACTAACGTTTTGTTTTCACTCATATTTTATAAACATTTTCAATTGCGGAAGGCTTGTTTCCAGTAATGTGTTTAACGACTCCATTGTTGGGAATGAACCGAGGCGCACCGTTCAGCGGCGCGTTCATTTCAAGATGCGCCATCACGACATGGGCAAAATCAATTGTCAATTCTTTTTGTAAAAATGAAAACAAGCATTTTCCTTCAACAAAGCCTTTAAGGGGATACAAGGCAGGAGTTATGATCTGAGTGGCCCGTGAGAATAGGAATCATTGAGAGATGGAGTTTTGAGGGATCATGACGCATGGATGCAGACACTGACATACTACGTCTTTTTTAAGCCTGACAAATGTCAGTCCCGTTAACATAAACAAAAAAGATGAAACGAATTATGGCGCGGTATGCGATTTGCCATGAAAAAAACAAACAAATATGGAACAATTATGAAAAACTGGCCTGGTAGAATAACGAATAACAGCATTCGCAATTTTGAACAATGACGTTTTTAGTAATTCCTTTCTCGTCTGCCTCACGAACATACTTAACCTACGAGTTAAACATAATGGACGGACAGATCTTTTTATCATACTTGTATATCAGCTTTTACATGTTTGGATAGATATTTCACCAGGTGGTTTGTCCATGTGTAATCATCAATGACCCTATGTGTATCTTAGATGGTCTATTTGATATTTTGGGATGTTGATAAATGACCGTTTGTCAATTAAATATGCATCAAATTTCTCATTAAATCAGCGTCAACCACAGTCAAGGCGTATGAGGATTTTTTATACTTGTATTACTCCATAAGATATATACAAGGATCACAGCAAGAAAACGTATCACAAATATGATCTATGAGTGAGTGTATGAGTAGTGAGATGAGAGGACTTACCGTCGTAATACTCCGCCGAGGAGAGATGCGTTTAGACATTCGGGGGGCGAGAGTCGCCGCTGCACCTCCGCCACCGTCACCTTGTATTTGGAGGTTGAACTAAGTAGAGAGAGACGCCCTGGAACTGAGCAGAAGACGTCTGTGGGAGACGCCGTACCAGTGATCAGCGTCATGTCTTTTTGGTCGGGTTTGGGCCGCACACCAACTACAAAACGAACGCACAGAATAAGTAAAAGAATTCTTTAAAATGCGTATCCCCATTTCAAAGTTTATTCGCCAATAGTAGTAAATAGAATATTCAAAATATTTTTTAATGCATATCATCATTTTCTTTTTAATTCATTGAGTTTAAGGCAATTATTACTTTAGACTCATCTGAGGGCACAGAAAATGTATTTCGATTTTACCTACATTAGTTTGTTATAGAAATAGTGATACTACCTGTGAATGTGACAGACCATTAATACAGAAGTAAAAGTGAGTCGAACTACAATATTTTTCAACGAAATATTTGAAATACAGATGATAATACACATATTAGAAGCAGTAGGGGCAGGGTTGAATTATATTGACATGAGTGAAGGCGGTTTTTAGCTGGCCACGTATTGCGTATTTAGGTGATAATCAATCAATGCTGAATTGCCATCGGCAATTCTGCAGCGCATTATGATAATGAGGCCTGAAAATCGTCCTATAGACATCTTGCTATCAAGCCCCTCTCCCCAACATCATGACCAGGACTTCCCGATGGTCCATGACAAATTTAATCAGCCTGGCCATATGTGTGCGAGAGTGTGTGTGGGCCGGGCGAAAATGCCAAACACGACAGTGGACGGTCAGGGTCTATCTGTCCATGCCAAGAGCTAAAAGGAGCAGAACATAACCTACAGCAGCAAACCCAGAGAGCCTCTATCTTTACTTCTGTGGCAGCTAACTACCTCACAACAAAACACTATCCTAGCACTCTTACTCAGTCAGTATAGGAGAACAGGCGTGGGAAGTATACAAATATATGCTCATGTATTTTTGTAGTTCACTACAGTCAATATAAGGATACATACATACATATATACATACACTATATAGAACACACGCTTATTCTACATACAACTACAAGTGCGCAGCTTAATGACTTCACACGTCAAACATTTGAGAACACCAATCTGAACATACTCCCACAATCATACATGAGCACTTGTTATCTGAAGGCCAACTCAACAGCAAGTATCATAGAGTACACGTACAGAAATACACACAACAAAACAGCAAGCAGTCAAACACCATAACGTCTGCTCTAGCGGAAATTAGCAACGACGAGAAACTGTAGAAGAGTGTTTCTCCATATGTATTTACAGAGTACTGTTATTGTTCACAGATCCAAAGATTCATATGCCCATCATCAGGGGAGTAACCTTCACTCGTCAAGGTCGTTAGGTAAAACCCCGTTTGCCATTCCCAAACATTTTAGCCATTTGATACAATCAACAGTATTTAACTCATAACCACATTAATCAATCTATATCGTATAGGCATATTCATTACAAAATTATCAAAGTCATCACCATCATCATACCAATAATAATAAAAATAATAGTAATGTTAGTATTATGAACCCGATAAGTATTCTTTTCACTTTCACAATTATTGTTATCATTATTATTACTTTATTATTAATATCATTATGATTATTATTATTACAATTATTATCATCATCATTATTATTGTCAGTAGTTGTTTTAAACTTTCTTTTTCTGCGAGCTGAATTTCTAATAAATCAAGTAATACAGTAATTAGGCAATAATTGCATAAGGAACTAGTAGAGACGACACTTGTTTTGTAACATTCGCTTATGAAATTTGTTCCACCTGATGGCAGGCGTTTGATGTCTTTATACAGCCAGTCACCCAGGTGTAGTGAGATCAATCATTCTTTTCTGATCACCTGTGCTACACATACTACTTTCTAAGTGATCCTGAAAGAGGTTGGGGCTGAGTGGGCTAGGATGACTAGTGCTGTATATACAATACACTAAGGTCAGTCGCCCGGAGCGCCCTCTTCAGACTAAACGCAGCCTAGTCCCCCCTCCAGCTACTGAAAGACGAACTGGGCCACCATCATCCCTGATGCCCAATAGCCCCTGGCGACAGATATCCTCCTTTTCATCCTCTTCTCGCCATTCACTTGACTATTGGTCCGCTCTGCTGACTAAGGAGGGTGTAAATAGGCCGTCTGATTGGGTACACCCACTACCTCCTAACTCCTCCACGTGAGACAGGAGGTAAACAAACTCTCTCTTGACTCTCTCGCGCGGTCAACAAATTAAAAAGCAGCTCTCAGAAGAGATCAGTTTCATCGCCACTGATTACATCTGTGATTATGATATAACAAATTGCACGTGGCCAGAGGTTCCCCGTCTCTGTCTGTTGGGCTTCACACAGGCCTCGCTGATTGCCACGGCTTCAGTTTACATGTTAGGCCTTCTCTAAAGTACACTGCAATTTCGCCGAAGAAAGACACTAATATAAGATGGAGATCCCAGCATCTTAATAGCCCCAGCATCGCATTATTAACCCTTTTCTGGGGATGGGTCTCTCTGACCGTGTGCTGGACGTCCTTTGTTATTACGGGCCAGATTGAGATGATAACATGGCTTTTAGCGAAGTGCTGGCTAAATTAGGTATATGGACGGCTGACTTGGATAAAACCACTCCATAACCAACTGTTCAGCCAATTTCCGCATAATGGGGGAAGGAGCGAGAGAATACGTTTTTACAATGTTAAATTTTCCGCGCATGGATTCTGCACGAGTGAGTGCACGCAGCAAAGTGGTATGCATTAGGCACTGATTGATATCAGGACCGAGAGAGAAAAAAAAACTAACTTTCCCTCAGACATCACATTAAGTACAACGCACTTTTCCGCCTGATTCAGACATGACAGTCACTTCCTTTCCTACAAAACACTCTTAACTGTAGAAACAAAGATCACTAATCTTTTCTAACTGCGGTGAAAACAACAACACACACACACTTTACTTGGAAATAATTTCCTCAACTGGGTTACAAACATGACTGATATTGAGAACTTGGGGAATAATAGGAAACTGTAAAAAGACTGCCAATGAATTAAAGTAATTATCATACAGTATTTCGCGGACGTCAGAAGAGAAAAGGGGTAGGGAGAAAAGCTGATGGAGATAATCTTTTTGGAAATTACCAGCATATAGAGTTGTCAAAAGCCTAATAGGCTGTGATTATGATGGGACCAATGTGGAAAGCTTCAGTTTCATCTTGTGT
>OZ012684.1:37283289-37335789 GCA_963942565.1 Maea johnstoni
GAGGTAGATAAAGATGTACCATCAAAAAGTTTTTTTTTATATCATACGAACGCTCTTAATAATTTGTTTATGATTCGAAAATTGAAATTGGACTCAACCGCTTACATTATATCAGTTATTTGAATGACTTTTTCACTTTTGTTCCTAAAATACCGTGTGCCTTGTGAGATCATACAGAGAGAGATCCTTACGTCCAACATAGTGCTGGCAGAGAAAGACCCATGCCCAAACATTTGCTTTGTCACTTGGTATGCACCAGATAAAAAAACATGGCGGACATCGCCTAGGAGATGGGAGTGGTAGAAGAAACTTGCCGACGACAAAATGATGGGGGAGGGAGGCGACACTCGGCTATAACAAAGGTTTATATGCATTCCTACATCGTGTTAACAAGATCTCGCCTTTAAACAGATTGACCTTAGCATAATTCACTAGATTCACTGTTACTGCTTTGGAGGTATTGTAGATAAACCTAAACAGCCTTAATCGGACAGAAAAAGGGACAATAAATGGACATTGCATACCATGAAATATTTAGAATTTAACTTATTCATCTTTCATGCATGCCGGGAAAGGGATTTGAGTGCATTTTTCATATTTTCTAATTGAAATTGAAGGTAGTGATCGCCATTCATAACGCTCTCGTCATTTTTGTAACGCAAGATCAATACCGGATAACTTCAACTGAGATTTGTAGTCTCCATGACGACTGATACTTAAAGGGGCTGATTCGCGCATGCGTCGTGGCAATTCTATCCAAGCTTTGTAATGTCACGAATTATCGACACCATCTTGAAATATTTTACCCTATTTAAAATCTTCTGGGATTTGACAAATCGTAAAAAGTTTCGATTGTTTAAATTTTAACCCAAGTTACACATTCATATTAAAAAACAAAGAGGTGGTGTTTTGTCGAAGATCACGCACATACTGTGATATCATTGATATTAGCTACATCTTTTTTCGCACAATCTCCTATTCTGTGAGAACGGAGAATAGTTTTTGAGGCAGTGGCTGACATTGACGAGTGTTGTTCATGTGTTAAGTACTGCATCTGTTCCCAGTAGGGTGTCCTCTGCTTCGCTGACTATGCACTTGAGGTTTTTATATTTACAGATTCCATCCAGAGGGGTGAACAACTTCTTTCCCCCTAAAACTTGAAGAAAATGTACGCAAATTCCGTGGCCATGCCTAACAAGTACTAGTGTCCTACAAGTGTTTTGTTCTAAGACCTAAATACACATACAAATGTGCAAAAAATCTTTGATATGAACATTTTTACTCCAGATTTGTGTTACCTATTTATTTTCCATTTTATGAAATAAATTCTAGGACTTTGATAATCGTCTCATTTGCTTAACAATACCACACGTTTATCTAAGTGTGTTTGTCAAAAACGTATTTCCTTAATACGATTATAAGATGATCAAAAAGATCAGACGCCTGGGGCCAATCTACATTTCACCTTATTGTACATGCATTTCTGGCTGCAATGAGAGAGAGAGAGAGAGAGAGAGAGGGATGGCTATCTGACCAGTATATATTCATCAGCGGCCGAGCCAGACTCCTTACTGCCAAAGTGCACGTGTTATTAAATCAGCTCTAATGAGTCGATACAACACAATCACTTTATCATGTGCTACAGGCGGGAGGGGGAGATTAGGAGGAGGGGGGGGGGGGGGGTAGAGGATATGTAAGAAGGATCGAGTCCTACTCGTGTTCACATGTTATTCCCTAAACAGGTTTTCTTGATTAAACAATGGCGTACTGTTTCTTATGATACAGGCAATTCATATATACAAAGGATCATCGAGAAAAAGAGAGCGCCCTATTATATATCACTTTTAATCAACCTACTACAGGGATGGACCTTGAGTACATCAACAATGAATCTTTTGGTGGATGCCAGTGCTTTATATAGGATCCTTTTGTAATGGGAATGCACAGAAATATTTGAGTAACAGTAATTCACCTATTTTAAAGCACTTTGGTAAACAATAGGATCATTTAGATCTCTGTTAAAAAGGTGCAGCCCGAAATTTCTCCCGAAAACTCACTGGCCGTGCATGTTACAATTGCAGTTTGTGATTGTGATTGGTATCTGTTCCAAGGTATACATACTCTCACCTGGTCGGAGTAGTGTTACGTAAATACACACCGTGGATTCAAAGTACGGAATGCAAACAATGCCAACAGATCTGCACCGAAGCATTCCATTCAAACTACTCACTCACATCATCCAGCAACAACTGATAAATTAGGTCAAGCCGGGAAACAACTTGGAAGAGAAATTTCCACAGGCAGAGGGGAAGATATACTGTTTAGTAAGGTTTTAATAATAGGGATGCACATGGGTGCATATTAATCAAGATTATTTTAGGTTCACCCTTAAATTGAATTTAAATTGCCTATATTCTGAGTAAAACTTTGGAATGGCATTGGTTGAAATTCATCATACTACTTTCACTTGATTGTTCTTTGCCACGTATCTAAATAATCTTCACTGGCGTTTTGAGACCATAACATATCATATATTAGACCTAACAGGAACTCGATGCTATTCCTCATTAATTCGTGCCCTGAATTTTCTGCATTATGGTAAGGCCAGTTGGGTGTCAATGAAGACTTCACACCTCCAGAATGGTCGATAAGCAAGTAAGAGAAAATCCACTTTAACCAGTGTGGCGGAAGGTCCGCAGCATATAGTGCCATTCACAAGTCAACAGCTCTCCCTATTCCCTAATCATGGGACGGGTTGAGAGCAAAATCATCGAGCTGAGGTAGAGTATTTTACATCCTGATATTCTATATCATGATGTCCTTGGCAAGGCCGCATTGATGATAGATGGGTTTTATCTTATGCAGCTAAATTGCAGAGTTGTTATATAGAATATTAATGATGGTACTTCTTAAGAAATTTCGGATATACCATGTTTTCTTTCATTAATGTCTATGTATGACCAAGGAATTGCTATGTATGGTGTGGCAAAGAATTGAGCTTTTAATACATGTTGCCCAATAAATGTATCCCAACCCTTCTCCAGGCCTACCCATATATAGCACACTTCCCTTATACACGTTTATGTTGGAGGTAGGGTAGGCCTCAGCATCATCGACTGAGTGGAGGGACACTTGAGCAGCCAACAAAAGGCAGTATAAACAAACAAAAGCAATATGTCCAATAGCAGAGACACTAGTTCTACAGACATGCTCCGCCACATCAAAGCAGCAGTATTGACGTACTTCCATATCGCACGAAAACAAACAGACGCATCTACAAACACACATACAACATCCCTAGCAGCAGCAGGGAGAGAGGAGAGTGAGAGAGAGGAGTTCAGAAGTGGTAGGGCTGCATGCTTACCTTTTCTGATCACTGTGTTATGCTCACCGGAGATATAATTTGGTTCCTCCATGCCCTGCAAGAAATAATAGAATAAATTAGTTCAAATCCATAAATATCATATCGACTAGATTCTCTGCATACTGGGAAACATGAACCTCTACCAGCTATTGAATATTTACGACTATGAATAGGTCAGATAAGAAATCAGAACATATATTTGGTGCCAATTTTTAGTTAGGGTAATCTCATATTCTCAATATAAAAGCAAACTATTTGGTATGGAAAGTTGAGTGAACACAGTATAGGTCGTAAACCTGAATGTGCAGGAAATGACTAAGAAAGTGTGAATGTCAATCATATTGTTAGGAGCTTCAATAAGGAGATCTTGTCCAGCAATTCTGGAGGAATCGTGCAGTTCGTGGCTGCACGTTGTGCGAATCATCAAATGGAGTTAATTTTAATTCCCAGTGGATGACCAAGTGATTAATTAGAGATAAAGAGGGAGAGTGGCAGGACAGATATAGGACTTCATCCCCTAAACGCATAAAATACGATTGGGCTAATATCAAAGATTAATTGCAAGATCCGTCCATATTTTCACATTTCAAGTATATATAGAACCATTCTTACAAAACAAAGGAAGTAATATTGAATAGATATTAAACATAATGAATGGATTGTTGGGGGTGCTGAAATGTGGATCAATGCATATTGTACAAGTCGTGTGCTCGTGTATTGGCGAAATGTCATGTCGTTCAGTAATGCATACTTCTGATATCTTCCAAATAAACCTGTGCTGTAAGCATGGCACCTATGTAACACATATCAATTTTAGTTATATATATATATATATATATATATATATATATATATATATATATATATATATATATATATATATATATATATATATATATATATATATATATATATATATGTTGCCATTGTGGATTTTAAAGAATACACTCATGCTTTAAACTGAGGCAGTAGTAGTAGAATCTATTGATTGTATTCGCTTGTACAAAATAATGCCAATATATGTATACGTAAATGTTTACACATACGTGCCTTGATGTCAAAATATAATAGCACAAATTTCGTTTTGTTCTGTTCGGTGTGATCATTTTGTAGCCTATTGAATTCATTTCGTTCCAGTCGTTACATGAAAACGCTAGTACGTGATAGGTTGTGGAGTTTTTCACTGGGGTAAACGTGAACGAAATGAGATATTGAGGGGAATGGGAAATGAGGGGGAGCGATACTCTAATGAAGTATTGCTATACCCAATAATTAATATTTATTCATAATTGTGCTTGGCGATTTCATGGTTGTGCAGGCGGTGGCTGGGTGGGTGGTTGTGTATAATTTACTGAGAGGGAGCAGACGGCAAAGACCATGGGATCATCAAGAAATAGAATATATATATATATATATATATATATATATATATATATATATATATATATATATATATATATATAAATATATACATATAACTTAATGGAACAGATAAGTAGTGGTAGTACTCAGATAACACGTTTTTGCTGAATTAAGTAGGCAAACAATGTGTCCTTCAATCTTTAGCACTGAGAAGCTCCCAGCATGGGTAGGTGCATGTTACTAATGATTGAGACAGCTTAAAACAAAGGAAGTCTCATCAAACTACGTGACGGGACAGTCTTGAAATGGACGTCAGGGATAAGAGTCCATTTGGCTGGGGCCGCTGCCGATGCGTTTCCGATCTGGCGAGCCGGAACTGTATGAGCTGGCTTGTTAGTGCCACTCTTCCACAGGGCTAGGCCAGAACAAAGCCACTAGACTGTTCCTCCATCCACCAGGACTACAACTGCTACTACTACTACCAGCATCAACAACATATCCCTGATAGCATCGTGTGGCCTACTGGTCCCCTGCCCCAGTCCCCACGGCAAAAAGCTCCACTTGATGCTAAAATGGTCCCTCCTCCTCCCACCCTCCCTCTTGCCCAGGGCCCTCGACATCCCACCTGAGCTAGCCCCAATTCCACCACTAGTACATACCTGTAGGGGTTAAAGGACCTATTAACCTTCTCACCCTATACAACACTTGAGGCAATGGCTGCGAACTGCCATCAACAACTACAATTATAGGCTACAGTAGAAGGTGGCTCATCAAATGACGACAGTCTGGACTTGATAAGTCATGGTCAATTTAGTTTTTATTGTAAGTTAGGTTAGGGCTGACTTTGCCTTCGAATAATTCGTAGGTTTTGACTCGTTGTTTATCATACAATGCATACATTAGCTACTCTAATGCAGGGGTTATGAACAATTTGAAATTAGTCTTTATTTGAAATGCAGCTGGCTCACTGAAGTGGTTGAGATTTTCCTACATCATTGTCAATATGTCAATATTTTAGCACTGTTGTTGTTTGATTATGTAAGATAATTATTAAACATCCATGCGAGCATGTGTGTAGGGTACGGATTCATGAAATTTGTGTCCATCTGTAGCCTGATGTGGGTATGTTTGAGTGGTCAACTGGTCAGGCAGGTCACAAGCAGATGGTTGAGGGCGTTCCAGGCCATCTCCCCGTCATCAACGTCCTCTTAGCATATGCACAGCCACACCCGGCCCTCCCAGTACACTTAATTAAAACTAGCCCTGCACCCAACACTACCCTCAACTGGACCCTCCACCCACCCACGCACCCCGACCCTACCCTGGACAGCGCCAGGGTGTGGGTGCGGCGGTCCGGCAGGTGCGGGCTTATAATACATAGGCCCCTTCCTCTAATTTCACCTCGCCGCACAAAACACTCTCTCACTTCACCATCCTCAGCTGCCGGGGCCGCGGCCAACAAAACGACGATTCAGTCCCAACAACGAAAAAATCAATGGCGAAGGTTAAAAAGAGCTGACAAGCTCTCGTGGGAGAGTATGCATGATGGCAATGTCTGATGCAATAAAACCTGGCCGCTCTATCTGGCCACAATACGACAAGTCAGCTTCCCCTTACATCCAGCTTCTCAGCCTCTCTCTCCTGTCAACCTTAATGGCAGACATCTTAGTTTTAGTCGAGCCTTGAGAGGTTTTCCGTTCTGCTGTCAAGTCGTTAGGGGTATCGCTGGCATATGTTTGTCAAACGTCGGGGGAATTCTAGCAAGAATGTGGAAATTCAGGGGGTCAATCGAAATCCTTTCAAACGAGACATTGAATGGAAAAAAATTAGGTGAAACTCAACTCATGATGTGACAAAAACAGGTGACTGTGATGTTCTTTTGCCACTTTAGTCGGAGCTCGCTGGGCTGTGAAGATGATAAGACAGGTAATTTAGGGAACAATGGGAAGATGGCGCAGGATGGTATCGGGATCGGGTTGTACTAGTCACCGCTTGACTTCAACCCAGACCCCATTCTTTACCTGTTCGGGGTGCAGCGGGCTAAATACCCTGAGGTGTTCAGCCCTCGGGGTAGTGGGTATAGTTTATATGCACCCCGTCACCTTACCAACCCTTTAAGCACTTTACAATTGCAGAATCTGCCTTAATGAGGCTTTTAACATGGCCAGATTCTCTGTGCTGGGCTAGGCCTGAATTGGTCCTATCGTGATAATGTATACAAACTCATAATTACGACCAAACTACCTGGTAACATGCAAATTAGACTTCTACCTGCGGAGGGTTAATATCCCATGGCGCTATTTAAGATCATGATAATTTCCTCTTTAATGCCTTCAGAAAAGCTCCCAATTTCTTCCGCATAAAATGTCCCAGTTCGTCCGGGTCAATTACGGAAAGAGCAGTATTCTTCAGATGTAAAATCTCGTATTGCTTTGCAAACAATCACAAAGGTTTTTTTCCTGCTCCAGTGAGGAGTAGGTTTTAAAGGTAGCCCGAGGCGGGAACTCGTCACAACGCCACAGAATCGTCTGCTTCAAATGACGTTTTCAACACTGCGCTCAAGATTACTTCCAAATGTATTTGAGAAAGATCCAGCAGTTTTCAACATGTTAACCCAATGATAAGGGAGCGATTAAAAGCCGCGAAGTTAGGAAAAAGAAATCCCCTTAATGATTCAGAGGTCGTCGACTCAAAAATGCATACTAGTATATGGAAACCTAAATGTAAAAGTCAGCGCAACACACGCGACGGTGAAATTACTGTAACAAAAGTAATTTGTCGGGGTCTATTTTGTGCTGTTTTTTGGCCAGTGCACACATAACAAAGACGGGTATAGTCTAAAGCACGCTGTTCGCCGAATGGAACACCTATTCTTTTCTCCAAACTGGCTGTAAATTAATACCCGAACAAGTCGTGCTACTAAGTGAACAAATTACGCTTATTATAGGATTGGCGCAGCTCGCCCTGCACGGGTGTAGCGCCCTTGCCCGCCTCTCCAGCTCAGGGGAGAAATGGGTGAAAGAGAATGCTCGTACTCTCTGCAAAGTTAGGCCATTGTCGCCGTGCATTGTGACTCGTGCTCGAGTATATACAAATCAATCTAATGAACGTTGAGGCGGGCTCTCAGTGAGCAGCCTGTTAATCCTGGCTCCACACGAGGCGTAGAGTACAGTACGACTACTCGAGTGCTACCACGGGGCTCGAGAGGGAGGGAGAATACCTGCCAACGTCGACGACGACGACTCTCATAGTGCTAAGATGAACTATGGAGAAGTGGCCATCCCATCCATAGAGCGATTAGCTTCATTATAGTCTGGCAGCGCTGAGGCTGGGATGAAGCTATCTATTACCTGTTAGTTCGCTGCTAATTAGGGAGAATATCTCATCCTGATCCATTACACAGCCACATAAATAATTCACGCATTTACTCCCCCTCCCACCCCTCCTCCTCTACGCTTATATCTCTATAATTACTCACAGAATTGGGGCTAACTGGCAAACTTTGCACTAGACTTGTTCTTCTCCGCCAGACTTCTCGAGTTCCATACTACGAGTTATGTCTCACACAGGTAGCGCAAAGGTAGTTAGTCAAACTAATAATAGGGCGGTCTTAATTGATGTGTCATACATAGTATTGCTGGTGAGGATATCTGGACTAGGCTAGAGTAGCGATTTGTATCTATATCAAGTGTGCGTATAATGCTTGTAAAGATTTTCAATGTGACTTAACTATCACGAGAATTCTCTCTCATCCATTCATTGAACTTTAAGAGATGGTTTTAAGTGCAGCTGATAACATGCTGTCTGTCACTGCCTGTCACGTGCATAGCCTTTTAAAGCATCATATCGTCCTGCTAGCATTTGATACGATGCTGTAATAAGTCCTCTGTCAACACTGAGCAACAAGAAAAAACTCTGCCCGTTTTCGTTGGTTAATAATCTGGCACCTTGAATATCACACGCCTAGTACACCTGTTTGTAGACTGGCCGTAATTACATTTCTTTAATACAGTCTATACGAATTCGCGGCTAATTCCACGACTCTCTACTCCAGATAAAGGGTTAAAACTACTGGAAAATTGAAGTGATTGGGAGCTGGGAATATTGCGGCATGAGAAGGCCAATGAAAGACGTGTGTTATTACACAGTCGCAGTAGGCCCATCCCCAAGGTTAATAGAAATCTTCTCTGGGAGCGAGGGGTTTTCTGCTTATCAAGCGCGAGTGGCGGAGCTGTCAGTGGCTGAAAGCTGCGAGCCAGATAACGAGAGAGGGAGCCTCGGCGCAATCATGTGGCATTAAATGTTATATTAGAGGCCGCTTAGTGATAACTTGTTGATTGGGACCGAACTGGTCCGGTCCCATAGGTAACAGGGAAACGGGGCCACCACAATACACACTGTCAGTCTTCAGTGTGGGCAAGTGGAATGACGCTCACCAACTACCCATTCAGACAGAGCTTTTTTCTACTAGTGCTAGGTCTAGAAGTAGTGTCTCTAGGAGAGCTGGCCTGCTCCTCGGCTAGTAGTAGTAACTCACTCAGCACTGATTTCCGCGCAGGACAATTTATGGGTGTTCCTAGGGACCGACAACGGGATCCGCTGGGGTGGAGAGAAAATCAAAATGGATCATCCCTCCCCTGGCTACAATTACCTCTGATTGAGAACCATTTGGAGGAAATGAATGTGTCAAGTCCTCGGCCATAACTAGGCAACGAAGAACCGTGGCAATTGCTCCGAAATGGCTGCTTGAAAGACAGGCTAATAGCGAAATATTATATTTATCTCTGGAACGAGCGCTCCACCAGGAATAAAACATACTAGATCATAGCCTGTTTAATCATAAAGGCCAAACGATTTGTGTAGATTTCAAAACCTCACGTGACCTGGGTACATTTCACGCTCAATCCATTTCAGGAAAGACTATCCCACTTTACACGAGATGCCATATTTCAGGAGCATTTCGGCAGCAGGCTTGACTACCAGGGCCTTTTATTGCACTTCAGCGAGACACAAAGGCAGCCTGTGATATCCCACTCAGCAGAGAGTGGGGCTGTTGTTTTAGCAAGCTGTGTGGGGTTTGAGGAGGGGAGGATGATAATGATGATGATGCGGAGTTTAGTTATTTCAAGGTTTATAGCATCAATTGTCTCTGTGCAGACGGAGTGTAAAGCAGGTGAAAGTGGGGCTGTGTGTATAATGTGCTGTTTTGTCTGTGTGGTGCTGATAATTGGCCTGGTGGTCGTCAGCGAGTCAATGTGTTTGTGTTAGACCAGGCTGGTGGTGGCATTGTACCTGGCTGGCATGTCCTGACGGAGTGACGGCATGGTGTAATTAAGCTCTTCACCTTGCTACCCGCACCACCCCAGTGCCTGGCACGATAACAACAACAATAATAACAATAACACAAGCCCATAATTAGCCTCTCAGACCTGTTTCCCTTGCCAACATGGGAATACTCCCCGCGGACTACAAAGCACCTTTTACAAGATTAACCCGCAACAACAATACAACTAAATTAATGATGATTCTGGGTTTAATCCCATCTGTTCTTGTGCAGTCATTCAACGTCTTAGATTGGAATCCTTTATGAATAGTGCTGGGGACCTTAAGATATCTGTAGTGGGCAGCCCAATAATACAGGTCTAGTAGGCTGGGGGAATTAAGACGTCGACGCCGGATTGAATATAGTGAACAAATAGAATTATCCCAAATTAAATCAAACAGAATTGAGGATGGGCCTTAACTCTTGACTCGGGCACACAGAGGAAAAATAACGAGACAAAACCTTAGTTCGGACGCGAGGAAATGTTATTAAGTTTAGATAAAGACTTGTTAAACGTTCAGGCTGTCGACAAATGCATAATGCATGCGGGGGAAATTCCAGAGGGATTCCTCATGGAGTCGTGCTCCTAATTTACACAATTTGCATAGCGCTGATGTCCAGTTCCGCTGGTCAGAATAAACATAGCACAAAACCCAAATTGTGCCATGTGTAAAATACTTAAACACACACCCTGGCCGTACCACTATAGGACTACTGGTACCTGTGGTCTTTATCCACTGTGGTAGGCTGGGGGAGGATTTATCACCATTACCAGCCTTGTTCAGATAATACTGAATTTTATGCATCTCTCCGGGTTTTTCTACTCTTACAGCAGGGTTTTGTAGTGGAACGAGTGGCCGGATTAAGATTCAACAAAGTCACATTGTATGTAGGGTATCTGGTGGGATGTTGTGGTTTGCGTAGAGGAATAGAGTTGACAGGGCTGATGTGTACGTTATAACCTCCATCTTGTTTTGATTAAAAACGTTTCTTTACTCTAGCTGTAATCATGTTTGGATAGAAGGTATTCTAACAGGCTTCCCAAGCAGTAGTGCTGAGATGTTGCTTCAGCCTCTACTAGAAGGGGGGTTAATGGGGAAAAGGGGGGCACGGTATAGACCCCCTAGATGTGAACATTCCGTTAAGCCTAGGCCAGATGGAAATGAAAAGAGCTATAGTTGTAGGTCAAACACAGCCCGATTAATAGAAGAATTCCTCCAACTAAAGTCTAGGACGACAAGACTCGATCTCACTGTTCTGGCGCCCTCATGCGAGAGATGCCCATTTCTAGTCCTCTCTGATTTCGTGTACGCTACCAGAAAAAGCTTTACTGGGCACACAAGTGAATTGGTAAGTATGCTTTTGCACTTCATTGAAACGTGCGCTTACACAAAGACCCAATCATCTGAGAAATTGCGGAGAATGGTGAACTTTGCGAGTGTGCTTCATACAAAATCTCTGTGTACTCAGCTTTTGCTTTTTACATACTTTTCTGGCTTGCTCGGCGTGGCCGTACACAAGCCCGCTCTCTTTTTTCCTGGCAATGCACCCATACAATGCCTTCCTAGTATGCAAATGAGGCTGCAACTGACTTCACTCTTGTTGTTTTTTTCGTAGGAAACGCGGCGCAATCTGCAGTGCTGTTTGATTAGATTCATTGGAGACGCACTGACTATTTAACTTTGGAGGCTTCATTGTGCTTCTAAGTCATTATTGCGCTCAACACTAGGGTTTTATCCACAAGCACCCAGGTAGAACACAAACTGCTTCCATTCTGGCAAATTGTGCATTTTTATTCATGGCTATACTACACTAACAACCATAGCGCTGGGCGGTGCAATTGACATGCAGTAATCTACATACTGATGTCACTTTCATCCGAATCAATGTAAATTTCAAGTGAATAGGCCTGGGAATGAACAACTTTAAAGCTAATTTAGTGCTCAATTTGAACGAAAATCAAGGATAAATTGAGTTTGTTGTGTTTTATGGTGGAAGCGGGATGTAAATAACCGGGCAGTTTTGAGTGAGATGTGAAAAGACAGGCATCAATATGGGTGAGTGGGAGTTATAGACAGAGAGAAACGGAGAAAGAGATAGACGGTTAGAGACAGGCCTGATATTCAGCCTGCAAGCCTACTACACAACACCGCTACCCTGGCTCTGTCGATATCATCTATTGAACGAGCCGCGTTTAACACAAATATCAGTAGCGTACAGTGGGGAATAGTGCATGTGTCAGTGCTATCCGGCGGCCATCTTACTGGTGGGTCACCACACCAGCTACAGGGGTGAACAGATACCCTAAAGGCAACGCTAGTCCCTGCCCCATATACCCTATAACCTCACCTCTCCGGACCTACCCATCTCAGGGTAGTCAGCTAGTTCTGATTGTGCAATGTTTGATGGTTATAACAATATATACTAAACCACCTGCTGTGGTGATTATCACTTAGAGAGAGGCACTAAGCAGGCCAGGATGGGGCACTGATAAGACAGCATGTGCAAAACAGTGGCCTTTCTTAAAGGACCAAATTACAACGATTAAAGACAAATAAGCAGTTAAAGAGTCACACATGTTGAAGGCTCATGTTGTCGGGTTTGCACAGGCCTATCGGGTGGTCATTACATCCACCAATGATAACTGACTGGTCATCTTAGAGCTGTTA
This sequence comes from Maea johnstoni, assembly GCA_963942565.1. Classification (NCBI taxonomy): domain Eukaryota; kingdom Metazoa; phylum Annelida; class Polychaeta; order Spionida; family Magelonidae; genus Maea; species Maea johnstoni. The sequence continues at coordinate 37,296,008 of OZ012684.1, forward strand.
TTGTTAGCCAGATAAACCTACTTTCCACTGGTCAGTCCGCGAACCCACAACACTGGCCACTACTGTTAGGCAGACAAAATACTCGTCCGCATTCGATATCCCTCAACTAGTGCTATAATCAAAACACCAGGAATTCTGCTTGAGGAGTCGAGATATCTTACAGTGGGGTCTCAGTATGTCAGTGTTTATTACTATACGGCAGTGGCGCTGATCAGTGCCCAGTAGCCATGTGCTCCCACAGTCAATTAGCACCTCCTTAATACACGGATTACGCTAATTTCAGGCAAATACTTACTGGCCAAAGTTATTCTAGGCCTCTAAGGAGAGGCTAAGCTTACTTTAGGTGGTAAATTAGAGGCAGTTGGAACATCAGAAAAAGGGGGGCTTGGAGGGAGCGACTTCCCCCTCGTTCAGCGTGCGACTTTTCTGTGTCACTGCACAGCGCCTCCCCGTTCCTAGCACGGCCTCGTACATTTCCTCACTAACCGTGAAAATGTTCAATGCAAATCTGACATTTATTTCTGGCCCATTATTAAGGGTGCCTCATACTGTATAATTAGGGTCGGAACAACACCAAGGTGTACCCACTTGGAACTATTTGCATGGCAGATTGTATTTAGCCGTGAAATAACTGTTATTCGCCAGTCTGACTGTGCGGTGCCACAAGGGGACTTCCACCACCAACACAATGTGTGAAAATCCAGCAAGGCCCACTCAGGAAATCCTATCACCACATAAAACTTGATAGCGGTTTGAGCCACCTGCGAGATGCAGCCCTCCGCTAGGTGCAGATAAAGCACAGTGCTTCTATTAATTAGCGCTGATTGTGAGGTAGCAAGATGGCAGTCCTGCTGCCAAGCCAGGCGACAACCCAACAGCTCCTTCCTCTCCGCTCTCGCCAGCTATGGAGGAAAGACAAAACCACTAGAGAAAGGGTTTCCTGGCCCGGCTAGTTCTCCTACTCCATTAATAGGAAGACACGGCTAATTAAAACTTGGGGGACACTACGTAGGCCGAGCCACACAAAGAACCCGATACCAGTCGACAAAGAGACTCGTATAATTAAAACCCAAGTCAACTTGAATGAGTGGAGCCGGTTGAAGGAAAACATGGTGTCGAACGCTGCTTTTCTGCTAGAGTAAATTTCCTGTGATTCGTTCATGAATTAGTTACGTTAATTGGGATTCGCTGTGATTAAATAGCATGTTATTCTACAGTGATGAATAACATGGCGGCCATAATTTGCAAGTGTTATTACACATTTATTTACTATCAGGATGAACTCCACGTTTGTTTATCAGAGCGAGGACTCTATGCCTATAACGAGTGTTATATGATGTGAATTGAATAAACGAGGATAGGAGTAGGCCAGAATGGAGTTCTTGCCATAGCTGGGTGGCTCAGGGTTTTCGGCAATCTATCATCCTTTGTGCGTTTGACGTGTATTTCACGGGGTCAAATCACGGAGTCTGAAATGGCCCTGGTGATTTCCCATGTCTAGAGGGAGGATGGGAATGATGATGAGGGCGAACTATCTCATATGAAATCAGGAGATGTTTGCTGCTGTGTGGCCTCCACAGTACGTAAGGGCTAAGTAGTAGCCGTATCACGCACGCTCACATCTGTAATATATTTACTGGTGCTCCCGAGCCAAGCATGAAACCTCTGGCTGCACTTCTCCGCGCACCACGTTCACATCAAAGTCAATCGCGGCCTTAATGTTAGTTTATGCCATAATAATGTCATTGAAATCCATGTCAGCCCGCCCCATGTTAGTTCAAACCCCAAACACCCCATGCCTAAATAGAGGCAGAACACCACCATACCACCAAAACCCGGGTGGAAGTTTACTGCACTGGAATTGTTGGTTGTCTTTGGATTAATTTAGAGTCGGCTTGCTTTCTGTATGTACAGTGGTCGTGTTTGTGAATGAAAGTAGCTGATCAGTACCGTAGTTCAGCTCTCTAACATGATTAGCAAGATGATATTAACTGAACAACAAACTTATGCTGCTCCTGCTGCCACGGATGGCTAGTTCATTGAAGAGTGGATTATAACAAGAAGTTTGTCAAGCAGTTGGCTAATTTGCCGAGCCATTCAAGTGTAGATGTGGCAACCCACTAGGAACATATGTGGTGGCCGGGCCCGCGACAAACAAACTCGTTACATCCAGCCACCGCCATCATAGTAGTGAATTTACATCAAAACTACTACTGCCACTTGCGGGCCAAGACGAAGGCCCTGGTGGGATATAGTCACTTCATAAACAAGGATGTGTTTCTTAATGAAAACCTTTGCAGCAAGTGGGTCATGCGAGTAAGGCTAGACCACGGCAGTGTTATTCTATTTACATGAAAAATGCGCGCCCCAGCCGTCGTGTGAGGGGAAATATTTGCATCAAAGGAATACCTTTTCCACAAAAGTCCTTTGTTTGTCGACTGGTTTCTCGACGCACTAAACTCGCTAAATCGGTCCATGTAAGATCCTTAAACCCTTAAAAGCCCCCTTTTATATAAAGCCGATCTGATCATCTCCCACGGGGCGGCATTAGAGAAAATTGCAGCGCTGATTTTGGCTGGATCTCCCTGGTTCCAGTAGACTGGCGACTTGTGCCCTATATATTCAGCCCATAGCCCCAAGCATTAATCTCAACCTACTTTTTCTCGCGAAAGATTTATATCCCAGAAAATAGCGGATGAGAATTTCCATTTGTTTTGAAAAATTCCAGGTGTTTAATCACGTGTTAAGGATCGTTTTGTGCATTTGTATGACTCAGGCATTGGTCAAAGTCGTGAAAACAAGCCCAGATGCACTTTATGTTAATCACTGTTCCAAGAAAGTATGGATTGAAGCCAGCGCATGCTGAATCATAGTTCCTGACAGTGGAAATTCCGGAAATAATATTAAAGAAAGTAAGAAGTGTCAATAGGGCGACCACAGAAGCATAACTTGGAGGAGATGGGCGAAAAATTTGGGAGCGGCTTGTAGTTGTAGTGTGAAGATGATGATATTGTGGTGGATTGTTATTGTACATCTTATAGGTGGGAATTTGTGAGGGAACAGATGTGACATATGATGCTATGTGATTTATGGGGGTAGTAGTAGTAGTAGTAGTAGTAGTAGTAGTAGTAGTAAAAGAAGAATTAATAGAAGTAGAAAGGGTAATTGGGTATGGGAGCATATATATTAATTTTCATTTCAGTAAAAGGGGTAAATGCTATTGTTGACTTACCTGAGTTCCGTCGTGATCCATGAGGCCCACATTTCCATGTATTGCAAGTAAATTGGATTCCTGTTCGCCGAGGCCGTGGTGGCCCCCGTGCAGGAGAACATCAGGCCTCCGCACCGTCCCGGGATAGTCGGACCTCCGGGAGTCATAAGCCCCGAATCCATGGACGTTAAGGGGATCGTCCCTGTGCCGTAAGACCGCGGCACTGCGATCCGGCGTTTGTAGAGGGTGGTATTGGTGGGGTCCATGTTGGAAACTGTTAATGTGCGAGTAAGGGTCCGCGTTGACCTGGTGGTGGTGGAACACGTCTGCGGGCTGCTGAGGTGGAAGGTTGTAGGGGGGTGGGAAGTAGGGCGGCTGGAAGTCTGTGGTGGGGGTATGTGATAACCGAGGAGCAGCCGAGAAGGAACTTGCTGAAGTACTGACTGAGGTTCCTAGCTGACCAAGACTTCCATGACTGCTCACCAGGTCCCGGCGATCCTGAGGAAAAAAGAAAGAAAACACAGTTATTAGCAAAATCCCAAGTTAACCCGTTGGTCATATATATACAAGTTCTCCAGGTGCTAGCAATAACAAAAGCCTAAGTCAAAGCATCAACAAATACTACACAAGCCTACCTCCATCTGCAACAACATCCGTAATGAGGTTGAGGAGCGCTTGTTGTCAAACTCGCATAACTCCTTTAAGACACACAGAGATTGGCTTGCGGCCCAGCTGAGTGTTGACTAGTTATGTCCTGTGGTATACGTATGTCCAGCAGGTGATTGTGTGCTGATGCCGGACAGGTAGATAGCTGGTGTTGAGTGAGTGAGTGATGGGAGTAGTGTATGAGTGAGAGCGGTTGCTGCTGACTGCCACCACCACTAGTACTGCTGGCTGACTGAGGCGCACTGTGCTGCTGTAGCGCCAGGCAGCCTGGGGAGAGAGCGAGACTTGCCTCGAAGTGGGCTACTACGACTGCCCGGCCGCTGAGGCTGCTGCTGCTGCTCACTGGATGGGCAGCTACTAGTACTACTAGGCTACAGTCAGTCTCCCCCTCTCACACACACACACACGGGCCACGCTGGTGGCGCTCTGGGCAAAATACACCAGCCAACTCCTCCTCACACAACTCAGGCCTGAAGGACGGAGCGAATCTAACACTCCAAATCCAGCAGCAACAACTCTTCCTATGTCCAGAGGCGAACTGTCCTCATCAGTTGCGGTCAGTGGGAGGTCTGGTGCTAGGATGATGAGGATAAGGAGAGGAGTCGATCCAATGGGACTGTTGCCTAACTTGCTCCTGGGTATGGGGCAAACTCACATGCTGCAGGCTACAGTCGATTTAGTTACCAGCCTTCCAGCTAAACGCACTGACTTCTATGGCATTACTTCCTACTTACTCAACACAGCACAACACATCACACACTGCCAAGCCCCCTCCACTACTACTACTACTACTGCTACTGCTACTACTACTGCTACTCTGCTGCTAGCGACAGTATGACACGAACTAAGCACCTCATTTTCTATGAGCCCAAAGGCGGAAGGCATTTCCACTTGCGCTTTGAGATGGGCAAAGGCCTGCAGGTCGTAGATGCCGGATTTTCCTTTCTGTCTGATGTCCGTAGGGTCAGTTCCGCCGTCAATGGGACTGGTTGTAGCCTCCAGCGGACTCAGTTGAGACATGCTCTATAGAAGACACCTTCAAGACCTCCTCCTCTCTCACTCTCTCTGCACTTGTCTCTGTGCTTGTAGGGAATGGCTGGAGGCTACGGGTCTTGGAAGAGGTGAGGACACGCCTGTTTTCAACAGATGCCTATATATAAGTTCTACTACACCTCTCTCGTACAGCTGACAGCCTCCCTCCTGTGCTCCCAATTCGCCTACAACAATCTACTCCTTGAACACCTTAAGATGGCCTCAAAGATTGGTTACTACTACTACAACTACTAGTATGGAGCGCCGAGTGATGAAACCTCTTTTCGCCGCTCAGATACAGCCTGGAGGCACTCCCGGTACAATAGTTGGCTCTAGTGGCACGGAGTATTTTCGGCAGTGCTTTTGTGCCTACTCGCAGCCTGCGCGCCGTGGCTAAGTGCATTCCCTGAGCTGGCTACTGAGCGCCCCTAATGCATGGAGCGATCAGATTGGTCCGCGGCAACTTTCTAACGGGCGGCAAGCCTTTGATCTTGCTAAGCCCAACCCCCCTTTGATACTCGCCTCTATTCTAACTCATTGGGGGGAATAAATGCCATTCGAGACGTGTATTAATTAACTGGCTGTGAGGCAGAGAAAGGGTTAGATGGCCGAAACAGCGGGTCGGATTGGTCCATTCCCGGCCCTGCCTACTTCTCAGCGTTTATTTAAAAGAATGCAGGGCGGGTTGATTGACAGCTCCATTAGCATATCCTTTCTCCACATTGTCAGGAGCTGCCCAATCCACGGAGGCCGTCCAGAAAAGAGGGCGGCACCCGTCCGCCTCAGCCCTGTACAAGTCGATGTTTGCTCTATTGAAAGCTGAAGGGAATATTATTTGGTGGGCGTGTTCCTCAAGTGAGTGTACACAGTCCCATACATGCGTATCAATTTACACAAGTATTTGTGTCCAGGTCGGGGGCAGGGGCCTCCTGTTTGTCGGGGTTACAGTTAAACCTGTTCTTTCATTCCCCGACCCGCGGAATGGGTTCTGGCCCCTCCGCTGACCCGTCCCTCCCCAGCACCCCGCCACAGCCACTGTCACTGATCTAAGTGGGCACAGTGCCTGGTGGCGGAAATTGGTGTGTACACACTTAGCACCAACACACAAACTTAGCAACTACTTGTTAATTAACCACATAAACAATACTGTTTACCCATCGCTTATTACCTACAATTGCTTATGGACCATGGGTCGACTTCTACAAGCACTTGATCTCATAGCCTTTACGTACACCTAGCGGGCGGTAAGACAACCCGGTGGGCGTTCACCATGAGGGTGCATACCCGTATTGTCTTAAACCCATTAAATGTAATGTCAGGTTCTGCCACCAGAGGGCCTGATGACATCACCATGGCTATCCTCCATGGCAATCGTTTAACAAGTTTCAGTTTTCCTGCTGTTAGCTTTAAGGGTCACCCTACACCGGCAGTGATTAGAGGTCTAATAGATGTAGTTGGCACACGCGGTGCCAAACAAGATGAGCCGAGCCCCTCAAAGGGGCCGCGTGTTACAGCGCAGACTGGAGGGGTGGCAGAAAGGGGGAAAGTGGGGAGAGATCTGGCCAGCTAGGCACAGGCGAGAGCACCTCGTGAATAGCGCCTAGATTATCTCACTCCTATCTCATTCATACCTTCCCAGTGTGGTGTGCGCCTGAAAGGGGCTTGGTGGAGACCTCTATGCTTGCGCGAACAAAACCATAAGGCTTTTAGATATTTAGCGGCCGCCGACATCCGTGACTGCGTGATGTGGTCTATAGGGCCAAGGTGACTAGTCATTGACCGGCGGCGACAGCGCCACCTAGTAGCACTACTGGGAGTCGATCCTAAGCTGAGATCAAGGGGAACAATTGTTTACCCTTCCGTTAGTAATGTCAAGATTGCTTGAACATGGCCTTATTAAATTAAGGGGATTCCGTTGTTTATGGACAAGCTCAGAAAACAAGGCGGGCGAACCTAATATAGCTTATCAGTTACTACACACATGCAATTCGATCTATTGCAAACAAACCATTGCAACTGTGTCCGTGCGCTTCGCGGCCGCTGCAGCCACCAGCGTGGCTCGATGACCACACTGACCATCTCCATACTAAACCACCCACCATAGTAGAGACTAGACTAGGACACAACCTAGGGCTTGTTTCAGAAACTGGCCTAGCTAGGACATGTCCTCCAGCCTTCTAGACTAGTTTCATGTATAAAATGTGTGTGTGTGTGTATTGACTGTAATTGCTTTACAAACAACTATGATATACTGAATTCAGAATGCTGTGAAAACTTGTTTAGTAAAAATTACAACATGATATTCTAATGGACATGCAGTATTCTCATCTTTTAAACTTACTATAATATTATCAGTGTTCATACTTTTTTTATGAAATCAGATAAACAAATTTCCAAGAAAAATACATTTAGGAAAATTCCAAATAAGACTACTGTAATTTTGTAGAGAACTTATACATTTACAATTGCTACATTAACTGCGAAACTGTGAGTTTATAATTATTCCTTCTGCTTTAAAATGCCATGAATATCAAGATACACGTTAGAACATGACAATAAACCCTACTATCATTTGCCTATCGTAAACTAATCTAATGGTAGAATAATATTCCAAACATATACGCAAAATAGTATCAGATATGACTACCTAGAATGTACCATCACAAACCAAGAAAGTACTGTGTTTTGAACAAAAAACATGCGGCCATTCACTTCAGAGATGAGTATTTACCTAACTGCATATCACTGGGCCTATATAGTTTAGCAATAACTTTGACTAGACATCTCATGCTAAAAATATGTTTTCTTTCAATCCGTTCAGTTAGCATCATCGCGGTTGTGGACCCGCAGCAACCATCACCTCACACTCCTTATATAACTATTCTTATATAAATAGGAAATAAGTCATATCTTTCACCCACAAGGCTAAAACAATTACTTAATTTTAGATTATATATTTTTTTGTATAATAAGTGTAAGACCATAGGTCTTCTTGGTTGTCATACCAAATACACATACAGTATGGAGTGTCACATTATATGATAATGTCAATTCATGCGAAATAATACTGATCATCCTTCCTGCAGTGCCATTATGACATACTGTCTCATATGCGAAATCCATTTAACCATTTGACGACTAAGATGAATCAAACCTATTTTACGTCTGTTTCATCTTGTCAGTAAATGACACTCACACATATGTATATCTTAACATGATATCACACACGTGGATTCATACGAACCCTTTGGAGATTCAGCTAAATGAAAATCATCATGTGATTATTCTATATACACGTAGTTGATGAATGGCATACGTATAAGAATGCATCCAGCAAGTTCTATTTACCAAGAAGTAGATACTATAGTGTTATCTGGTAGTTCCATGTATAGATCCCCTCCCACTACATATTGGCTGCTTACCTGTACAGCTAACATCTCGCTGCTGCTGATGGCTATTCCGTGGTGTGGTGGTAAGATCATTAGCCTGGGGGATACCACAGTACTGTGTGTAGTAGTATAGTAGTAGTAGTACTACGAGTGCTGCTAGTCGTTGTAGGCTGATGCTAATAGGTGTGAAGGCCTCGAGCTAGTCCTTTACTATGAGGAGAGTCAGATAGATCCACAGGCGATACTCTCTCGCCAACTCCTGCCTACTCTTTGCCAATCAATGCCTCTGACACACGTGTTTTAATCCCCTGCCCTGACAACAGACAGCTCCCCTAGTGCTGTAATCTCGAAACTCTCTCGCTGCTCACCCACCGCTCGCTGCTGTCTTGACGTACAAGGGCTTCCCTTTGTCACCCGTCAACTAATCAACATGATCGATGGGAAGGAAGGGAATTTTTGACCTATCGGAGTATTTTTTAATGAGTGTTGTTATCTGGGCCCTTTGAGAGATCTCCAACTCGTACGTATTATCTTACACGCAGCTGCCTTGTAGCAACTTAAGATTAGCAGAGCAGATAACAGGAGAAAATTATACGTCAGGCCTTATTTGGATGTCCACTAGCAGGTTAAAATATGCCCATGTTTATTTGATTAGGTGTAACTTGAGGTGGGTAAAAAGCTGTCCAAACGGGCGCTTGCCTTTGTCTGGGTGTTCATTGGAGCGGGTTGGTGGCTTCCTGGCCAATCATCTGATTAGAAGCTGAAGTTGGCTTGGAAAAGAGAGATTTGGGGAACCGAGGAAGGGGTTGCTGATAAGAAGGGGGCAGGTACCCACGAAGGGGAAGCTCATCTTCATGACAAAGGCCTCAAGCCGTATCAGTCACACAGCCATTACCATACGACTGGAAATTGGCCAGTATGCTCCGGGGCTATTTTCTAACCACTAAACACCAGACCATATACCATCCATATAATCACAGACTCAATCAAAATGAAACCTAAACCGAACTATTCTTCTCGGATAGCGATTCTCATTGAAACAGATCTACATGCTTTTATGTTAGGAAATACAGGATTTTTTCTTTCTGATCTAGGTGTGTGGTGTTGTTAATGCTGTAAAGCCTGTTGGTCGGCTAAGGAGGGGAGATAAGACAGTAGTAGCATCATTAAAGCAGAAGTGTAGAGAGATAGCCATCAGAGGCCTGTCGTTACCTGTTATTATACACTGTGGGAAGCGTCCTAATCAACCTCCTCATTTCTAAACAATCACTGCCCAGCAGCTTGGCCACATTAGCTAGTTGACACTCACAAGGGGTAATTTGGCCGTGTTGTTGGCAGTTTTGGCTGTGTGCAGGTGTAAGAGGTCTTATCAGTGACCACGTCATCCAGCTGGGCCTAATTACAGGTGAGATAGTCAGCATCTCTGCCATCAGCAGTTAAGCACTAGAAAAACAGATAAGGTTAACTACATGCTTCTTAATGGTAAATTAAACCTCTATTTCCACAAAGGTACCAGGTTCTCCCCTTTGTGTTACACACAGATCCATAAGAAAATCCATCATGAAAGAGTAACGCCGCATTAGGAGATGTCACATGATAGTTTTCCCACCAAGGCATTCTCCCCTATCATACAGTACCACGATACGCACTGTCAGCATATGCTGTTTATTTGGTTTATGTTTTGTCCAGGTTTTATTTTTCGTTTAAAACTTTGATGGATCACCATCCGTCACTTGGGAAACCGCAGACTTGATTATTGTTTAAAATCTACGGTGAGGACTAAACAGTCGTTTCCACCTCTTTCATCAGAGTGCTGTCTATAGACAAAACGCGTGGTGACAAATCCCTCATAGTGGATTTTTATCGAATCAAAAAGACCCATTCATTGTTAGGGCCAGGATGTTACCAAACACGAAATCACTTTTAAGCAGCCATCGCATTCTTTGCCTAACTGAAGGCTTAGCTGAGGTTAGAGCATCATCGCCATGACAGTCTGAATAATGCCTCATTTGCATATCACTTATACTGTAAGTAGCCCTCTTGAAACTACAAATGTTTTCAAGTGGCGCTGCAAATTCAAACAAAACCTCCTCCGCATCTTTTATTAGGGGATGGTCAAAGAAATGCGTTAATAAAGAGGTGAGTATGTCATTAATGTAGCCGGCGCACCTGTCTAGCAGTATTTGCAGGTATCTGTCTCACTGGCCACTATCAGTCAGCTACAGCTGTCCCTGATCCAGCAATCTGGCCCTGCTACTCCTGCTGCTGCTGCTGCTGCTGCTGAATAGCCTAAACAAACAATCATCATCACCCAGTTATCTAGTCATCAGGCCGTCTCCACATTTATTGCCATTAGCCAGTCTACACTATCTGATGGAGCTAGGCATACCAATTTGATAATTGGCATTCTGAAGCCCCTTCCATTTTAAACTAGACAAAAACATCTGATCTGGACAGGTGACATTCATATGTGCATATCTGATTTCAAATGCTTGAATAATGTGTTGTTGTACACAATGATTGGAGTAGTTCACAATAAGGTTTCCTGTTTAAAACATCTGTAAAAAATATGCATACAATACATACTCTAGCCAATTGTTTGGTTCTCAGTGGACCAAATGTCCTACTCTCAACTGACCTAAATTGAAAAGTTGATAGTTCTACAATTAAAGCACGGGCCGAACATTGGAAAATCCCTATAATACGTTTTGCAATAAAAATGGATGCTACGGGACTGCTTTATTAACATATTTGCAATCGAATAACAGATTGTCTTTTATTTCCACGTCCATTTTGGTGGCATTTTGACCAAATGCTATTTAGCCACTAAGTGCAAGATGCGAGTAGATCGGGTTCGGAGTGGAACCTGATGGCAATCAGTACCTTGCCACACTCCGCCATGGCTACTGGTTCTGGGCTGGGCAGCCGCGGACAATGCCAATCTTGCGTCACTAAGGAATTAAGACAATGTTTGCCAAGCTGATAATCAGCCGGGCAAATTAGCTGTCACAACTAGAGACAATGTACATAGGCGGCTAATTAGGACATAATTAACCTTTATGTACTCAATGGAATGGTTTACCTTCCCCTAATGTTGTTTGTGTCTAATTCGCAATTAAACGAAAATATGTTAAGTGTCATCAATGCTGGAAGTTTGAACAGTAGCGGGCGAGATTTGTTTGTAATTAGGTAGTGTAGGGAGTCTTAGGGCTACTGATTGGTGTTGGTAGAATCTCTGCCCTATGTAGACGCCAAACAAACACGCCATCGCCTTGGGAGGTCGACTGCTTTACGATCCAACAAACCCTATTCAACTGCTTTTGGAAAAAGTGTAAACCCGAAATTCACTTTCAAGTGGCGTGTAAGGAAACGTGTTGGGCCAGTCTAAGGTCATCAGATGAGATCATCAATGATGTTGCTCGGAGTGTAGAATGTGTGACAGATTCAAAACACTCCTATCTCGTCACATTAGTGCATATTCCACGCCCGAGTGGAGCGCCCCCTCTCGCCAGACCCAGCCAGGTGAAACACAGCCCTCATCAGATACACTGTTAACGTGACGACCTCATGGCCTATCGAAAAACGACAGGGTTTGAGATTTGGCCGATGGGGTTTGGGGTTGACCTCTACTTAACTAAAATCAAAGTATAAAGGTGCCTCCCAGCAGCAGTTCTATTCAAAGGGATGGTTTACAGGTCGACGGGCGCTATTCGGACGCTGGTCACTCAGCCCCCAGAGACCGGAATCCCTTTAATGCCAACATATGGTCAGAGCGGTTATGGTCATTACATCCATCTGCGACCACACTGACCAGTGTCCGGCCACTGGTCAAGCCACGTCAAACTGGCCACACAGAATGCCTAGAGTACTTCTGACGCCTGTTCGCAGGCAAGGTGTGCAGGTCTTATTATTTCTTATAACATAGCGAGCAGGCTGGCTAATGAAGCAACAATAGTATTGGGACATGTGAGGGACAGAGCGAGTGGCCGGGCAGGAAAGAGGCCTGCGTGGCGCAGGGAGGGCAGGTGGAACATAGTGATAAGCAGGTGCGATGCGGCTGCTGCTACTGATGATGATGCTGCCGGCTAAATCCTACCAAAGAATTAAATATCTATCTATGATTAACTTGTATCAGATGTTAGCCAGCATCCTAACACTACCACTGATTTTTACACTTTACTTTACTACTACTACTACTACTACTACTACTACTACTACTACTATCTCCGCTCCTCACGCTACTGTCTGCGTGGCCCAAGGCAATGGAGTTAGTTAGCCATGCGGAGACTTTGTTAGAAGTAGGACTTCCCTTATTATCCTGACCATTGACTCAAGGCTTAATCCCCGAAACAAGCATTTAGCGCCCAGAAAGGCTGAGCAGGAAGTACAAACACAACTGCCCACAATGCCTCAGCTAGAGTTACGAGCGCTGCAGAAAGGGAACTTCTTGTTGCCAATGAAAACTTCCCCTCAATGTGTCAATTGAGGAGCAGTGTCGCCTAACCCTTTAAGGCTGTATGTGGTGTTGTTGTGCTGAATAAGAAAACTATGTGGGGCTGTTGTGCTGAATGAGATCCTATTGGGGTCCGCGAGATGTAAAATGGTTATGACGCCGAGCAGCTTAAGAGTCGCCCTGATCCGCTCACCCTCTCCTTATTAAAAGTCGGTTTTCTTTGAGGGCTGAATGCAGGGTTAGGGTCTGAAGGGAGAGTGAATGCTGGGGCTGCGGCAGGGATTAGTACAAGCCCACCTCTCTGGCCCACTTGTATTTGTTAAGTATTACTAAGCTTTGCTAGTCTTTTCTTCTCGTTGGCTTCTCCACTGTCACTGCGCCGCGGCAAAGTGTCCCCCATTTATCTCCTTATGTAACCCTCCCCCCGTCCATCCCCTTATCTTAACGGATTACTTTCTACTTTCAACTAGGAATTGGAGATCTTCTCTCAACCCTTTCAGGTGGGCCAGGCCACTGTTATATACAGGTAACACACTCATTGTGGGCCGCACATGGCCCGCTAATTCTCCGCCTGATAACTGAACCTATGTACAGTATTCGCTTGCCTTTCCTGTGATCTGGTAGTAGCGTTATATAGAAAGGGTGGTGGCTTTTAGTGTTGGAGCGGCAGCCACAATGGGCCTATACACTGGCATAGACTGAATGGCGGCACCCTCTTCTCACTGTAACACAACAGCCAGGCAGCGCCATTCACACTAAAACAACGCCGACGACCAAAACCACAGCAAGCATAGAGATCCTGGCAATATTCATTTACACATACCTCAAATCTAAAGCCAATAGAAGATTACCAAAAGAAAACGCCCGCTAGATTTCAAATGATGAATAACTCTCTTGCTATGCTTGGAAGAAGTCTTCTCGCTGGAATGTGTTGATATTTTAAATGTTGGAGTTCCTGTATTTCAGAAAAACACAACAATTGGTCTAACCAACTATTGTGAACAAAAATACCTAAAACCAGAAATGAGCAAATGGTTTCATATCACTGACATACCAGTGGGAGTGGACATAACTATACAAGAAACGTTATGAAATCCGGTGTTTTATGTTTTCTGTTTCTATGGGATTAAGTTTGAAAATATTAGCTTTCCTTGTCTCATGCTTAGCGTATGTCCATATCTTTCGTAATTACTATTCTATTATTTTGAATTTTAATTGTTCCCATTCATTAGTTGCAAAGTTACAAACAGTGGCATTTCACCGAATAGTTTGCTGCAGTTGAATAAGCAAAGGCGTCGAATGGCTATGGACACGAATTTTATAAACCAAAAAGTCCATCATAATTGACGCTGCTTCAGTGGTTGCCAGGGAGCAGGATGAGGAGGGGAGGAAGGGGATCTGAGAGCACGTCTCATTATCTTCGCAGCCCTATCTTAATACACCCGACTTGTGGGTAAACATGAGATAACATGTTAGGCGGCCAGTCAAGATTTTATTGGCCGCCATGTTTATCCAGCATTAGATAAACAAACAGCGATATTGCATTGATTAGGTTGTTAATTGGGCGTGGCTAAGAAGGATCATAAAGATAGGCTAGAGCTAGACGAGAGGTTTGATGCGCGACTCCAAAGCAGAACCTCACTTTATATATATATATATATATATATATATATATATATATATATATATATATATATATATATATATATATATATATATATATATATATATATATATATATAGAGAGAGAGAGAGAGAGAGAGAGAGAGAGAGAGTATTTTGATAACATTGTAGATGAAGCTGAATAAACATTTACTGTTTATCTATATAATTGTTCTGATGAATTAATTATAAGTCAAACATCAAAGAAAAGTCAAAATAATTAATTGCAGGAAATGTTATCTTCATAATATGAGTGTGATTTTTAAGTCCATACAAGATATTTGAATATAGTTTTAATACGACACCCATACATACTTTATGATATGAATTTGTTTATTTATATAATTGTGGTGACGAATTAATTATAAGTCAAACATCAAAGAAAAGTCAAAAGTTAATTTTAAGAAATGTTGTTATCATAACATGTGAGTGAGATTTTCTGGTCCATACGAGATATAAAATATGGTCTATGTCGTAACTGGTTCTAATCAGACACCACTATATATAAGATATTAATTTGTGTCTAAGTTCTAACCCAGCAAAAGTTGAACCCAGAACGCTCACTATTCATAACGTACCTCTCTCCGTTAGCGGCGAGAACAGTTGCGATAAATGATTTGATTGAATGGTTGATTGGGGGAACTAACAGATGCTGTATGTGTAAACAGAGGCAGGCGGGAACAATGCAGTCATACATAGTTGTTTTACTTCAGTTTCCTACTGAACTGAGCAAACAGCACGCACAACTACCTTCTGACGATCTGTAAACAAAACGCACTCGACTGTTAACTTCCATCGGTATCTTGATAATTGACCAAAGTTAATGGACTCGCTGACATTGTTAAGTTCACATAATGCATTTGAATTCATTAATACATTAAACACTTTATTTCGAAGTTATGAGGCATTGCGCGAATAGATATAAAAATATTTCTCCAAATAATTTGATTTGATTTGATTGAACGTGTACTGAGTCGTTTTACTCAAACTCAAACAGGAATAAACTTTTATCGAGGCGAACTGCGAACGAGTTCCATAATGAAGTATATAGTTCAAAATCGTATGATGCTTTCGGCCGCTTATTGAGGGCAAACATCAAGACCGCTATAATGGTTTAGTAAAATAATCCTAACCATTCCTACGAACACAGCTGAGGACTTCTAAAGACACTGATGGGCAGGCAAGCGGGCAGCTGCGTCGCACGAATACCTGGCGAGCCTTTCTGTATGGTGGCGGCCTCTAGCGGCGAGTTGCCTCATACGCACACCTGGCAAATCCGCCACGCGCTTTACATACAACCACACGTGCGATTGTTTTCCTTACCTGGCGTTGCCGGGCAACTGCGGCTAGAGCTGTTGATTCAATGGGATATAGGTAAATATCTAATAGAGTGTTAGCAGTCTTAATAGACTTGTCGAGCATAAAAACAGCTAAATACTTGAGCCTCTTTCGGCGCGTGCCGCTGTTTGACCAGGCTGTGACAAAGAGGCTTGATGTTATAGACAGAGCCATAAAACGTGTTTGCTGTGGTTGTAGCCACCATGATAAACTACCTTCTCTCAATAACATATACCGTATAGAGTTTTATTTGCTAGGCGAGTTAGGGTAAAGGCTGTTCCCTACTGTGGCCATTTGGGATAGGTGCGCTGTGTTTTCTATGGCATTAGCTGCTATTGTGTGTGGCTTATTGGTGTGTGCTTGGGAACAATTAAAGCCGCACCTCCACCAGGCAGCCTAGAACACACTGTCACAGCCTGACAGCTAGGGGCCTCTGTCGGCGAAACCAGCACTATAGCATTAGCACCGGCGGAGAAAGAGCAGAAGATCCATCAGTAACATTAGCAGTCAGATCACTAATGAACACATCCTGAGAATTTATAAGAAATATGACTATTAATTTTAAAAACTTACAAAGCTTTGAAATGAATTTTGTTTTTAAACCCAATCTAAATAAACACGATGCTCTTTAAACAGTATCTGAAGACCTGCACAGCGGCTTATAATCATTAAGAGTTGAAAGAGCATAGTAAATGGAAAAGAATATCACTTTCAAAATTAATGATATCGATGATCATGTGAAACTTGCGCATTCAGCTGCGAAAACAACACTAGTTGTTTAATTGCAATATAGTTAATAAAACAGGTATAAAGAATGACACAAACTATGCTGTCATCAACATCCTAGGACAGTTAATTGAACATTCCCTCAATAAAACATGATACTAGACATCTGCTTCCTTATTTGATAATCTCAACTCTTCTCATCACGACCATCGAGGGCTGAATACTTCCTAGGCAGAAAAATGACACGTACATATGCGTAGACATACTTGCATGGGAACCATAATTCCAGTCGTTAATTTAGAATATTTGTATTCTTAATAATATCTGATAATTTTCCTGCCTTTAATTTTTAAAATTCTCCTTCAAATAATTATTGAAGTAATCTTAAAATGTACAATGTGAAATCTTTTTCAATAGGGATTTCGAAAATGCCATGGTAATGTGCAGTTTGAATGGACATTCAACACAACAATTAGGTTCTGATTCTAAGCGTCAAATAGGTTCTGATTCTAAGCGTCAAATATTAATTAGATTCACATACACATTTCACCAAGTGTCCTATTATGTGTGCTTAACTAGCCCATCATAATTTCATATGGTTCATTTACATATGGTTCTCTGAGTATCCGCCAAGAACTGCTGATCAAACTGGTGACTAGAAACAGTTTCAAGCGGCGGCTTAGTTGGCCACATCCTATTTCATGCTTGGCTTCTAGCAGGCGGTTGTTCACTTCTCCTCCACTAATATCAAGTATGGGAGCATAATTAATGCGTTCAAGTTCATTTAACATAGCGTTATGGAGTGAGCATATTAGTTTATTTAGTCAGAAGCCGTACACTCGGTGACCCCACCCCATGTGACGGCCATCATATGCCTTCTGTTTGGAGGAACTGGCCAGACATGTTGTTGCCTATATATTTAGATATAATATCGCACTCAGCCAGCGAGACACCAGCCACCCTCATAGCAGGGTATAGGGGACACGACTAGTTCAAGTGCAGAACAGGCCAAAGGATCCGTTGACTATGATATTTAATTATATAAGAACACATTGTGAGGAGTCCCATACATTTAATCAAAAATAATACCCCTCCCCAAGAAAAAGGCATGCCTTTGAGAATATAATTTTGCTATGAAGATGTTGGTTCATAGCAATGTTATATTACACACACACACACCTTTTCATCCATCCTTTTGTTGACCATTCATAGATATTCATTAAAGACATGTCTGACCAGGAATCGATGTATAGTAGCAATCCATCCACTATCAACCATTTGATATCCGTTACAAAGGATGATTTGGCCATTTACAGAAATACCCTGACTTGCTGTACTTTGAATTAAAAGTATCAACTAGCGCCCCCTACCGCCAGAGAGGAGAAGCTTGGCGAGTGTTCTTCATGCACACAGCCTCTCATCAGAGAGCTCTCCGTTCCTCTTTTCTCCTCCAATTAGAGACGAGCCCACAAAAGCGACAGGGGAGGAAAATATAAAATGACATTTAATATGTAACGTTTCCATTAATTTAAAATTGTACAAAGATTTACCCTCAAAGGTGCCGCCGATTTCCAATCTAATTTTCACGCCACTTAGGCAGAGCCCAATTTCATTCCCAGATTGCGAATGTCACTGGAGCAGCTCTCGCTTTGCAGTGTTCAATAAAACGTTGGGAGAATCGCTGCAATTGTCAATTACTGGGGGAAATCAACTCCAATTATTGGCTCCCACTGAAGCTCGCCACTGAATGCATTTAGTTATTCACTTTAAAGCCATTTCACTCGCGAAACACAAGTTTAGCGTTACTTCAAAATGACTAGTGAACCGGTGTCTGGCTCGGCGAAGCTTTCAAACACGGGCAATGGCTACAAATCTCAGCCATTCATTTCCATGGGCAAAACAAGCCATTGGCATTATCTCCATTGTAATCGCTGGGATACGGCTAGTTAACAACAACTGCTGATCTTCACCACTTTCACTCCTTCCAATTTCACTAGGCACATTTTTTGCTTTACACCTAGGTTTTATTGCATGGCATCCAGTCTTTTAACTTGACGTAATTTTTCATCACACAGAGTTGTGACAGTAATCACGGATCATTATTTAAATTGGTGTAATATGAGTTGGGGGGGGGGGGGGGGGGGGGGGGGGTAGTCATGGTGGCATACCCGGTGCAACCCAATAAAACATGTGACACTCTTCTCCCAATTATCATCTCCATAATTTATATGGGTATGGTGCTTATTAATTAATGGGGAAACCTTTATTCCTCTAACCCTGCAGAGATACTATCTCGGACAAAGAGTCAAAAGGCAGTATGATATTTCCTCTGATATCCTGGACTACCTGTGGATGGAGGCCGTAGCTTTGTCATGCCTACCACACGGGGTTCAGCCAGATTTCTTACACTTATTACGAGAATTCATCCAACAAAAACTTTGGCAACTTGCGGGTGCGTTATGCTCGGCTAATTAGGTGTCTAACTGCCGTGTGTCGCATAATGGGCCACCGGTCCACTTCTGTGCGAGATCTCTACTGAAACAATACTCTGATGAGGGGGACGGGGTAATGAATAAGACCTCCCGTAGAGGGCGCTTTCACACCTATAACGGATTTCACACGCAATTACGCCCCTAAGCTCTCTGACACATTTCACGCTTTATTTCATTGTGGAAGGGGATTTTAACTAACAATTGCCTGCAAAACCTAGCAATTATACACAAGATGGTTCAACCACGCTCTCTCTTATTTCTCAAACACAATCAATTTCAACTCTAACATAGATGTTGGGTGACAGCGACGTAAAGAAAAGCGCTTTTTTAACTTCAAAAATGTATATTTACGATAAGTTTGTTATGCGAGTCGGTTGATTAGGCCTATATCCAGCGTATGAAAACAAAAACAGTATTTTAGATTTCTGCGATCATATTACCGCGGAGACTGGTATATATATATATATATATATATATATATATATATATATATATATATATATATATATATATATATATATATATATATATATATATATATAATTCATACACACAGTCTTCGTCTGGTCAAAATTATGACGTCAAAGGGTTCGCCCGCCAGGCTCTCAATTGCTCGGGCGCAGGATTTTTTCCACTCGGTGCAAAAACCTTGCTCCAGGCTCTAACTTAACGTTTCCATATTTATGACATAATGTCAAAAAGGGCATATATCTGGGGACGGTTGTAGGGACGCTAGCTTGTGTAGTTTACATATTCATGAGGCCAAATCATGACCCGCAGACAAAAAAGTAAATAAACAGATCTGAGACTTTCGAGTCGCGTTTGGTCGTACTTTATTTCACGGGGTAATGCCCTTTCAACCCAAATAGATTTGTAAGAAGATTTTCCTGCCACTTACAGGTTTTAATGAATGTGCAAAAAAGTGAGATGTTTACCAGAGTTCACTCCTCCAATAAAATCATCAGCTGCAATTAATGAAGGCGGTAATAATGTTTATCTGGTGGCAGTTCCCCTGGTTCAAGCATTGGGGGAACCTTTACGCCGTGTTAGCATCCTATCACTTGGCAAATGTTGGAAATTGATTTCATCGATTTCATCAGCCACAAAACCCACGACTAGCAGAAAATAAATCAAATTGATTTACATTCGATGAACGTGAGCAGTACGCATGACACACTCCGCATTGTAATGTAAAAGATCAAATATTGAACTATATACTTTGGTAAAGTTCAGCCGAGATGAAACGGGCGGTTAGATAAAGTGGGGGAGAGGGCCTATTAAGAGTGGAAATTAGTCACTATCGACCTCCTGATGGCTTCACAGCACTTTCCCTGCTACGCTATTGACTTTGGAATGTTTGCAAGCCCAGTCCATTTTGCTCTATATACCATGTCCATATAGTCCTCTTGTTTAGTTTTCACTTGATTAGATAGGCAGAACAATACGACCTGTTCACAACTCCCATTATTCTATTAAAACGAAAGCAGCCAATCATGTAATATGGTGGAAAAATAAGCAGTAATAGTTATCATGAACATATTTACAACACACAATAACCATTGCGGTCGCTCTTTCAACTGTACACCCCGAAACATTAATACCATCAACTGCGGAAAGGAGCTATTTCACTTGTGAAATGGCAAAGTAAATAAAGATGGTTATGTTAGGTGCAAGTGATGAAGTATTATTTTAGAAATTAGTGTTTTTTGTATATTGTGCAATCAAATGCCATTCAAAATTTACTTGTGTTGTATGCTTATTAACTCCATTGTTGGCTTTTGTTTCACGATTGTATTCCTAATGATATGCATTTAGCTTATCGTAGAGTCAAACTGGTATGCAGTTAATATTTGTATGATTCTTAAGAATATTTATCTGGGAGAGAGAAAAGGGTGTTTTTGTCTCACTTCTCCTCACTGGTAAAACATGTGAGGCTAGGAACCGTTTTGACCTCACTCGAAACAAATCTAATGACGACCACATGTTACCAGTCTTGTTCTCCTAGTAAATAGCCGTATGTGCCATTTCTCTTCCATTCACTGATTCAACTAAATATAAAATGAATGCACTTATCAGACCTCACTTTGTCCCCGCACATGTGTTCAAATCATTCCCATGAAAGCAGCAAGTTGGATGGGTTAGGCGATATTCCTACTTGGGTATGAATGGTGTATTCTGAGGTCAGACTATGTCAGTTTTTTCCTACAATTGAAGCCAGCAGTTCCCATAGAATACTATAATGAAAGGTATGTTGATAATGACAAGAGCAAGAGATTGATATTAGAGTCCCCACATGGAGCATTCCCACACGAACGCCCCTAGACTGGAGTCAACTGATAGGGTGGTCTCAACCTAACGATTGCTTCTCATACCAGTTTAAGGTCATTTCATAAAATACAATATCTATTATTCTAGACAAACACGACTCTGATCAAATCAGTTCAACACAATCGAATCAAATCATACATCTGTACTGCTATAATGATTTTGAGGCAGTTTTATAATGAAGACATTTGAATAGATACGATATTTAGTCACACAACGGATTGTGTGGTCCCACGTGTTCAAAGGCACCCGCCAATATATGTAAACTAGCACTACCCCAGGGGGAACACAGAGTAACGACCCCTTACACCTGAATTCTATGCCAATTTCACAGTACAGTGCAAGTGCCCTGTTCCTCTTTTGTCCTATCCCGTTAACTACTATGGGTTATTGATGGGGCAAATTGAGCGAATGAAGTTTGGACAAAAAGTTATCTAAATGTAGAAACTGGCTTTCAGGGTGGTCACCGCATTTTCCAATCTACATCATTCTCACAATCACTATTTGAATTAAGTCTCTAGTTTGCACAGAGATCGATATCTTCGCCATCATCGCGGGAAAACAGTTGGAATCGTTAGAGCTAATCCGGGGCTGGGTGACACTCTCTGGATTTCCAATATGCGCATTAAATTCAGAATAGTAGAAACCTGACTCCATACAGCTATGGTACATTCAGTTCACTTCACTTCACAAAAAATCTTAATATCATTTCTTCATTTTCAAAAGCGCATTATCGAAAATTCTTTTGGCATATATTTGGGTATTTAATTTAACTCATATTGTATCTTTAATTGGTCATACTACAGCTTCTCTTAATCAAAGGTTTTATCTATTTAAATGAAAGAAAGTGCCTCTGTAAAATCCTAAACAGAATGCCCCAACTTGATTTATCACAAATTTGTACAAGTTTCATACTAATATGCGATATAAGACTATATATATATACATACATACATACATACACACACACATACATTCATAACTATATATATATATATATATATATATATATATATATATATATATATATATATATATATATATAAATATATATATTTACATATATAAATATATATAGATATAGATATATATATATATACATACATACATACATACATATATATGTATATACATATATATATATATATATATATATATATATATATATATATATAAATATATATATATATATATATATATATATATATATATATATATATATATATATATATATATATATATATATATGTGTGTGTGTGTGTGTGTATTTGATCATCCGATTCAACAAGTCTGACAATATATTTCAAACTGAAAATGTATGGCTTTGATGATATTCGCCTCGTAATTAGGCCGCAAATCAACTACACCCGGTGTGCACTTAAAACAAATGGAATCGCCTTTAAACTCACTGTTACATGGCTAATGAGTATATTACCAGCGCCCATAGCATAAACGGTAAACTGGTTTCCCTTCAAAGCTTCAAACATTTGTTCCTGATGATAATGGATTAACGGCTGAAATGCTCTTCCGGCAGGTGGATGGAGAGGCAAAGGAAACACCTGATTGCGAAACACAACATGTGGGCTTGCTAACTTGATTCTTACATAATCATTATGGACCAAGAAACTTCATTTACATATGAGAACGATTTGAGTAAGATTAGAGCTGATATATTTTTCGATCCATTTGTAGACAAGACCAGTCCATCCAAATACTCAAATTTAGAGTATAATGCGACGAAGTAGCAAAATAAATTCCTATATAAAGGTGTGTGATTTGCAGAACAACATGAGGACCACATGCATGTTGTGACTAGACTGATAGCAACGACACTGGTGATGACAACAAAGAACTTATCTATCCTTCGAATATGTGTATATATATATATATATATATATATATATATATATATATATATATATATATATATATATATATATATATATATATATATATATATATATATATATATACAAATATATATATATATAAATATATATATACATATATATATATATATATATATATATATATATATATATATATGTATATGTATATATATGTACATGTATATATATATATATATATATATATATATATATATATATATACATATATATATATATATGCATATATATATATATATATATATATATATATATATATACAAATATATATATATGTATATATATATATATATATATATATATATATGTATATATATATATATGTTTATATATATATATATATATATATATATATATATATTTATATATATATATATATATATATATATATATATATAAATATATATATATATATATATATATATATATATATATATATATATATATATATATATATATATATATATATATACATGATGCAGAAGTGTACCTGGCGTATGACTTTCATTCACCTTTAATCTAGATCATGAGGGGTTAAAGGGCAACTAGGTTATTCCAAAACCATCAATGACAAAACCGCTATGGGGGATTCATCTCAGCACACACTGCACCCGAGCACCATCACTACGACTATAGCAGACTGCCTGACAGATTGGAGTAGAACCGTTCTCATTCTGGCTTTTATAGCTCGCCCTCATACTAGGGGGAACTGCGGCAGTTGTTTCCACTACAATGGTAAGTATCCCCCAGCACGATCTATCTTCAAGTGTGTAGCAAGAGTGGTGCCCTCTAGCACTCTTGTGTGGAGTTTACAGTGCACTAGTAGTAGTAGTGGTAGTATTGAGAAGGTAATCCAGCTAGGAGCAGCTAGCATTTCACCCTGGGCTAGTGTTTGAGAAGAGTGGCGGCCCCTGATTTACCATTGACGCCGCCGACGCCGCGGACCATCCAGGCCACTACTACAAATCACCTTCGATCGAGACCCACTAAGCCCACAGTAGTAGTTGTAGTAATAGTCTGCTGGGAATCTGGGAGTCTCATCGGCTCTTCATGTCAACATTAAGCAGGCATACAACCCCAAGACATACTTCTCCGAGATCACAGGCACTTTCACAACTAACACTATGTTGCGCATCACCCCTCCAACCACTTTGTGTAGTAGAGTAAACGGAGCTGGCGAGAAAAAATAATTGATCCCAACATTGATGTTAACCCCTTGTGTGTGGGGGAGACGGTCACAATGCGCAGAGGGGAACACAGAAATGCAATGATGGAAGGGAGAAAGAAAATCATTACCGTAATTGATTCAATCTGTGGTGTATTACGCAGACTTTCTTTATGGAACCATGTCTTTAAAAAGAGAAAATGACTCATTAAATGGTGTAGAGAGAGAGAGAGAGAGAGAGAGAGAGAGAGAGAGAGAGAGAGAGAGAGAGATTCCTAACGCCAAGTTGTTCATATCTCTTGGACACTTGTTTCATAAATATTGAAATGGTGAGTATTCTGTAAAATTAAGCAAAGCGCTTCGTCTCTCCATCACAACTATGCTTCGGTGATGATAAAGATATACTAGTGATTAATTCGTGCATCAATGCTGCCTTACACTGATGCCATTTTCTCAAGAAACGTAAGTATCTCTATCGTGTACAATTACTATTGGCCATTTATATTTAGCACTAATGCAGGGATATTTCTAGATCTCACGCTGATTTATTGAACTAAAGTATGTTATTGTAGAAATAAATTTATATAAAATATACGTACTTGTTTGAAAACATCAGATATTCAATAGTAATTGCCCTCAGACAATACTTCAATGATTACCCTTTTGATAGGTTTCCTTTACACGTTCAGTAATGGACTATATATAGTCGTTGAACGCCACTCCTGTAGCTCCAGGTCTGTATTGTACAACGGTTAAACGTGTCTAGTTCTAAGCTTGAGGGTGTTTAAGACTATTGAAGTCCGGCTTCCCACTTGACGACTCCTATCTTTTCTATTCCTACACCAGCCTCCTTGGGCTGTAAGGAGGAAATCCCCCTCAACTGTTTGCTTATCTTCCACATTGAACCCTATGAAAGACTTCTTTCGCGCCGCTGCATTTGTAGTATTTTCAAGGTGGGAGAATAAGAGAGATCCCGAAGAATGGGCGAAAATGCGTCAAATATGTGGCCCACAATAACCACCTACCACATCCGAATACGTCATGGGGCAGAGGACATTTTTACCACGGCTAACTTTAAAGAACCTTTTATAGCCAGATTCAAAAGTCCAGATACGCGTAAAGGCCATTGACGATGCTCCCTAAGTGTGCTTTAAAATATGAATATCATAAATTATGGGGGTCAGCGCCGATGTGTGTTTCTTTCTCTGACCCTCGAGTAGGAAACACAGCAGGACAAAAGGACCCGGATTTTGAGCCTAAAAGTCCTTAGAAGTAGCGGTGAATTGCCTTTACCGGCGGCCTGCATAAAAGTCATATGATCCGCACTTCTACTTGACAACTAGCAGAAACGCAAGTGGGGTTTGAATGTGTGGCTGAGAGCGCGACCATTCTCCTCGCCAGTACGAACAAGAGCGGAGACCCACTCACAATGCTACTCGTTTGTATAGAGAGACAAACTCAAAGGTCGGCGCTAGAGTTACAAATGCTATTCTAGCGAAGAAAAGAGAGAAAAAAGCGTTTTGCATTATGATGATGATGATGCGGACGTGATGTCAGGTAGTTGTAGTTGTAGTAGTAATATAGCTGTATTATGCTAACTACAGGGGCGGGGGCTAGCCAGGTACGACTAGTGCTGACACCAACAACAATCGCGCACACTACGCCTTACTCCGTGCATTGAAGAGGTGAGATATTCAAAGATATCCCTGTCAAGGGCTAACTATAAGTAATGTCACTGATGATGGTGTCTTGTTGATGATGCGGAGGAGGAAGAGGAGTATCAATAGGTTTACGACGGTGATGGTGCTCGTTTTTGCTGTTAAGATTATAAATTGTGGATATATTATATTCTAAATAGAAATACTATTAGTAAGCAAACTATTCAATCTAGATGGCGATGAGAGGAGCAGGAAGAGTATTTGTCACCGGCACTGCCGCACACAGGACCAGTCCCATCCCCCAGCGGGTCTCATCTGGCTCCTCGCCTTCCCCCTCCGCCAATAAGAGGGGTATCACTTACACAGAAAAGCACGGAAAACGTGGATGGTGACACTTTATTTACGTTTGCTGCTTTGACATGTCCCACATTAATCGGGGGCCACTATTTTAATTACTAGGGGGCGCGAGGCGTAAAATTGGAGAAGGCCCGTTCGCTAGTAACGGACGTTGAGTTGCAGCGTTCCCGCGTGAATAAGGGTGAAGGGGGTGGGAAGAAAGTGACTTTTCCCAACAGCATTCTCCACTCGCTTCCCCCCTCAACTGCTTGCACTCAACGAAAACATGTTGCGGGTGCGTTATGCTTAATTGGTTGGCACGCCTAATTCATTAAGAATGTTGTGTGTTTCAGAGTTGCACTAGAGCTGTGCTGCGCCAAAACTTCAGGCGATGTGATATAACTTCACCTTCATAACAACTCCTCAACTTCAAACTATTTCCTTACACGTACCAAAAGTCACAGTTGTATAACTTTTAACGCGTACATACGACCAATTAAACACATACACATACACATCTGCATAACTGCACAGTTATTATATTTCTTTTCTCTACTTTTAAATCTCTTTTTTTTGTTAGGGATGTCTTCTATGTTTGTTTTTTATTTGAAGTGGACGGACATCACTCAATGATCCCATATCATACCTTACGAATGTGAGCGATGATTCTACATTCTGTTGCAACATCAGATTGTACGTTATATTTTTGGCAACCTGTTCACAATACATTCCTAATTCATGGCCAAGCATTCACAAAATTGCCTTGATGGCATATTACATACAAATTCTCAGAAATCACATTCAGGTAACTAACAACAATACGCTGATTAAGGCACGAGTTTCTCATCACAAGATAGGATATAGTGAATCATTTTGCAGACACACACATACATATATATATATATATATATATATATATATATATATATATATATATATATATATATATATATATATATTTATATATATATATATATATATATATATATATATATATATATATATATATATATATATATATATTTACATACATGCATATATATATATATATATATACATACATACATTTATATATATATATATATATATATATATATATATATATATATATATATATATATATATATATATTTACAAATAAATATACACACAACCATTTTTATATCAACTTACAGTCAATGAATATGCATGTTCATCTAATCTTATTTTGAATCTATAGCTATACAAGTTAATCTGACCGTGTATAGCTAAGACACAACTTTGTAGAGTACGTATGAGTGGTCGACCGGCCACTTTCCGTCTCTACTAATTAAGAACTTACAGAGCTAATTAGCAGAATGTCACATTGAAGAAATCGCACTACTTTCAAGAAGGCAAAGTTTTCTTTGATTTTTGATGTAAGGAACTGTATAAGTTGGTTTGACATGAGGCAAGTGACAGCTGCGCAATAGAGCGAACGCTGATAATCTCATAACCGACTTGGAAGAAAGTCAAGTCATTACAAGTTCATTAGGAATATGAGGCTATTGTTATGATGAACTTTCTTCATCGGTATCTATGGACACACGTGACTTCGTTCTATGTCCCGTATCATTAAATTCTCATGACATGTGATTTATGAAAAATGTACTTTGTAGTGGAGGGAGAAATTCCCTCTTAACCACGCTCGTGACGAACCAACCGTATAGGCGATCATTGAGAGAGAAGATCGCTTTCTGGTCGAGCCCGAGCTCCTATCATTCTCTGCCTCTCAACACAATGGCGTGAGGCCCCTTATCTATATAGCCTCTAACCTCACTCCCGGCCAAATCTTGTAGCCGGCAACATCATTGTCCAATCAACGCGCAGAATGGGGTTTTAATGTTGTCTTACCGGAAACACCTTGGAGAAAATCTCGACTTAATTGGTGCGATATCTCAGGGCTTCGGCAGAGTCGTAAAATAATTTCTAAAGCCTACAAATAATTTGTGAAGTTTGGTAGATAGCACGGTTGCCGAAGTTTCCTGTGCGATAAACAAAAGTAGGAAGATAGGGAAGAAGAGCCGGCGGAAGTCACATTGAAGCGGGCGGAAGTGCGCAAACAAGTGAAAGTGATTGTGGACGACTGTGTCTCGTGACGCGGCCGGCGCGCCGACAAATGGGAGCGCCAGGAGCCATGTTACGCCATTCTTTACAAGGGGGCTGGGGGGCGAGAGGGGTGGAAGGAAGTGGTCGCTGCTGATCATCTCCACTAATTGTATGGACCGAATCTTCATCAACAATTACGACTTAATTAAGGAGAAAATGGCGAAGCACCTCGAGCTATGGCAGCAGCACAAGTTTGTCTTGGGGGAAAACTATCCGAGGAGAATTTGCTAGTGTATGGAGAAAAGTGCCAGAGGACGTATCTTTGCTCTCTCCCTCTCTCTCTGTGAATTACTCCACACCAATTATCCAGAGATCCGCACGCGAAAGTTTGCGCGAGTATCTTCCAAGTACAATCCTAATTTACACGTTTGGTTGGCCCCACGCCATCGCCGCTAACAGAGGGTATCTGAGAGGGGACGACAACTATCGACACGGGGGAAAGGCACGGGCTAGCGTGTTTGACCGTCGGCGAAAAAGTAATCACCAAGTTTTGCATGTGGAAACTTTCTATTATGTCCCATTTGACGTTTTAATTAGCGTGAAAAGATCGCACTGCGAGACTGGGAGGCGTTAATAACCGCAATTTGCTCAATTAATTTATGCGAATTAAGGGGAAAAGTGCATATTCCCGGTAGATGCGGGCCGCTCTTTGGCCATTATTCGTCCGCCCATCTAATAAACGCACTCTATTTTATTGCCTATAAAACATTCCCTCTACCAGACGGTTCACATCACGACTTAGCAGTTGTGATTCGGTCCTACGGGGCACTAGACTAGGCCCCCGCCTCCCGCAATCCCACTAAATACTACTACCAGGATCCCGAACACCCAGCTAGATGGACTTAGCCGCCGCCCGTGGTCACTCGTAATACGTGTGACCAGGGGGCGGACTGAGCAGCCAAGGGGTCTCATTCCAGAGCATCATAAGCCAGAGCTCCATGCTTGTACAATTCCATCTGGCTTTCAGCTACATCTTTATATTAACTCAATGGACTGAGAAAGACGAACGTTAAACTAAATCCATATGAGACCTATGGGTGGCCTAAAGATGTTTTCTGGCTGATCGGACGGACACAAGCAGTGGACTGTGATCGGATCCTATCAATATAATTCCTGCTAATCTAGCATTTTCCCAATGCCATTCAGTACAGACCATGCAACACAAAATTCATTATACGCTTCGCTATTTCTACATTCTTTTTGCTGGAAATGTATTTTTGTTGCTTTTTTCTGCATTCGGGAAGATAGCTTTACTTTACTATAGGGTTGATAATTACTTCAATACCAACGCATTAGATTCGTTCACGCATAGTTTTCCTTTTTAATTCGTTATACAGAAAATAAAGCAATACACACACACACACACACATATATATATATATATATATATATATATATATATATATATATATATATATATATATATATATATATATATATATATATATATATATATATATATATATTTATATATATATATACACACACACAAATGGATATGCGTCATTTCAAATGTTGTTGGAGTTAATTCTAGAATCAACATAGCGCTAGTTAGATATATACAATGAAGATAAGTATACGTATTCTTTAGTGAAAAATCACTACGTGATATCACTTACATGTAGAAGAAATAAATCATATTGTTTATGACAATTATCTTAGAAATCTGATTATCGTATTCGAACGACATGTTGCTCAACGTTCTCATAGAAACAAAATATAACGAAATGAAATCAAAAGCCTAAACACGATTTACAACATCTATGCTTCGATTTTGGAATTAACCGATTAAAAACGATGCAAAGATTTAACCACAACTATTTCGACTAAAACAAATTCTATATCAACAAACACTTATTAATAAGCAGCAAAAGCCCTTAAGATGATTAAAAGTTTAAACGTTGCATAAATTAACCTTATAATCAAAACATCTGAAATCTAGAAAATAATTGTTGTTTTTGCAATACAGAGACTCACATCGTGGATTTAAATCCATCAGACAGATAAGAACAATTCAGAAACATCTTTATAACAACAGTCAGCCACCTCATATACTGAAAAGACACAATTTTACACATTTTCCATTCGGCACATATATGATACTAGTTCAGTTAGAAGATATGCCATAACTATTTTGATATGTGTTTGTAGATGACTTCAAAGTATATGCGAGTATGAATATTACAATTATAATCGAATAATTGAAATTAACCACTATATTATAATAGACATACAATACAATGCTATACGTGAATTTTATTTTGCATATGTTTCTAAACTTACAGAATATCATACCCCTGTTCGGCCGTACAGTGCACTAATTCATCAAAATCTAAACTATTTGTCTCTCCCAGAATGAACATCAACTCGACATTTGTGAGAAAATTCGACACATTTGTCAATTTTCCTTAACTACTATTCGCGTAAATTTCCAAAATTAAGTTCCCACGTAATTATAGTAATCAAGAGAAAGCTGACGGAATTAAGTTGTAATTGAACTTGACAAGGTTTCATACCAAATTAAATTTTTCAACTAATTTTATAATTTGCCTACGTGAGGAGTTTGGCGATAAGAGGCATAATTTGATGGAGAAAAGCCGGAAGGGTCCAGAGCCCGCACAAGGAGGGCTATAACTCTGGGAAATTTGGACTTATATGAGTCCACTAAACACTAGTGGGCCATTCGCGCCCGTAAAACCAGTGCCCTTTGCGACACCGTCAGGGATTTAGCGCCGCACAACTTGCTCTTTAAATCCCACAGAATAAGAGTTTGCCGGCAGTACGCAGCCGCGAGCCGTCAGACTTTATTCCACGAAGATTATTCCGCCAATCTGAAGCAACTTAGTGGATTCGCCTGTTCCGTTCCTTTCTCTTTAAGGAGTTTAACAGCTCGCTGGCCGCATAAACCAACGGCTCCAATGCTACATATGATTACCAAAGATAGCTAGCACACTTACTCAGTACTCAGCGCATGGATTTCACTAATAATTAAACAGCTAGACACCAATAGTGTTAACTATGTATTCAATTAGTTCACACGCTAATATTTGAGGAAAATTAATATTTCATGAAAGCAAGTTTTATTAGATAACACGATACAGAGGATCATAAGAAGACAGAACAGTAAGCTTGTGGCTATGTTATGTATGCTTATATCTCTCCTGGCCAGCTCCTATTGTGCACAGAGAGAGCGAGTCAGCGGCCTTGGGTAAACTCAAGCCGGGCTATGACGACCAACCACGCAGCGTTACACAACCTCTTCCAGTCACCATTCAATTAGGTGTATTCAACAACATTTCCAGCATACCGAATTGGATTTAATCTTTAGCAACTGAGTATAAATGTATATCTGATTATATGGTAACAGCTTTCAAAAATTCGTTCATTTATTGTCAACACGTTTTGTGCTGCTTAATGATATCTGGATTTTAGCGATGGCCTGAACTATTCGGATCTTTTGCAGAGTAAAAATCAAATTCATTTGGAAACTGGCATTTTGGGCAAACCAAATTCGATACCCACAGAATAATTGCTCGATCGGGAAAGTAGTATATGTTTTCTTTACACATGAACTACATAACAAAAAGAATGATTGAACTAAAAACGAATTTTGTTAATCAGACAAGTATAATGAATTGGATTGATAAACGACCAAAGCTTACATAAAACGTGATTATTGTCTAATGTGTTAAAAAGTTGTAGATGTACTTTTAGATTTCACCAAATTTATCGGCGTAAATAGCATAAAGACTGTGGAAACAATACTTTGACAAACGGCCTAAGCGTTGATTTGGTGCAGGTCTGGCTGACAATAGGTGTTTCCAGATCAACTAGACCTACTAGTCTTTCTCAACATACATGCTTAACTGAATGCAGCCAGACCTTTGAGGCAAAGAAGACATGTTTACTTGATCACCTATAGCCCGGCAAGATGATTATCCTTTTCGTTTAGGCAGCAAACTCGCTGTTCGTCGTCTATTGGCCTGGAAGCATAGTCGCGTTGGCTAAAAGCTTCTACTGCCGCCGCTGCTGCTGCGCATTTCTCGGGGGCTTGGTTGACACACTCTAGTATGGACGCAATGAAATTGACCTGACAACGAGAATGTCGTGTTTACAGCGCGCGAGAAATGTGATACAGCCATCTCGGTGACACCATTAAACTCTACACTCACAAACACTCTCTTCTAGTTTGTCCTTTTCCTCAGCGGCATGAGCAGCAATATGAGCTGCCCTTATTGCAATGCTGCAGGAAGGTTGGGGACATGCGGCTATCACCCTTACTCCGCATCCCTCCAAGCAATCCAGGCAAAGTGGACTGGAATCTGGCAAGGAAATATGTAGCCTCCAAACAAAAATACTATTTACAAAATTTTGAGTCAGATTCACTCAGCGGAATACTTTTTCTCAAGGACATTTTCTTATATATCTAGCATTTTAAACAATTGAGGCATTTTGTTAGATAGTATTGTTAAAAAATGAGTTGACTTGAAATGGCGAAGAAATGGAGAGTGGAAGGATATAGGAATTTCCAGGAAAATAATATTCCGGTTTACTCTATTACAATGATCTCCGATAACAATGGATAACAATGAGGGCTTCTGTTCTTTCTAGTCTAAGTCACGTGTCGGTAAATCTCCCCCTTTTCTTGTCAGCAGGTAGAAGAATACACTGGGAGGAGAACTGATTTGTAACATAGTAAAACAGGCCCTCAAACCATGAGGAGTCGGTGTCGGTACAATGAGAGCTGCCCGAGGTTTTCAGTTAGTGATGAGCCGGGTATTGTACGGGGTGTAACAAGCCTGTCATGAGAAGACAGTAAAAGATAAGCACCTCTATTGTCTACCTGTGGGCATAAACAAATACAATGCTCACAGATGATGACAGGGTGGGGAAGTCACTTACTCACTCTCCCTCTCGCACCTAGCCCCAACTTGTCCCGCACGCCTAATTTCTAAAATTACACGCCTTTTGTTATAACAAAACAAAGGATTATGAATTGTGCTACCTGTCTGGGTGTCAGGTGGGCGTTGTGGGGTGATTATGTTTTTAAATAACTTTGTGCCTCTCTGGCTGAGAGCCGAGTGGAGAGTGGACTGAGGGGGGTGACAGCGACACCCGACTCTAATCGTTTTAGCGGATAATTGCTGTAAACTGGGAGAAGCTAAACTGA
Source organism: Maea johnstoni (assembly GCA_963942565.1). Lineage (NCBI taxonomy): Eukaryota > Metazoa > Annelida > Polychaeta > Spionida > Magelonidae > Maea > Maea johnstoni. The sequence continues at coordinate 37,329,665 of OZ012684.1, forward strand.
AGAGGTATCGGGTGTTCCCTAACCAACTAATAATGAGCTATAAGTCACTTTTGCTTACACAAATTGGTTCTAGAGTAATTGCCGGGGACTGGCAACACAATAGTTTGCTGGCGTACTGCTCGGACGCTGATCTGGCCAAGACAGCAACGTGTCTCATACAATTAGATAGCGGCACCTTCATTAAAGCTAGATGAGGGGGACTTGGCCACATGGGGACTCGTATAAATATCAAATCTCGTCAAAAGCAAGTGTCAGCATCGAGCAGGATAGTGTAGCAAGGTGACAAACTGTGCTGGCTAACGTGATTATCTACTTTGGCTGTTTATCCGCCCATCCAATCCAACTACTCTCCTCTCAACCCTCCATAGACTTAATTAGGAAGTGGCCACTAATAGCACTGCACTTCAATTATTACCACCATCACTGGTGCACTACATACGGCGACCAGCCACGCACACAAAACCATACTACAGAAACACTCACCTACAGGACAATCAAAGTAAATAAGCCGTGCTTTATATCGAAATATATACTTAGCTTTCAGGCGTTTTCACGTCACAAAATAGTTTATATAAGATAACTGCAATAAATTCGATTTCGTGATATTATCACTCCTTCAAATAAAAAAACAATATTTTTTTATGTTTTGTTTATATTTTTGTTATGTATCTCCAACAGACAGACCATTAATATTCAATGTTTTCTAGCACTATACATTAATTATGAAGCATTTCCATCGGTAACGGCATTCTTAATCCTGTTGAGTTCCTGACTATGTGGTCAATCTTTGAGCCTCTCAGGCTGAATGGTTTACTGTGGAAATCTTCTATCTAATCCGCTGTTTCTGCCGCCGCCGCTGTTACTACTACAGCACCTGGTAAACGCGGCCACCGACATTTAATAACATCTGGAGCAGATGGCTCTTGTACCAGAGATCTTTCTTTGCAAAACATGTCATCCAAAATGTTCACTTTGCTGCAACGTTTACTGACACGAGTTTTGTTATCATTTCTCTGAGTTTAAGTCATATTTCTATTTATCCGAGGCATACCGAACGCCCATTCATGCAAGTCACCGAGCCCCAATCTACGGTGAGCACGCGGAAAGTACCTTCGATTCTTTATAAGAATTTACAGCGGATAAATGATTTTCCGTAATACAAAAACAGCATGACTACCATTCTTAGTATATTATTGCAAAAATACCAGAATTTACTCATTTCGTGCGACAGATTTTACGGAGAAAATAATAGCATAGAGAAGAAATATCATTCCCATCTTATATATATATATATATATATATATATATATATATATATATATATATATATATATATATATATATATATATATACATATATTTACAAAATCAAGTGCCTATTGAGCCCATGCTTAATTCACTAGTTTTTTTTTTTAAATTTAATAAATATCAAATAAGTTGAGATTTTCATTTCCCTTATACTTGAATAAAATAAATTTCACTGTCTCCCACTACTGCGAGTAAATCCGGCGCAAACAACCTTGGAAGAGAGGGAAAAAGATGTTTTCATTCATGTTGATAATTCGGTCGATGTTTCCGCTTACTTGGATAATTACTGTGCTGCTAAAAATCGAGCTAAAACAATAAGTGGATCAAGCCGTCAAGTCGACACGAATCGAGCTTTTGCGGTTCGCAGACATTTTCTTTAATAAACCTCTAGTCTGATTTGCCCCCTGAATGTTCAAATCTCATAACTATCGATCGTTCGCTTTATGCGGAATTATGAAATATTCATTATGACAAGTGAATAAAATATGATGAATTTGCTAGGAAAATAAAAGGCAATTTCTGGCCTGAAAGGCTGCGTAACTCGACAGGTGGACCCATTGAAAGTATCTAGCACCGCCAGCTAAATCCAACTGCAGCCATAAACACATTACCAAAACGGTGATAAAATAAGTAATTTACTAAGTGAAATCACCAGATGCGCGGAGGACCACACAACGATACCAATACAAATCACGGACTCACCCACCGGGAAAACCGCCTTTCAAACTTTTCAACTTTTCGTGCTAGGCTTAATCTAAAGAAATTTCGGAGGCATCAGATAAGTTTTTTCAAAAAGGAAAATCTTTCTTCTGGAATGGAATTCGATTGGAAAAATATGAGCGAGTGATTAGCTTGACTCGAGGAGATTTTTTGTTGATTGCAGCGATAGGAGTTTGAATAGCTTTACAGGGTGAGAATACATAGATATTAAATTGCATCGGCGCTATCGAAACAGTTTTAGGAGACCGAGAAAAATATCTTAAATACATTATGAAAAGAAGACGTTTTGTTATTTGCGTGGCCAAAAATATTTGGGACGAGGAAATGGTAACAGTTGATAAGCTTCATCAAATAAATTCTACGTATGGGTAAATTCATCTTGAACACGTAGTATGAGAAGGTACATTTGAATATCAAATTTAAATATGCCACACACAGCACAAATCATTGATATTCATAATCTAAATTATCTATCCACCGTCCTTCTATTCGTGTCCAAGCAAACAGAATATTATATTTTCACGCATTTATCGAATATTCTGAACAGCACATTTCACTTAAATACATACTTTTAATTGAAATCATTTTGTATAGAAAACATAAACAAATGAAGAAAATATTCCGTAGATAAAGCTATATTGGGGGAATGTGATGCCTATACGTGGAAAACGGGTGGAGGAGGGGGAAATAGCACGCGGTGAATCTTTTTCACAAATCATCCTTGCTCATTAGTCTCATCAACGGCAGGTGATGGCGAAATCTGCAAACGGAAGCTACAAGTCGTCTGCTTGACATTTATAGTGCATTCTGCCATGAAAAATCACGAAGTCAGCCATTTGTGGCTTTTTCTTCGACAAGTGCCATTGTTTCAGCGGTGGGGTAAATTAATGGGGGGAAACGTCTAGCAGAAACCACGCCGGGTTTCACGCGAGTCTGATAGAACCGGCGCAAGGGACCCTGGGTAAGGAAACACGCATCGAAGTGAAGAAGAGCAGACGAAAATGCGTCCTTCGCATTTCCCTCTCTTCCTGATCGGAAAACTGCGGGAAACCGAAGTAGAGCTATTATTTTCCAGGGTGACATTTACGCCAGTGACCCCAATAAATTATCATGGAAAGCTACTGCTGCTGTTGCCATAGAGGATGAGGAGGAGGAGGAGGAGGACTAGTAGTAACAGGTCGGAGCAGACGACGCACCAGGTTAAATGTGTTACTCCACGCACCATCATCTAACTACCTATTTATCACAAAATAATACAGGTGCAAAAGCATACAGGTGCTTATTTTACAATTTTCACAAGAAATACTAAAATCACTTATATAATATTGACTACTCTTAAACTGAAATTATAATAGAGACGATAACGTTTTATCATAGAATAAAGTAAAACTTTTCCAACTTTCTTGAATTTCATGATTTTATTTGATTAAGTATGTAAGCCGTAAGTAACAGGGGAATCTAAATTGAGAAGCAATGCTGATCTAATGCAACAACGCCTTGTAGGCCTAAATGAAGGAATTCCCTGATAGGGAGGAGTAAAATATGTTTAGGATCCTAATGGGAGTTTTTTAAGGGGCGCCGGCGCCTTATTAGGCGAGGCGTGCTCAGCTGCAGCGTGTGAGTTTCAGGAGATGATGTTTTCTCCAGCGACATAAAACCCTATTTGCTTCCTAATAAATCCCAATTTTCCTCCCTTAAAGACCTTGACTGCCAAAATCTCTCCCAAGAGTGCGTTAGACTCCACATAAAATTAATTTCATTGAATATGAGATATGATCTTGATATCAATGCTGACAGCTTATCTCCTGGCCGTTCTTGTGATTAAAGCAGCTTATAGTGTGACTCACGTATTACTATCTCGTCTTTTACTGCTCAACCACAAGAGTTAAACTAGTTATCTGACAACTACCTCGCTTATACACACATGCATACATTCACATATATACATATGTATCTATATATATATCTATCTATCTATCTATCTATCTATCTATCTATATATATATATATATATATATATATATATATATATATATATATATATATATATATATATATATATATATATATATACATACATATATATTCAACAAAATCCTGTTTTAACTAAAACATAGAAATAGCTTGTTTTCTACCTTTATATACACACTTTAACCGATTAATGCGCCAAATCACTCTTGTGCAGAATAAATTATATATATATATATACATGTATATATATATATATATATATATATATATATATATATATATATATATATATATATATATATTTATATAAATTTATTATATATATATATATATATATATATATATATATATATATATATATATATATATATAGATAGATAGATAGATAGATAGATAGATAGATAGATAGATATAGATATATTTATTCTGCGTGCGAGCGAATGGTGAGTTTGATAATTAATAGACATATAGAGGATAAAAATTCCATTATTTGTAAAGATCTTTTTCATTATTTCTTAGAAGCAATTTGAATATATCCATTTCAGTGTATAAAATTGTATCTTTATTCACCTAACCAGAAGAAAAGTATGGATCTGTAAATCTTACTAAATTGATAAACCACTTATAATTCCATATTTTCATGGACACAACAACGTGTGAATAAACGTGTTTGCCCACCCCTTAATCATATCTCGTGCAACCCCGGGGTGTATTTAATTGCAACCGTAACCACATATATTGATCTTAGTATTAAGTATTACATATGATGAAATTGTTCGCTGTTTTTCTCACTATATCGAATGCCACGATTCTTTTCTCATTGCAGTAGCAGTGCCATATCTCCCAGTCAGCTACTCTAGACAGATCTCACCGCCTGATAAAATGGACCAATGTTTTCACCAATAAGACGCTCGTGTTTTACTGTTGTGACTGGTTAATCACAATGAATACTCTTCAAAGAGAGAGACAGAAGCCGAGAACTGAGCCGGAGGTAGGGTTTTAAATTGTCGCGCCATTTTGTGAGATGGAAGACTTCTATCGGAGTAATTTAGCTGGAGAATCTGACGTTTCCAATAGTCTCATACAAACACTTTCACTCTCCATACTTCTTAACAACTTGCCATTGTGCTTAGAGAGATAAATGCTATCGATGATTTGCACGATATTGAGCTCTCAAATGGTACTTAAGAGAAGTAAGGGGTGATTGTGATTGGCGCTATCTCCCGGGCCTGTGGCGCTGAGATGAGTAGGGGAGGGGCGTGGCCAGAACGCGCGCGTGCGGCGAGCGGGGGATTTTGTCGTCTGCTACCGCCAGTGTTTTAAGGCGTCAAGGCAAACTAAGCCTACTGATATTCCTCTCAGTACCGGCTGCACTTCCGGCTACATACATACAATACACACACAGCAAGAAAAACAACAACGAATAATCAAAATCTGATATCAGCAGTTTTATACATTCCATGGGCGAGCAGATAGTGCGTGGTAACTGTTAATACTAGTGGTGCAACTATGGCGCAACATTGCGGCGGCCAGAGAGGGACTTCCAAGTGTGCGGTGGTAAGTGAGTCGTACCAGACAGACCAAACATACGGCGCACTAAGTATCACAACACTAGAGGGAAATATGGTGCTAGCCGTGCTAGCCCATACTAGACGACGAGATGACAGACATACCCCTACGTCCATGTTACGTAAGCGCATAGTTGCCCGTCGCTCAGCCGGCCACAGGAGCACCGACCCGACCCCTACAGCTCGGTCAAGCAACGAGGAACCACCCGGCTGGCCCAGTGACGGACCCGAGCTAGCCCTACTGCGATGTTTAACATACAAGACGATCAGTTATGACAGACGTGTTGGAAATTTGAGGGACCCATCTGGATACCCTCCGTGCCCTCAGCCTTGCCCCGCTGTCCTCAGCCCTCTTGTGGATATAGAGGGCCGCTGCCCCCAGTAGGCGCCGGTACACAGAGTGCACGACCAGCGAGCCCTCAGATAGCTCTCGTGGCCAAAGGCTACTACTGCTCCGCCGCCGACGCCGACTACTACTACACTCTGCTGAAACACAAGACGCTTGAAACACGCTTCTAGGCTCTCCGTGAAACCTGGCCTCATGTCGAACAAACCAAA
>OZ012684.1:37338289-37428289 GCA_963942565.1 Maea johnstoni
GTATGATACGCATGTGTGGATTTACCCAGGTTATAATGCCTATTGCAACACACCAGTCATCAGTCACCCTCATCTGCATACCTGTCTGTTCAAAGCTACCTGTCTAAATACTAATTACGTAAGGCTGATTTATCTGTATTACAGGTAATGAGTATCCAGCAGCGCCCTAACATCACCTTCATTACACCTGGTAGACAAAACATGTCACGCCAATCACATGCTTAAACACAGGTGAGCTGAAACACACCTCCCCGGCGATCTGTGTTTATATCTTTCCACTCAAGTGCTACATTATAATTATGCCTTCCCCTCCTAACTACTTACAAGCAGGCCGCCGCACTCTTTGCCCACGGTTGTTCCACAACAATTGTATGTAATCGTTAAAGCTGTCCATTACCTCCCCGTGGTGACTGAGTGAGCAAGGGTACTTTAACCCATTCATGCCTTCACTAGTTTAGAGTTGAAAAAAATTGGAAAACTTTTCGTCTGCATCTATTGTACTTTTATCAAAATCTTCGGAATAAAACAACCATTCAAAATATTATTGAAGGAGAGTTGTAAGTTTCGTATTAATGAACATTTCTACTTCATATAATTTCCAAAATATGCTTTTATTGGAGAGATATCAGTAAAATAGTCTGGTGTGCTACAGGTATGATTGCGTTACCCGGGCTGGAGGTAGTGCAGTAGGGTGCTGGTGGGTAGAGGGTTTAAGCCAGTGCACGCTTACCGTACCCAGTTGAGCGAGAACAATCGGGCTCGCGCACAGCACGCACCCTCTTCATATTTTCCAGCCAAACTTAAAACAAATTTGTATAAGTTTAACAGGCCTATTCATAAGCAATTTTCTGGCGGGTAAAATCAAAGGGTAAAAAGGCAGTTGGATTTGCATGCAATCACGAAGCGCAATAAGTGTGCAGGGGGAACACTTGCTTCATGGGATAATCTCAACTTACACAATGGGATTAGGGCTGGTGTTGGAATGAAAGGCACTGTTACGATTTAGTGACGCTAAACTGGGAGAAAATAATCACGTGGCGCAGGTTTAAATTAAGCCTTAAAAAGCTTATCGCAGCCATCAGCACAGGCAGTGTGCAGGTTGACATCTTTATCATAGGCCACCATGTGTCGCAGCATTAAAACAGTAATTAGGAGGTAAAAGGACACCTTAAAACAATAAGCAGTGTTTTCATGCTGGCAATGGCGAGCAGATGGGGATGAGCTTTGTGTGGCGACAATCATCTTCCCGACAGACAGAACTTTTTTGATAAACCAACACCAAGCTGGGTATTGATATAATCATTCATTATTGCAATGAGATAAAAATGGCATCCATTTTCAAATGAATGATTAAGTGTTATTTCTCGGTTCAGTACAAAATGATGGCACTTCAAGCGGCAATGCCCGGAGAAAAGGGCGCTGGATGCTATTAATAGTTATACGATCGACATATGGCCATATATATATATATATATATATATATATATATATATATATATATATATATATATATATATATATATATATATATATATATATATATATATATATATATATATACATATATATATATATATATATATATATATATATATATATATATATATATATATATATATATATATATATATATATATATATATATATATATAGTATAAATCTATGTATATGCATACTCGAACTTAACCTGTACCTAAAATGTAATACGAATTTCAGAAGAGCATCAAAATCCAAGAATTTTTTCATTTGTATTGCACAAAAGATTGTTCTATAGAATCACCCTTTATTCTGCAGAGTACATTATTTTCTCGTCACCTGTTTATAGTCTACAGCTATGATTGTGTTGTGTCGACTAGCCAGTGGCTAAGAAGGAGGCCTGCCTGCTGCAGTTTTGTTCTGAGTCATCATGAGAGGTTTGAACTATTGAGGTGCAGAGATTTGTGTCAGCGACCAGCAGATAATGCTGTTATTATCAGCTGAAACCTTGCCAACTTTGCGTCGCATAAGCCTCATGTTTCGTTGGACATTCTGCGGCGGCTCAGCACAGTGCAATGGTCACCAAGCCGTTCGTCGAAACTTGGCGGAAATCTATGTCTAAATACATCACATTATACGCGGACAAATCCATAAGTTTGCACCAGACGCATTCTATCATAGGACCAACAATACACCAGCTCATAACCACACATATGTAACATTATGAGCGAGTCCTGGCAATTGGTTTCTGTTAAATAAATACCCACTCAGAGAATAGGCCAGGACGAGATTTCCACAGGTCTATCATGAATAAGTAAAGTCTAACAGTTTGAGTTGTGTTGGTGGAATTACGATAGGATGCCCAGTGAAGCGTGTGTGTCAGTTATTATGAATGCATAGCATAAACCAAGCCGTCCAGTTATCATTGGGCACAACAATACGTGCATAGGGTGTGTTTAGAAAAGCCTACATGTGAACATCAATAGACATTCAGCGCAGAAAGTAGGTAATTAATTGATTAATTGAGCTGTTATTTTCGGTTAAAGCTATTACATTAAGATCAGTGGAGCGGTTTGAGGGAATTAAAGCCTGTCTCCTGAATATGCAGATGGGTGCTTATTTGGTTAATACAGCTACTGTCTCTTTAATCAGGGAGGAATTAGGCTGATAGGCTGGAACGCCCATGGATAATGAAGCAAACTTTGAAATCAGAAACTATATATATATATATATATATATATATATATATATATATATATATATATATATATACACACACATATATATATATATATATATATATATATATATATATATATATATATATATATATATATATGTATATATATATATGTATATATACACTGTTCGTATTAACATAATAGAGTTAGAACAGGAGTGAATCTTCTTAGCATCGAAATTGTCATCATGTATTAGAAGTTGAAGGAAATACGACTAGCTGTGTAAGTGATTTTTCGGGACAATTGTTCCGGATATTTCTTGTAGAGCCAAGCAAATAATTGCACAATCTATATGCAGCCAAGACGAAGCTTAAATAATAATGGGACTGTGTGCCGTATTTATGCTGGCCATACTGACTAGTGTAAGATATGTTCTATCGCCACACACACGAACACATCGCTCTTTTATCTCTGTAACCCTGCCAGTGCCTCCTCAATGACTTCCCCACAGAGGATCCTTTCTCTGTTAGTCTTCCATGAAGTGATTGCATGACTAGGACTTGCAGGGGAGAGCCGCATTTATTTGATTTGAATCCTATTTTTATTATTACATTATTGTGATTGTTGGGAGCTCAATATCACTGTTTTATCATATTGTGATGGGCTTTTTGTTGGAGTGGCCAGCAGAAGCTGTATAGCGATTATAGGGCTCTGTATACCTATAGTACCTGACCATAATATGGACACCATAGCAATACGACCTCTGCGGCACGCTCATTATGTCAAACTAAGAGAAAAACCATTGTACTGATTAAACTGATTGTCAAAATATTGATTTTGGTGTCCTTCCTAAAGAACAGAAAGAAATATTGCCTGAGCTTCCCCTTGTAGAAATAAAGTATATATGTGATAACTGTAGCGTTTTCCATTTCCTTATTAACGGTGACACATGTGCCAATGGTGGATGCATGTAGCAAGAGTGTTTCCGTAGCTTGTTTGGCGGTTTCTCCCAGTGGCACATTGTGAAGGAAATAGCTCAGATGCTCTCCCCCAAATCAAGGTCTCAGGGAGGCGGCCATGTTGGGAGCAGCCTCGTCTCCAGTGCTCCTCAGTATAGCAGGCAGCCCTCTGTCTCTGCCTGCTGCACCCAGTGGCTTCCACTCTCAAGGCATATGGGCAAACTTTGCCCATTTTGCCAAGCTCCCGCCACTCAACGAATTTGGCCAGGGCCTGGAGGGCTTTGTCTCTTCGTAGGGGGAAATTAGCTGCCTAGCTGAACTGAGTTGAGAAATGAACAGACCGAGGGGGTCACTTGGTGTGAAGGTCAAAGTTCAGAGTGCATGGACAGCGGATAATTCATACCGTCGCCCTAATTAACTTCTAAAATAATGAAAATCTGCATTCTTGTTTATGCTCATAATTCTTGGGCCACTTTCATAAGCTGTTCCTTCTCACTGTCAACTTGTCAGCCGTCGTCTCCGCTGCCAGTATTATTATCGTGGGTACAGACTTGACATATATAGATTAATCTCTGATCGGCAATTCGGTGCAAATCCACAGGAATAATTTGTCAGCAACCTGCCTGCCTGGCTTGAAGGATAAATCATAAGCACAGTTAATTACCACTAGTAGCAATTGAGCCAATTATGAGCTTGAACTTGTCTTTGCTAAAAGAGATTAAAACTGAACTCTCCCCAATCCTATCATTTCTCTCGAGCAAACGCATGGAGGTAAAGACTGAGATAGCGAGTTAGATTACGGTATGATATATGATATGTGTGCGAGTAATGTTATTTATTACGCCATGAGTGCATTGGTTTGTTTAAAAGTTTTCTCCTTTGCTATCTTGTAAGGGAAGTAATAGGATGGAGTGAATGATGTATGTATTTTCTCTTCACTTGTTGGTGTTGTGTATGGGAGAATGATCCACTTGATGAACATTTGGTTTTGTTGGTCCATGGCAGTTTTCCTCAGCCTCCTGTTTCCCAGCATCCCCCCCACATGCCTTCCACACACACACACACACACAACACACAACACACAACACACAACCACCGAGCCTCCCCCCTCCTCCTCCTCCTCCTCGCTGTGTTGCTGATGGCGTTGGCGGAATGAGAACGACTCAGTACACTCCAGCAGTACACTGTTTGTTGTGAAAAAATACAACCTCAAACAGCTGGAATCACTAGGCCTAAGATAGACTCAGAGCAAAGATCATCTTGGAAAACTGATTTTAAGAGTGAAATTAACCATACACTTCCTCCTCCATCTTCAAAACTCCTGTTTGACAATTCTTGAGATAATTATAACTCGATACGTAGTGGAATTGAAATAAACACATTCGATGACAATTTCAATTCACAGATGTATTTGACATTATTAAGATATCGTCCAATAATCATTCCATTGATATGGTTTGTATATGTATGTATGTTTGATAATGGATTCATGTGTGACGAGCCTTTACATATCATCATATGTGTATTCCTAGTGATATAATATGAAGTTGTGAGCGGTATAAGTAGGGTGTATATTTTGTCCAGTGCTGTTTGAGTAGAAATAATCACTTCATTAACATAGTTTGTACATGTATGTTTAATTATTGAATGTGTGACGAGCTGTTACATATATTATTATATGCGGATTCCTAGTGTGTGTAAGATGTTACATATACTAGTACATGTATTATTATATGGAGATTCCCAGTGTAATATGAAGTTCTGAGCGGGTATATATTTTGTCCAGTGCTGTTTGAGTAGTGGTGTGGTATTTGACGTATTAGGTGCTAGTTGGGCAAGATAGCACAAGTGTATATGTGCGGTGCAGAGGGGGGCAGGGGTCAGGATTGGTATTCGTCTCAACCATACCGAAATACAGTCTCTCTCTCGCTCACTCTCCCTCTCTCCCTGCAACGATCTGCACTGACTCCTCGACAAACTGGGTCAGCTCACACAGCCAGAGAGCATGATCGTCTCTTCCTCCTCTCCCCCTCTCATTCTCCTTATGATACAAGCTATGGAACAATAATTCATAAAGAAGGGGACAAGGGGTGTCGATCGGTGGGGACCACCACATACTCAGGGAGAAGTCTGCGTTGAAAAACACCCTACTTATCATAGATAATATGCTAGGTGGACATCCCTGGCCCCTTTCCCTGAAGAGGGGCCAGGATAACAGGTTATTGTAAAGGGTAATGCGCTCGCCATATTAGTATGGTGTACATCTGCAATTGCTACAATTCCTCCTTTAGTCCCAGCCAAGCTGTCATTGGTGAGAAAATGTTAAATATCAAAACATCATCTGCCTTTAAGATGGCTGGTGAAATGCGGATACGTCTTGAATGTGCTTTAGGGGGTATTTACAGACATCGTACACCCCTTCCCATTGCGTGACAGATTCTCTTAAAGGGCAATGCTCTTTCTTGACGTTCTGCTTTGCATGTAGTATTCATTATGAAATATGAATGCCCATCACTGTCGCAAAATCGACTCTTTATAATGGGCTGTCTCTGTGTGGCCTCAAGAGACCTAGGGGTAAATTAAATATCATTTTTAACAGTTTGAAAAATGTGATCGACCTTTTCTCCTATCTCCTCATCTTCTGAGAGTGATGGCTGAGACAAATGGAGGTATAGAAACAATGCCTGGTTCTGGTGGGAGAGAGTGGCCAGCAAGGGTAGAGCAGGTTATCAATACTGCTCCTCCACGTGTAGCGGCAGCGAGGAGCGAGGCGTGTGTGACAGGAGATCCTGGACGCATGGGGGAGTAATATTGATATCCTAGTCTCAATTCTGGCGGCCAGAGGAATAAGAGAAAGGTATATCGGGCGACCACCCCCTTGTTTTAATTGATGGTATAACGTTAATCCTTCTATGCTGACAATGTGTCAAGGGCAGGGAGAAGGGGTACAGCATAGGGAAAAGACCCTTTGTACCTAGCTAGGTACGATCAGAGATAGGGCCAATATATATATATATATATATATATATATATATATATATATATATATATATATATATATATATATATATATATATATATATATATATATATATATGTGTGTGTGTGTGTGTGTGTGTGTGTGTGTGTGTGTGTGTGTGTGTGTGTCCTGACGAAAATACATATCAGCAAATCGTTAAAAAACTAAGCAATAAGCACGTTTAGGCGTATGAACTACTTCCTTCTTTTCCCATATGCACATAATAAAGGAATATTCTGATCATGATATGTGGGCCCCAATCTTGGTCAGCACAACACTGATGCACACTATAGGAGGCCGTATCCCCTTAAATCACCATGTAGCAGATAATCCTGCTGAAAAGCATATCAGTCATATTGTTGTAGCGTGCTATCTGTTGTGGCTATCAGGCTTGGTATCACGTTGGCCCCATATTTCCAGTGATTGCTACACGAGGACCCGTAGGTCTTGGGCTACACTCATGTTGCCCAGGGGGTGCTTGGCTTCCAACCTTGCATTGAATTACGTTATCGGGTGGCAGCGGCGGCATGCGCTAGAAGGAAAGGGTGGAGGGGACTCTGGAAGGGGGACATGTATGGGGAAGGGGGGGGGGGGGAGGTTAGAGCGTCCAGCATCTATCACCTCCCCCAAACTTTCTAACTAGAATCTCCCAATTTCCCATCCCCTATCTCTTCCCCCTCCTCTTCCTCTCCATCAACTCCAAACATAGGCCAGCTGGTTTTAAAGCTAAATAAGTATTAATATCAGTGTATTGGTATTAAGAGGATTAGGTCACCCACAGGGTTCCTTGCAAAGTCCAGTACTACTGTATATTGCGAATTTTCTCTTTCTTCTGAGTGAGTGGTACACTATTCACACCCTTGTGTGTGGGGGATCCTACAACTTAGCACATATCTTTTCATTAATGAAAACATATTTCTTAATTCATTCGTTTAATTGATGGGTAGAGGCTATATATTACAATTTCTTTGTACAAGAATACAAAAATTAATATTCTCGTTATACGATATAATTAGCCTTGAACTTGAAACCAAAGCGAGTATCAATGCTGTACATATTAAACGGTATATGTATATATGTTTGGAGGATGGATGGTTTGAGGGTAGTAAGTATGTTTGTACGGGGTGATATTGTACAAACAGTGATACAGTAGAGTATATCATAATAATGCCCCAGGGAAGACAGATATTGTTTCACATGCCTATTTTGCCAGGTATTAAGGTGGGGTTAATGTAAGATGAAAGTACGTATCGCTTATTATCCGCTCATTAGCTTCACGTCATCCGCCTTAAATATCAAATATTCTAACAACTGATAAAAACAGTTGAACGGGTTAAAATATGAGGAATACCATGCGAATGAAAGATTATTCATCAAATTCGTAAAAGTGACAACGTATCTAATCTTTACATGAAAAATATTAAGTAACTGGAAGAAAGTACTTGTTCTAGATTCATAAAGCATACGTTTGTTACTTAGGTATGCATACTATTCTATTGATTTAAAAGAAAAACGAGCCTTCAATGAGCTGTATGCAAAAAATGTCAACTTAGAACATTATGATATTAAGGAAAATGTTTAAATATTTTCAGGGAGCATTGTGAGAGGTACTTGTTCTCAAACTATTGATATATGCAAGGGATATCAAGCTTTAAATGTAACATTTTTAATTATCAGCTGTTTTCTATAACCAGTTTGTAATGGAATATGAAGGTATTTATTCTACCGTTGTCTTCTTTCAGGTTTAACTGAAGCCATACCTCTAGGAGTGTGTCGCCAGAATCATTACTCGGGTAACAACACCACTCCGTCTGATGAAAAGCCATCCCCCCTTGGCCCTAGCCATTCCCATTCCAACCACACTTATCTGTCTACACTGGCGTGTGTTATCGGATATATACAAATACACTTTTCATGGAAAGAGAAGTCAATATAAATATTCAATTGTATATCTTATCCTGAAAGTAGTCTGTTAGAATAAGATTTTAGAGAAACGATTGTTTCCTGTGTATTATAAAAATCATACATAGAATAGGCGATTTTCATTCCTTGATTATGATTGTGTTTTATTTCCTTTTGAATACATATTTCCTTTCTGGGACGCAGAAAAAGTTAGTAGGGATTTAACGTGCGAAAGACCTCTAATCGCCATTAAATGCTGAATGTCACCATATTTAATTGAATAGGCGTAAGCAAATGTATTTGATATTCGTTAAATGCATCGTGTATCCTAACACACTGCCACTGGATGAGATTTGCCATTGTGTTTTGGTTTTATCTCACATTTGTAGACGCAGCTTTTCATAATTATTCTAATTCAAAGAGACAGTGCGTGCTGAAGTTATTGTGGGCATGGTTAGCTGCCTACATGTATAGTCTGATTAGCGCCCATGACAAGCCCTACACCAACATATGACAGCACTCATAGCGAGAAGTCAGAAAAAATGCGTTGCGGTGCATTATGAGTCAGCGGAAAATATGCGTGGAGGAAACATTTCATAACCATTGAATTTTGATGCCGTACATTCCTAGGACAAACATGCCCACGTTCCTGCGACATTCTAGGCATGGGAATCTCCTCTAGATGGGGGAACCTAGCACCTAGCAAGTGTAGAGTTTGCTGTTTTCAAACAGTAGTTCGGGTTTATAGGAGTGGGGCCGAACAGGAAAGCGGCAGCAAGATGTAAATATTTTCCTGCATGGATTCTTACAAAGAGTTCCTACAGCGTTTTGATTGACACTATTTATAATTGTTTCGCCGAGCCCGCATTAGAACTCACTGCTTGTACTAACATCGCAACTGTTTATCAAAAATTTCAAATGTTCATCAAAAGTTGCTGTCAAACACTGGGCTGCGAGCTGAGTGCCTCCAAAATAGCCGCTGACTAAAACCCTGCCATCGCTAATATATACGCAGAGACACAACTCCAAAAACCTGTTCACGACTACCACTACTTTTTATAATCTTTTAATGCACATTTTTCTTGAATTCGCGGAAATATTTCCAAAGGGTATACTATTCAATTCATCCAATGCATATGGAGAAAGAATGAATATTTTATGAATTCCAACTAAATGGTATTTTACTGAAGTGTATAAGAATATGCTCTTGTCGAATCGATTTCAAATTTCTGTTCTCTTGAATTAGAGGATGGTGTTTTGAAATAATAAAGAAAATAGTAGAATTGAATTAAGCTTAAGAATAAATTCACTTAAGCTGTTTAACTATGGTGACTTTCCCGTGATAGGTTTTCCGGAGAGGTAGAAGGAAATAAAAACTCCCCCAGCAGTGAGTTCCATTAAGTCTCGGGCCTGTTGCAGAGAAAAGATCAAAACGCTCATCCACAGTCTCTTAAAAGCCAATTTGTCCTTCCATCGTAGAGTATGACCTCAAAAGACACGGCAGAAAATACAATTAACATCTTGACTCCCAAGACAAAGAAATCCCATCAAAAAATCAAGGCATTAACCTCGCAGTTGAAATTATTTTAATTTGCAGGAAAATTGGGTTAGTTTTCGAGAAAAATATTAGAAAAGCCCAGTGAGTAGTAGCAATCTATTTAGGCGGTCAGAGTACGATGGTCCCTCTGCCGTTCCCCGCGTCTGCTCTCTTCCAAAACAATATCTCCCCTAATAATTCTCAATCAGGGGGAGATTATTTCCAAACTGAAAATACAATTAATGGGATTAATTGGTGACATCATGCTATCATTGGAGAAGCAAACGATGTTAGTGAAACTAATTAGTTCACTGGCAAAGCTGGCAACTCCGGATCGGTCCTCTGACGACACAAATAAATCCTCGTACGTTTGGCCTCTATTCCCCGCAATAGTAGCGGAGGGTTTATCAATCTACTTTTTATATTCATTTTGTCCAATTGTTGGCCGGTGGTGCAGAGCCATTCTTCCCAATCTCCCCAAACAGGTCAGTAACTGTCAAAAGATAATTAGTTTTATCTAGTCATCGAGGTAAAATGCCTGAACTAGCGTGTCACTCGTAAACTGGCTAGGGAAATACTCCCTTCTCCCGCAGGTGCAGATCGCGAGAAATTCTCCCCGCCAAGCAGAGAGAGACTAGTTTTTT
This sequence comes from Maea johnstoni, assembly GCA_963942565.1. Taxonomy (NCBI): domain Eukaryota; kingdom Metazoa; phylum Annelida; class Polychaeta; order Spionida; family Magelonidae; genus Maea; species Maea johnstoni. The sequence continues at coordinate 37,349,008 of OZ012684.1, forward strand.
TGTGTGTGTGTGTACCAATCTACTGGATGCTTTTAAGTGCGAGTTATTTTCTGGAAATCGCTGAAGAGTTAAGCCAAAACAGGAGTGAATAAAAACAGAGCAATGCACCTAGGCGCCCCACGCAAAACAACAAACAAGATGGAGTCGATGTTACTTGTGTGGGAATAGGACACATTTGAAGGGCCGCTGGTTCAATATCCGCTTTAAAACTACTCTTGTGATAAATAAATGACACTTACTATGATAAAAAAAAACTACGAGTTTTACAGCTCATTAAGCTGATGTAGTTGTCATAAACATTTCTGCTCAATTGTTTCTATTGGATGATAATCAGGGTGAATAGGGGGACTAGCACACTGATGAGGATTAAGTAGGAGTGTGAATAGCTGGTCGTTGTGTTATTATGCCTTGAATAAGGCGATCAGGATAGAACTTCACTGTAATGGCCTGTATTAACCTCTACAACAGGGGACTAATTTGTGAGTGTTGTAGTGGGAGGGAATTTCTATGCGTGGAGATTTCATGGCAAATAGTTTCCAATGATCTAGGACGATAAAGGTTAGTGGGGGAATGTCATTATCAGTGTAGATATCAGTCTGTCAGCTGGAACATAGATAGCGGGAAGCTACCGTGTCCGTACCATCCCCAAATACAGGCTACTACCCATGTCCAGAGGGGACGCCTTACTTATACCATCACGTCCCCATCTCTGCCTCCACGCAGACTACCTGCTCTACACCTACCCTAATGACATACTATCAACCCCTAGACCCTACTTCAAGGAGATATCCCTCCTCCATGACGATAGAAAGCAGTAATGATTTTGCCGGGAAATCGTGTCACTAGATTCTACCCTCACTAGAAGGCTTGACAGTGAGCCATGATTGCCGGTCTTCGCTCCTCAATATGGTAGTCACTTGGTCAACACATTTTCAAGTTTGGACACAATTTGTTGGCCGCTAACTCTACTTTTCCAAACATCGACTTTTAAATGAGATCTAATCTGGCTGCCTAGATTTTGAAAACAAAACAATGCTCTAGTAGGAGGAGTGTAGGGTTGTAGTTGAGGACTGTAGCGGGGAGAGCGGAGAGGGAACCACCGGAGGCGGCGTCGGCGGCGGTGTCGACGGGGAGACGAGGGGAGCAAGCAGCAGCAGCTACAGCAGCAGTAGGATATATAGCTGCAGGTTGTGGGAATCGCCTTGGTACACTTTCCCAAACTCCCATCACGAATTAATACAGCAACACACTCTACACGTACAGTGCACTTGACTAACTTCTCAGTTATATATACGCCGAGTCAAGATCTGTGCTCTATGGGTCTATAAGGTGCTATACGGGCTATTGCTAGGGTGTGGTGTCGGTGGGTGTGGGGTGGGGAGGGGGTAGACAGCGGGTGGCACTCCCCCGCACGAGTAAAGTGGGTATCAGCTAGGCTGTGGGATGATGATGAAGTTGGCTTGGTTCAAATCAGTGTCGAATGGCAGAGTAATGCTATGACAACAACAGTGTAGCTGACACCGACCGTAGGCCAAGCTAGTCTCCGGGCGATTCCGCTCTAGCCTTACTTCCCTTAACTGAGTCACTTATGTACCCCCACGTCTCCTACCCCTCTCCGCCAGCCCCCTCCCCCAGGGATCTCCCCCTGGGTGTATGACAATCAGGTCAGACCAACACTATTTCCCCTCTAAGCTTACTCTGTCAGCACACAGACTAGGCCCGTGGCGGCTACAAGTCTCACTAGGATTTGACACAAAATCTGAGTAGTGTACATAAAGTTTCCAGTGCACGGGCAGCAGAAAACGCCTTCAGCCTTGCTTGGGTCGGCATGTGCGCATGTTTCCACTGCCGTCTAGTGAGGAAAAGGGGCTTATTACGCTTCAGATAGATCTCATCAAAAACTTCTGGAGAGGAGTTAATCCTCTACATAGCCCTCGCAGCATTTCTAGCACGTACTTCTAACACTTGCTGTATAAGCGATTCACCTACCTGCCAGGAATTGGAGTCGAGCGCTATGAAGGACATGGTTGTTGTTGTTGTTGTTGTTGTTGTGCTGGTGGTCGTAAGCCGTACTCTCTGGTTCTGCTAGCTTCCCGTACTGACCTCTGGGAGACACTACGCCAAATAGCCTATCACCGCCACGAGCTCGGCGCCCGCCTCGGCCTCAGCGATCGTCAAGGAAATAGAGAGAGAAACTAGTCAGGGAGGCGACAAGTCCGCGCCGCTGCTACACACCGAGAAAGCGAGTTGTGAGTACGTTTCCTTGCTTTCTAAATTGTCCAGCTCCGCGAAGAGACAGGCATGGCACGAGCTCCACTCTTGTCAGGACATATATGAGCACCAAGCTATCACTCATAATACCATATGATTAGGATTCAAATTCGCCGAGGCCGACATGTGTCGAGGCTGCTGATTGGCTGATACAGCCTGGAGAACTACAATGGGAGGTGCTCCTTTGAAACTTACACTCTGTGGCCTGGAGGCGGAGCGGCAGCGGCGACGGCGCGCACAGGACGACGAGGAGGATGAGGAGGGGAGGCAGGAGAGAGAGAGAGAGAGAGAGGGAGAGAGAGAGAGAGAGAGAGAGAGAGAGAGAGAGAGAGAGAGAGAGAGAGAGAGAGATCAGCCCTCAAACCATGTGCAGTGCGATATGCTAGCGTTTCCACCAGAAAACCCACACGTAGTTAGATGTGTTTATACGTTTGGAAGATATTATTTGTGTCGAATACAACTTTTCCAGTGTACTGGTGAGGAGATGGTAGTTCCCACATATGACAGAAACTACACAAAAATAATATCACATTGATTTAGTTGGTTCTTCACTGTATTGATACTTTATATTGATGTATTTGCTCACGGTGTCCAGAAAAAAAAAGAGGTACACGGAATTATGGAGTTATGCATATTTACTTGAAACAACTTTGGCGCACCAAATTGAACAAATCATAATAAATTTTGACAATTGAACCAATGATCATAATGTTTGAAGTTCACTAAATAACTATCTTTGAGAGGAAAATTTAGTTGTTCACACCGAATGTTTTTTTTATATTAAAAGAGTTAAAATTTTAATGCATATCTTAAAGTTTTGATCACGCGTGTTCAGTGCAATTCAGCAAAGCAGATGAAATCCGTCACATGGGGCGGCCACTCACACGCGTAATGAGATCTATAGCGGAGCAGGACGGCTGGTGGCATTTAAGCCCTTCACAACCTACCGGGATAGACTAAATTCATCCTGACTGACCCATTCTTGGAGAACAATTCTCATATTAAACGCCCCAACAACTCTTAAGAAGCGTGTTGAATAACTGGACTCAGTGGGCAGTCCCCGCGTGGTCTTAGTTTGCTTAGCTCGGTTCCGCCCAGAAGCGGACACACAGCTAAAAGTGCTTTAACAACTCAATGAGCTAAGCTGCTAAAATGAGATTTGGTGCATTTCAATTTCCAGAGCATTGGTGAAAAGTAAACAGGGAGCCACCCCAAGCTAAACGTTAGTCTTCTTCTTCCTCACAGCAAACTAGATGTAATTGCTGAGGTAATTAAAGGTGAAGAAAGCTTTAGGGGACTGTGGTCAAGTGGCTCCACAGCCCTGTACTTCCCAACAGTTCAAACACCAACCCCGCAAGCTAGTGGTATTTTCTATCAACTGTATGGATCATTATTGAATATATATATATATATATATATATATATATATATATATATATATATATATATATATATATATATATATATATATATGTATGTATGTATGTATGTATGCATGCATGCCTGTATGTATGTATATATGTATATATATATATATATATATATATATATATATATATATATATATATATATATATATATATATATATATATATATATAAATATATATATATATATATATATATATATACATATATATATATATATATATACATATATATATATATATATATATATATATATGTGTGTGTATACATACATACATACATACATACATACATACATATATATATATATATATATATATATATATATATATATATATATATATATATATATATATATATATATATACATATACATATATATATATATATATATATATATATATATATATATATATATATATATATATATATATATATATATATATATATATACTCGAAACATATCAAACACCGAAAAAGGCTAAACACAAAACAAAATCCTGAAGGGGCGAAAATATACTATTCACTTTTCCATTGGAAATATCAGGATTAATTCAAACTGAAGCACACAAGTGTAGTATAGCCAATCTCTTGACCGAAAAATATTTAAAGGGATAAGATGAACATGCCAATATGATCGCTCTTCTCTTTTTTCTTGTGAACTATCATTTTGTAAGATAAGGAAGTGGATTTTTCTATGAAAATCATTCATATTTCTTAGGGATTATATATTAAGGCTGTGTTGTGTTATATTTTGCATAACTATACATTCAAATCAGACATCATAAAGATCCTATGAAGAAATGTATGCAATAGCTAGCAAAGCACATTGACAACTATCATGTTGGTATCCAATATTGTTAGTTAATGATATTTAAGTGAATACTAAATTGGACAACTGGAAGTCAATGGAGATTGAGATTTATAGAGTCAAGCATGTTTTCATCATCTAACGAATAGTAAACAACCCCACTGGCTTAAATCTTTGCTCATCCAAATGCACGGCTGAATGAGCTATTGAATGTTTATTTTCAAAATATGGCTGGTTTTTAGAGTTTTTACCATCCCAAGGTTACTGCTAGCGATCGTGCGTGCGAAGATGTGGGATGGGTACGATGCTTACACCTGCGTTATTTTGAAATTTATCATCAACATTATTCATACCGGAAGTAGTTTAAACCCTGGGAGAAGAAAAAGCAGTTCAAACTCAAGATAGCGTGTAATCTTTATGTTTGCAGACTTTTTAATGCAGTTTGAGGGGGAAGCTAGGAGTTCCCTACAAAAAGCTGCCTTCGTTCATCTCTTTGAGCGGGAGGGGGTATCCCCTTGCAGTGCACGCCTCCCCCGGGCACGTAATTAGATTGGTTGTGGTTTACTGATAAGCACTGATTTAGGCAAATCCTGACATTCGAACAACTCGTGCAAATGAATGCGTGTGTCGCGAAGAAAGATTAATTGCAAGATATCGTCAGTTTTGAATGCCAAGAAAGAAATAATAGGAATATATAAATAATGACCAAACTACAGAATGGTAAAGGTGAAATGGTAATGTGTTAAGGGAGAATCTGATAGTAGTGTGATTGCCATGATATGTAACACGTTCAATAGGCAACAGTAATAACTTTCTTTTCCGCGGTAGTTAAGTGTGTAACACACACAAACATCTACAAGTCTCCAATATACTTTAGGTTTCTTATATATCTTATAATGTTTTACGACACGTTATCTAGGGGATTTATCTTTACATAATACAGATATAAACAGTTGGGATAGGCTTTTAGCATTAAGTAATTAAACAGTGGCAAATTAATGTATAGCAATAAGTGCTCATAGCCGTGGATATGAAGCCTGTGGCACAAGGAAGCTACGATACATTTTTCTAGGTTAAACGTTGAATCGCATCTTCACATTGTGCAACCTCCTTAACATACCATGTGTGTGTGTGTATATATATATATATATATATATATACATATATATATATATATATATATATATATATATATATATATATATATATATATATATATATATATATATATATATATATACATACATACATACATACATACTTACACACGTACATATATGCATATGGTAACAATGGAATAAGCCAAAATAACCAGCTGAGTCCTGTTTACAACAAGGCCATCTATTTTCTTTGAAAGGATTTTTATTAGTGTGTACGGGTTATTCGTTTCCATGGAAACCACAAAGTGCTACTGCCCAAACGTCTAGCGTTTTTACGTCTGTGAACAAAGCGGAGTCTGTTAGGATAATAGCCCGGGAGAAGAGGGGAGCTGAGCGGGGACGAGGCGGTGGGGAGTGCATGAATGGGGGGTTGGCAGGGGAGCGAGATGGGTGGGCTAGGGGAGGCCTGTAACTAGTTATTATATTCATAATGATCAAGCCTGCACATGGTCCTATCAGAGAGACTGAGCGAGCGGCCAGTTGTGGGATAGTCTCTGCCATAGACTAACAACATGCCTTAAAAGAAAGGTAAGACTATGCCCTGTTTACAGTTTCCGACGAGAACGCATTGGTCTAAAGCTTGCACAAACAGAAGAGGTGGGTATTTCTGGGACGCAAGAGTTGTATGTGGAGAAATATGAAAGCAGCCAGTCAGGCATCGGGTAATTTTTCCACCTGACGGCTCGCTCTCAATTCTCAGCCAACCTCCACAGTCAGGCCGGAGAAACCAATAGCTGTTTACATTTCCCTCACCGACACCCACCTTCTATCTCATCCAACAATGAACTCCCAATGCTCGTATCAAACCCCGGTCCCGGCGCGACAAAACGCGCTCCTTTGAGCGAGGAGTTTGGCTCGAGGATGTCCCCTGGAAGCTACAAGGGGCTGTGTCTTGGAGGAGGGGGGCTTGGGGGTGGTCGTCGTCAGCGGCTTGGAGGGTCATTACAGACTCACGGGAGTGGAAGACACGGCTTTGACGCGGCCACATATCAATTTGATAGCAGCCCAATTCGTCGAACACAAGGCGACGATTGTGACAATATCACAGCGCTCCCCAGATTCCTTTCACGGGACATTCCCGGCCATTCTTCGCGCACAATACACGCACTCACTCAGAAATAGGAACCCTTTTAATCAAATTCCCTTTAAGCATCTTCGCAGCTCCTCCTAAATACCCCAATCATGGCTACATGTTCTCTTCACACTTTCCCCCTGATCATGAGAAATAATAATAAGGGAGTAGTGTAGGAACGAACATGTAATAAGTTAGGAATTAAGAACCCTCCTGCCCCCTACTTGAGCAGCCCCCTCTCTCCTAGCGCTCAATCAGGGCTGGGGTAAGGGCCCCTCTTTTTGTCCTCAAGTGCCCATGGAGGGGGGAGCAGTGGCCGGCCAGATGTAGCAGAATAAACGTTGGAGGTGGAAAGCCATTTCGAGCATTTCCAAGTGCTATTTCACATGTACTTGAGCCGGAGACGTCTTACCAGCAGACGTTAGGACATTAAGGGAGAACATTAGGAGAGGCTGAGAAGGTGACAGGGGACTTCCCACGGGCGGCGGCAGCATCCCTCTACGACAGACTTCCGACGTTCCCCCAGGCACAGACTAGGCCTACCAAGCTTTGGCGTATGGTCAAGAGTTGTATTGTGAGGTCCACAGGTCTGCTGTCTTTCTCTCTTCCGTGATGGGCACGCATTCTACAGATATGGAACACTGAAATCAAAGCTCCCTCTACCAACTCACTTAATAATTTCCCCATTCCCCCAGGCCCACCCGCGAACATAATTTGAATGATCATTTTTCATCATTGACTTTTCGTTTGATACTTATGATACGTAAAATAATACAAAAATCATAAAATCATGAACACCATATTAACATGGCCATTTGATTGCTGACATGAACAAAGGTAAAACGCTGAATTCCTATGCTTTGAGAAATACCAACTACAACATGCTGATGCTATACCTATGCGTGTGGATATGAAGTTTCTCTATTGAGAGTGTGCAAGTCAACATTGCCAATTGTAATGAAATGGTTGGAATCTAAAGATATGAATCTTTTATTTCATTCGACAAAAGAGTTTCGACAGAGAGAGAGAGGGGTGCACCTGGCCAAATGCTGCTCATATGGAAGCTAAAAGTCGTCCTCGTCATCGTAACAATGCTATTGTTTCCAAGGGTGCTATTTACCAAAAAATCTGGCTTTTCTTGGTGTCCACAATAGCCGGCACGAGCGTGTGCAGAGCGAGTGATTCGCTGCTCGGCGGTGTGTATGGGCCGATCTATAACATGTATTGCATGTAATTCGCGTCATACACAACTCATCCAACTGATTATCCAAGTGGCTAGGTTCCAATAGGCTTTGTTTAGAGAGACTTTGCTCAGGCAGTAAACGAGATTGCTGTGTCGTAAAAGCAGAGAGTAAACACAACTGTAGAAAGACAGCTTTAATTTGCTGGCAAATGTACGGCACGGTGAGTTAACAATGCAGTTTATAATTGCTATTGTAAGGCAAGCAGAAACGTTAAAGAACGCTAATATAGCATACTCCAAATAGTGTATATGGGTACATTAAGCGGCGGCGGCGGCGCTACTGCATGCTACTGCTGCCGCTATACACATACAGTACACAGCAGGCATAGACCAAGAATCAAAACTCACGGCGATACACACACACACACACACACACACACGCACACACACACACACACATATATATATATATATATATATATATATATATATATATATATATATATATATATATATATATATATATATATATATATGTAAGTATGTTGGTATGTATGTATGTATATATATATATATATATATATATATATATATATATATATATATATATATATATATATATATATATATATATATATATATATGCATGTGTGTGTGTGTGTGTGTATGTGCAACATTTCCATTGAATCTCCATGTGTGTGTGTAAAAGGGATAATTGCAGGCTCCTTTGAAAACGTTACATCCTGAAAAAGAGAAAATAAAAATTACGAAAAGAGAAAAGAATTTTAGATTGATAAAAAGGTGGTGACTAACAGAGGGATTATATTCTTTATTCGTCTGCTTTTATAGTCATATTTTAGGTTCATGTGCCACCTAAGCAGCAGAGGAATGTCATTTTTCCACCATATGAATTTGATGTTTATCACATTACCCTTGTATTGCAAGAGTTCAACTTCAGAATAGCATATAAATTCTGATCTCAAGTTTCAAATCGTACTTTGAAATAAATTGAATCATAAAACGGTGCGTGGATGGGAATGGTTTGATTCCTGCATGCGGAGTCAGTGTTTGAGTGGAAGCTATCTTGACGAATTGAGTCACTTGAAGCTTCTGCCCGATTGCCTGCATTGCTCCGGGAGACAGGCGGAAGATTATGATGTATTTGCACTTTTTGGTCTTGACACATAAATCATACGGGATTTATCGCTGAAAATAACCAAAGCAAAGACTGCTATATAATCAAATAGAGTTTCATCCCTTGTCGGATTCAGTTCCGAGTTCTCCCGAGATTCTACTCCCTTTTCTCATCAGGACGCCGAGGAGCCTGTGTGTTACCTAGACTCGTGAAAGCTGGATGGTAGGCATGGCATAAAGTGGGTTTTTATCTCTTGCAGTCTTTGTGGTGTTTTTGCAGCCAGGAGCTCCGGACCCAGGATAGTGTAAGAAAGCTCTGCGAGCAGCGGTAGCGGCAGCAGCGACCAGGGGCTCCCAGGGCTATGAACACTGCCGGCCATACAGGCTCTCTGGGACGAGCGCGAGAGATAATGATGCCATACCAACCGCCATACTCCCCTTTCTGCTTCCCCCTCTCTTGATCCCCCCTTCCTCCTGCTCTGCCCCTTCCCCCTCCTACTCCGCAGTCTCTCATTCACTTCATACCCCCCCCGAAACCAGCTCTTAAATATACTACAAGTAAAGCAAATTTATGGCGGCCAATCGTAATATCTTTAAACGCCATTCGTTGAATATGCAATCTTCAGTTTTTGTTGTTGCTGCTGTTTTTGGTTTTGTTGTTGTTATTGTTGTTGTTGATGCTGCTGCTGCTGTTGTTGTTGTTGTGGTTATTGCTGTCTTTGCAATTGTTGTTACTATTCTTAAGCTCCACTACTGCTATTACCACTACTACTACTTTTTCTAAACACCGCTATCCTGTGACATCGGGATTCCTACCAATTTTCATTTTTCTTCTTAAACCACTGAAATGAGTGAGAATTCATTTCCAGTGGAAACCAAATTATTCATTAATATATTAAGACTGTGTGGATATGTGTATCGCCTTCTTTGTTCCCTAAACATGGTAAACTGTTCACTTTAAAGATGCATGTCACAGCAAAGGTCATCGAGATAATGATGCATGTCCATGTTTCCAAGTAGTATATTCTTTAAGTACAGTCTAACAATCAGTTACCTGGTAGGGAATTGTTTCTCTGACAAAGGCAGGTAGTAATTAGGTGATCTCCCAGAAATCGGTCTGGTCTATTGGTGCTATCATCAACAAGCAGTTAATTGGTATGTGTTTGTCTTATCTGTGTGCCACCTGCTCTGAGCTACCAGCTGGTGGTGCCCCTTCTGCCCCCTAATGACACAGTTGACACCTGTGAACCCATGGGTACCCCTTATCACCACAGAACCCTCCTGCACGCTCACCCCCCTCTATACATGTGAGAGGTGCAGGGCTGCGGACTTTACATACAGCTTGTAAGGTGTTGTTGTTGTTTGATGAGACAAAGAAGGAGACCGAGGAATGCAGTGTGGGAAAATGGGATTACACTGATCACTATCATACACTACAGCGTCACTTGTCAGCCACTTAAAATCACTCAGCACACAAGAGGCCTAATTTATGAGCTGGCTCAGATTTTGAAAGCTGATACGCACCTGAGCCCTAACGAGCACTCGTAGATCTTAGCGCCAATTACTCATATTCGCCAGCAAAAGTCAGCCTACGTGGGATCGTCCCATCCCGACAGCAATAAAAAACCAACTATTTAAGCAAATTGGAAGAAAGTTCTTTGCATTAGAATTTAGAAAGTACAATGCAACATTATGAAATGTCCATACCAGAGGATCATATATTAAACTAAACGTATATAGACGTATACTGCATCTCACTTTGGACATGATATTAATATTGTAAATTGTAAGAAGTGTATTTTCTGTAATTTCGTTTATCATCACTTTTTCTGCTATATTAACCTATTTGTATCTGGGGTGCAAACATAACCTGATATCTTTGAATATAACTCATCAAAAGGGCAATGATTAAAATAAATATGATGGGGGATCACCGAACTCACCAAGTGAAACAACTTTCAATCAATTTTAATTCAGAATCGTCCATTTTTGTGAATCTAATTCAATAGGTGTCAGAATAAATGTACGGTTCAGACTGGAATTTAGATTTTCGTTTTTTGTGACTTTTTCTACCATATTCCGGCTTTGTCGTGACTAGCCAGTTGTAATTGGTGGAGGAAACCGGAGTACCCGGCGAAAAAACACCGCCTAACTCCAAGTCGCTGGCAACTTTCTCACTTCTCCCGAGTGGTACGCTTCAGACTGAATCAAGGCAAAGCAAGTGTGAATAACGTCTGGGTGGGCTATGCGTTTTAGAGCAGTGAATAAGTGCAAATATCACCACCTGTTTCTCCAGTCGAGTTTTTGTTTCAAAACGTTCTTGATCTAATCGATAAATATGTACTTATAGTCAAAGAGCTTCAGGGATTTATGCCATGACAATATCACAGAGCAATCAGCATATGCTATTCTACCACGCAGTTAAAGGCAAATAAGGTTAATGAAGGTCTAGTTCAATGAAGAATTGGCATAAGAATATTTGAGGGGTCTTATGTGCCGAGGCATCCACAGATATCAACTTTTGTTTTAACCAAGGTGAATTTGGATTCCCAGAAGTTATGCTCAACATTAATGCATCTTCTCATATAATTCCACAATGTGTAATTGTGTACATTTGCACTGGACAACTGATAAATATGGACCTCTTGTAAGAGAGCAGAGTAAGAGACAAGATATACTAGAACCTCATAGAGGTTTGCACACAGATAGGAAACGGCTCTGGCTCTTTTCTCCATGTTGCATTTCAGCAAAACATGTTGTTTCAAATAAGGATTGTGGGTATCAAATGTTTACGGATTTGTTTGAAATTTTGCATTCAAATAGTTAATGGGTATTAGGGCGGGGAAATGTTTCCGTTTTTTTCTAAAAAAATCAAAAGATATGCAACCTTTAAGTTGGAAAATACTCTTTTTCTCCGTTTTTATAATTCTTGTGAAAGAAATGTTCATGAAATTGGAACGGTGCTAAAGGAAAAGAATTCCCTTCACATTGATATTTCCTCAACATTTATGGAACATGTGATTGTGGTTAGAAACTCCGTTTGAAAATACTTGGAAGAGCTTAATAGCTTCTTTTTTTACAAACGTCCAACAAATCCTGTCTTTAATGATTTATAAGGCTAACAATGGTAAGTTGCGAACCTGAGTCGTGTCGAGAAAATATAATGATACCCATATTTAGATTTTGTATACTACATTTTGCATCAACTCTTTTCTAGTCGTGGAGCATATGCCAATGGGAACCTTGGGGTGATAAGGTGACTTACTGAAGTGCGAATACGGTAAACATCTTAGCTTTGACACACAGCTTTGTGTCTTCTTTAGTTTCCTTTTGAGTGTTGTCGGCCACAGGTGGCTAAGACGATCAACCAGCCCTTTACGGTCAACACATCAATACGAAACAGCTTTGGCAATATTTACCATATCCACCTTTGATGGGAGCTTCTTAACTAAGAAAGTATCGTACACATTCATACGGCACGATATCAGACGTACACGATGTCTTCACATCTTACCCAGGAGACTACAAAGTACTCTGACACGTAACGTTGCACTTAGACACCCTAGTTATCACTCCTAAAGGGAATAGATTTAAATACAACTCATGTGCATTACCAAACGTGTTAGTAGAGTAGAGTACATGTATATATTGAAATTCAAATGCATGGCAAACATCCTAGGTTATGCTTTTAAGAAATCAAATCAAATACTAGTATGTAAGGAATGTAAGAAATCCCACCACGACTTATGTAGAACACATATGTTTTCACATTGTAAGTTAGGATCAAAGTCTTCAAGTCATATCACTAACCGCGTCAATAGGTGTCGCTTTGGTTTTACCTGTGCGGAAAGATAATATCATTAATCTTGCAGAATTGCGTTCAGATTTCATACTATGTTCTGTCCATATATAACGTATGTTCAGATAGGTAAAATACTTTCCAAATATTTCTAAAACCATTTGGCTAAAGAATGCAACTAGAAAGTAAAAATCAGTTCAAGTGTATTATCTGCCAAAGACTGAGTAGCAAGGCTATACTTGTAACCTGCAATGACGCAACGCTCACAATACGAAGAACACGAAAGGAATAAAATCAAGTTTGAGGTTGCATTAGAAGCTGTCTATTTGGATATATGTCTATCATAAGATACTTTCAATTCAAATGGCATTTGTTTACGACTTTACAATATTTACAACGGCGCTGTAAAAATGAGGGATGCAGAGCATTTTGAAATTTTGAATTTTTATCTCTTGTCACTTTATGCCATTACAGACTAGTAAAAACCTAGCCATCATTGAACGGTGGAAGAGGAAATCGGAGTACCCACAAAACCACCGACAAACTCAAAATCTTTGTCATTTTTGTCACATGCACTGAACCGGCATCGACCCTGCACCTTTTGAAGTGACATGGGGAACCAAAGTTGCGCAATGTGTTCGACCACTCAGTCATGGAGGCAGCTCCTTGAATACTGTGTTCAACCAATCACGTATCATTTCATGTATACTTCTGTTTTGGTAACTTTTTCTCAATTATTCATTGACTCCATCTCATTTGCCCACTTCTCAGTATTGCCCACTTCTCAGTATTTGACCGCTATTCATTTGAAGGCCCAATGCCATTACCGGCCCCTCCCCTGTGATATAAGGACGTATCACACGGCCTTTCTCGTTCATAAGTACGTTCTATGTACTACCCTCACTTCTGCCTCTTGCGCACATGTTACATATTGAATGCTACCCTAAGTCAATGCGTAAATTAAAACTTCGCTAACTTATGCATGACATCATATGTATTGATATTTAGCACTATAACGGATTGGTAATAAATGACCATTGCACATAGAATGCGAAAGTGACATAACTGCAGCCAATATATAGATTGATCGTATTCAATGTCTGACAATGCAGAATCACACCTATCTACTTGTGTTAATACAGACATACCAATTATTAATCATAGAATGCCCGCGGTGTGGCTGAAGTATTTCAGTAAATGTTCCACTTGGTTGGGCATTAAATGGGAATGTCCGATGTGAATAACCTTAATATTATCTCAAAGCTGTCGTAAGACTCAGACATATACAATTGTAATCTTCTTTCATGTGGTGTGTATTTTTATATTTCATGGCTTTTATTTGAAGTTGAAAAAACCTTGGCCTCGAATTCTTCTGTCTATTGTATTGTATTGAATCGCATACTATTGTATTCATAGCACTGTATTGAAATATTCCATTACTTTATTATACATTGTATCGTAAATACTTGCCTTTGAATTAAGCCCTATTGCATGTATCATATTTCATTAGATTGCATTGTTTTCTGGTGTTATATTTGATGTTTGTACTTACTGATATACTGAGTGTTATGATGCTTCAGCGCGGTATCATGCTATTGTGCTCTAATATATTGCACTACATTTTAGTGCTGTGTCTTGTATTGCAGTACAATGTGAGTGAATAGCAAGTGTTAGAAGCGAACTCCCCTAGGGCAGGGACCACTAGTCCCATTTCCGAAAGGTCAATCATTTGTTTGCCCATAGTATTAGTGTTAGGGGCTGCCAAATGTATTCCTTGCTCAAACCACATCAACCATTCTACAAATATGTCATTGGTACCCTTCTCTGCATATATCGGAACAATTACATTTTCTTAAGGGCATAGTACCGTATTCGACGAGGTGACAGTGACATCTAAAATTAATGTCCATTTATGATATATATCCCACATTTAGAAATCCAATAAACTTTGTATAAGCTATCATCGACAGATCCCCTTTCAAAATCTAAAATAAGAAGGGGGGTCGCCAATCATCCCATCCATATACGTGACGCTAAAGTGTCTATAAATTTGCAAATTTCACGTCTAAAATTGAAAGTGCGTTTGAAAATACCCCACCGTTTGAATTTCATTAAGCCTTGCATAGGCGTTTATTGTCAGGTCCCATTTGAATATCTAAAATAAAAAGGGGATCACCAGTCATGCCATCCATATAGATGGCGCCAAAGTGGCACTTCCGTTTGAGAATTAAATTATTTGCCACTTTGAATTTCTAAGTGCGGGATATTTTACAAATGGACTTTAGGTTTTAGATGTCACTGTCACCTTGTCGAATACCGTACTATGCCTTTAAGATATTTACAAAATCTGTTCCTCTGCCTCCTTTTTTCAGTCTAAAACAATTTGAAAATAAATGAAACTAAAACAGGAACATTTTTCTAGGAAGTTCCTATATTACCCCGGCGGCCATAGCCAATGTATAGACGTTCGTCCATGATTTTACGTGCCAGGTCCTATTGAGTTAATATTTTTGATATCCCCAGGGGAGCAGAGCGGAAAGGTTAATAACATCTACCTCTAAGAAAGTGGCATTCACCTACTGAGTCATTGCCATTTCCAACTAGGCCTGATGGAGCAGCGGCAGAGCAGCACCGCCCTGGCACACAGTAACGTGCTCCCCTCTCCTATCGTGTATGCATGGCTTCTATCCTCAAAGGGGCTAGCCTGCCAGCCCAGGCTCTAGCCTGTGGCGTCTTCAGCGGCGAGCGGGCTGATTGCAAGACTATGAAGTCATTACTCCCATCATCTCAAACTCTATCATATTATGGACACTTTCCTTATTAATTCCAGCGTTTTCCCATTAAATCAAGGATATGAAGGGACGCTCGGCCTCACGCTGGCCTGCTCGCTTGCTCTGGCGAAACAGTTAGCACAAGGCCAGCCCTAGATCTGTCACATACAGACGAGTAGGCCATAAAGTCAGGTTTCCTCTCCTGCCTGTCCAGATAATAGGAACTAGGCAGGACAATTGCCATTTCCAGTTGATCATTGGATCTAGCTCTGAGGAAATGCTGCCCAGACATCAGTTGAAGCTCATAGTGGAGCCATGATAGTTCATTATCACAGAGATTTCCTCCCCATATGAAATTAAACGTCCCTACCTCGCAAAAATGACCAAAAATAAAATAAATCCACATGATACTCAAAGTGACAGACCGAACTTTATTGGTAATGACACTTTCCACTTATATCAAGCTAACGTTCTGGTTGATTTCTTTCTTTTCTTTTTCCTTTTAATTTCTACCAATACAGTGGAACCTCTCGAGGGGACTACCGGTACCCCTCTAACTTGACCATCTATCTAAAGTGACCATATTTTGCCAGTCCCAAGCAAATGTTGCCTAGTAGTTTTATAGTGAAAAGATACCCTATAGGTTGACCACCCTATAGGTTGTCCAGTAGTTACCTGATCCCACAGGCGGTCACTTTAGTGGGATTCCACTCACTGTACATGCAAACCCTATGACCCAACTATGGGCTTGTAAATAGGACTTAGGGCATAGAACACTTAAAGAACATTAATGTAAATACATATTCAAGTAGAACAGGGCTATATCAAAACTACATGGATATCAGGAATGAAATACCTCACTACCCATAACTAAAAGCTAACCAAAAATGCCCCTCATCAAATTGAAAGATAATGTATACTTCTTTTAACTTTGACGAGTTCCATAGTTATGAAATCTAGAAATTAAAAAATCACCCTTTCTCCTTTTTATCAAGATACAGAATGCAAGATTTATAATTATAGAGCAGAGCAAACATTAGATAGAATAAAGTAGATTTCCCTCCGTATTGAACTTTCCTCCACATTTGAGGAAACTGATGTTCCCCGTTGCACCTTTATGGATATAAGCTCACTGTGCATCACTGTTGATGTTTCACACCTTACATCCTGTAATATATAATTTTCTTCAGCAGATTGGTTTAACAAATGCAGGGCAAATTGAATTTGAAAGCAATCACATACGCTACCTTTAAATACCGCCATAAGGTGATATCCATGGATACCTATACATCTATCTACACACACATACATACATACATACATACATGCATACATACATACATGCATACATACATACGTACAATACACACACACACACATTTGCTCGCGTTGTAGAATCAATGAATTTATCAGCATGGCCAGATGTCAATATTCATATTCCTATCATGACATTCTCCCTTGGTTCAAATTTGTATGCAACTTGCAATCGCCAGTTGTGATATCTTTCCTTCGAATAAAGGAATTTGAGTCGTTTTTGTTATTTTTTGTAACATCAAAAGCCTTGAATTTCATGAATTGAGATTAATTCAAATGATCACATATCAAACAAATCACAGATCAAAGTTCGAGGTCAAAAGAATGTAAAAAGATATGATCAAAAGAAGTCCTTCCCAACCTACTAATGAAAAAGAAAATATTTGGTGGCTTAGCATGCGGTTTGGCCTTTGGTAATAGTGACACATTGACATTTGATAGCATGCCCTTTCCAATTTTCATTTCAGATTAAAATCATGAAATATTAAAATGTAAAGTTTAGCAGAAATAGATGATATATTTCCTCATTTCGTTTTCAAAATTGTATAACACTTGAGATGCCACAGTAGGGTATTGTTACGTCATTTTGAAGGCATCAATAAAATTTGACATATCTATTTGAAGTCAGACAAAACTGAGGACATGCCGGGGAAGGGGATTGGTTCTTTAGTAAGGGGTACCGTAGACGAGATTACGGGATAAGAGAATTCCGTAATGACGTTTATTTTTATAAAGATTGTTTTGGTACTTGTAACATGTATTTTGTTTCTTCGCGTCTTTTCATATTCGGTTTGGTGCATTTGACTGTTTTATGACACAATGGCATACTTTTATATAAGTTGTCATCAACTTCCACTAAAATAAAACCACTGATTAAAGAACCTCTCCTAATTAGTTGAATTAACATTCTTATTCGGTCAAAAATGGTAAACCAAAAATTTACAATGAGATACGATACGTTTAATTACAAAGTCTGGGGAAATTCACTCATTTCCTGAAAACAACCATGACAAATTATTAACAATTACATGACGACATGATGGTGTTAGCATTAATGCCTTAACCATTACAATGCAATATGGAATAATGCATTCAATGAATGGACACCTTAATGGCATTTTGCCTCTTCTTATTTCGTGTTTGTTGCAAGTCAAAAAGAAATGTGTAGATGTCTTGCTAGAATGTGTCCCCATAGGACAAAGTCAATTGCACAGTTGGTTGATATTGTTAAAATCATAAAAGCATATTCATACAAAGACACCTATAGTTTAAGAGCAGAATCATTCATACATTCAAAACTAGTTTTGCCTTATGTTCAATTCGACAAGCTATCACAGGCATATCGACGGGTTATATTGTGGTGGCTTAAAGATTATTGAGGTTCAAATGGGCATAGCAGCTGGACGTCACATTTCATGGGAACTGCAAGAGTACCTCGGTAAGGTTATCATGGGTATTAGGTGTTACAATAAAATTCATACAGCAATTAGGTTAAAGTACTGTGTTAGCTGGATATCAAAGCAAAGCTGAAACAACACTGGAGGTGGCATGGTAACTCTGTGACACATGAAAGCTCAAACAACACTTCGGTTAAAGTAGCCTAGGTAGTAGGTACAGTCGAAAGTTGCCATGGTAGTTATATTGCATTTGAAACTTTAATCAGAACTTTAGTTGCCTTGGTAGGTAGATGGCACTTCATGCTAGATCAGCACAAATTAATGTTGCCTTGGACGTTGATGTGGTGTGTTTAAGCTCAAACAGCACTTTGGTTAAATGGCATATGAGAGCTCAAACAGTACTTTGGTTAAAGTTACCTTAATAGTTGGATGAAATATGAAAGTTCAAACATCACTTTCATTAAAGTTGCCTTTGTAGTTGTGTGGCTTGTGAAAAGTTGCCTTAGCAGTTTAATAGCATATGAGCGCTCAAACAGCACTTTGGCAAATGCTGCTTTGATAGCTGAAGGGTGTTTTAAAGCTCAAACAGCACATACAATACAGTACTGTGTATATGGTTGTGAGATGTGGATCATGGATGATCCTATGCTCGAGTTAATTGAAGTATTCCAAAACTATATCGGTAAACGGATCCAGCGATTCCATCCTAGTATACCCAATGTATGCAGTTACTACTAGGATGGATGAGACTGAAAAGAATTATTCAGATACGGAAGCTTATGTTTATACGAACTATCTTGATCATGGATGAAGAGAACCTCTCTAAAAAGATTTTCTGTGATCGCGCTAGAATCTACTTTTTTAACGAAATCTTAGAGACTGAAAATGTGTCCAGAAGTCCAGTATTTGATTTACTCAATGTCAGCTCCGTATTTGGTTTAATAGATGAAATTAAGAATATGATTGAAAATCATTATTTTTACCCAAAACTAGTATGGAGAAATATTGTGTGGAAAAGGGCGTGGGCCCTCGAGGACTTATATTGGAGAATAGAGAAACACCTACATAGGAGTCTCGACTTACTTAGTGGTGTGAATCCTGTTACGAGGTATCTACCCTGGTGGCTCATTTCCGACAAATACCCTAAGTACATGAAAGACTGTGAAATCCTCGCCAAAATTATAAGTCACTCTAGTATGCTACGAGATGATGATCTTAAGCTTAAAAATCAACTAGGAACTACTCGTATGTGTACTCTCTGTGACAGATTTGAGATCGAAGACGCGCGTCATTTTATCCTAATATGTCCTCACTTTACTCGGGAAAGAAATGCTATGTTACTGGATATCGATTCATTATCTGATGGAACACAACCTAAATTCTTTGACGATAATGTTGACATGCTCCATAGGTTACTAGGTAGACCTCATTCTAATGTAAGTGGAACCCAATCGGAGAAGATTTTGCTTATCATACTCAGAACTGTATCATCCATGTACAGGGAAAATATGAAGCAAAAGAAAGACATAGGATAGTTCTCCGCTTCTAGTATGGCTCCACCTTAATAGGTCTCTGTTCTGCTATGTATAATGGACAACCACCTAGAATAATCCTAAAATCAACACGTATCTAGACCATTTTGTATATAAGTTTATTTGTATGTTACCTTGTTTCAATATCTTACTTTTGTATCACCATACAGTCAATAATATATATATATATATATATATATATATATATACTGTGCATTATAACATGTTAAAGTTGCCTTGGTAGTTTGACAGCATACGAAAGCTCAAACAGGACATGGGCAAATGTTTTCGTGATAGTTGGATGGCATATGAAAGCCCATACAGCACTTTGTTTAAAGTTGTCTTGATAGTTGGATGTCATATGAAAGCTTATACGGCATTTTGGTGATAGTTGCCTTGATAGTTGGAAGGCATATGAAAGCCCATACAGTACTTTGGTGATATTTGCCCTGGTAGTTGGATGGCATATTAAAGCCCATACAGTACTTTGGTGATAGTTGCCTTGATAGTTGGATGGCATATAAAAGCCCATACAGCACTTTGGTGATAGTTGCCTTGATAGTTGGATGGCATATTAAAGCCCATACAGCACTTTGGTGATATTTGCCCTGGTAGTTGGATGGCATATTAAAGCCCATACAGTACTTTGGTGATAGTTGTCTTGATAGTTGGATGGCATATAAAAGCCCATACAGCACTTTGGTGATAGTTGCCTTGATAGTTGGATGGCATATTAAAGCCCATACAGCATTTTGGTGATATTTGCCCTGGTAGTTGGATGGCATATGAAAGCCCATACAGTACTTTGGTCATATTTGCCCTGGTAGTTGGATGCAATATGAAAGCCCATACATCACTTTGGTGATATTTGCCCTGGTAGTTGGATCAGTTGGATGGCATATGAAAGCCCATACAGCACTTTGGTGATATTTGCCCTGGTAGTTGGATCAGTTGGATGGCATATGAAAGCCCATACAATACTTTGGTGATAGTTGCCTTGATAGTTGCATGGCATATGAAAGCCCAAACAGCACTTTGGTGATATTTGCCCTGGTAGTTGGATGGCATATTAAAGCCCATACAGTACTTTTGTGATAGTTGCCTTGATAGTTGGATGGCATATGAAAGCCCATGCAGTACTTTGGTGATATTTGCCCTGGTAGTTGGATGGCATATTAAAGCCCATACATCACTTTGGTGATAGTTGCCTTGATAGTTGGATGGCATATGAAAGCCCATACAGCACTTTGGTGATATTTGCCCTGGTAGTTGGATCAGTTGGATGGCATATGAAAGCCCATACAGCACTTTGGTGATATTTGCCCTGGTAGTTGGATCAGTTGGATGGCATATGAAAGCCCATACAGTACTTTGGTGATAGTTGCCTTGGTAGTTGGATGGCATATGAAAGTCCATACAGCACTTTGGTGATAGTTGCCCTGGTAGTTGGATGGCATATTAAAGCCCATACAGTACTTTTGTGATAGTTGCCTTGATAGTTGGATGGCATATGAAAGCCCATGCAGTACTTTGGTGATATTTGCCCTGGTAGTTGGATGGCATATTAAAGCGCATACATCACTTTGGTGATAGTTGCCTTGATAGTTGGATGGCATATGAAAGCCCATACAGCACTTTGGTGATATTTACCCTGGTAGTTGGATGGCATATGAAAGCCCATACAGCACTTTGGTGATAGTTGCCTTGATAGTGGGATGGCATATTAAAGCCCATACAGCACTTTGGTGATAGTTGCCCTGGTAGTTGGATGGCATATGAAAGCCCATACAGCACTTTGGTGATATTTGCCCTGGTAGTTGGATGGCATATTAAAGCCCATACAGTACTTTGTTGATATTTGCCCTGGTAGTTGGATGGCATATTAAAGCCCATACAGTACTTTGGTGATAGTTGCCTTGATAGTTCGATGGCATATGAAAGCCCATACAGCACTTTGGTGATAGTTGCTCTGGTAGTTGGATGGCATATTAAAGCCCATACATCACTTTGGTGATAGTTGCCTTGATGGTTGGATGGCATATGAAAGCCCATACAGCACTTTGGCGATATTTGCCCTGGTAGTTGGATGGCATATGAAAGCCCATACAGCACTTTGGTGATAGTTGCCTTGATAGTGGGATGGCATATTAAAGCCCATACAGCACTTTGGTGATAGTTGCCCTGGTAGTTGGATGGCATATTAAAGCCCATACAGCACTTTGGTGATATTTGCGCTGGTAGTTGGATGGCATATTAAAGCCCATACATCACTTTGGTGATAGTTGCCTTGATAGTTGGATGGCATATGAAAGCCCATACAGCACTTTGGTGATAGTTGCCCTGGTAGTTGGATGGCATATTAACTCTTTAGCTACACGGAGTGCTATTAGGCGCTCCTCGAGCGCACCTGCGTATCCCACGGAGCGCCTAATGACGCTCATGTGGCAGATGCGTCTATCCTGCGAAGCGCCGAATAGCGCTCACTCAATTGCCGTTACGTAAGTCATGGTGCTTCCATTAATCAGGAAGTGATAATATCCAGCGAATTCGGCAAATAACTTGAGAATAGGTGATATAGATATCTCACCTATTCTCACATGTTTTTCTTTGTCAGATTGACAAAGAAAAACATCAATATTATACATTCAATATAAACTGAGTGGTAAAACACGGCCGAAAAACGGTGTTGAGACCAGCTCGTAGCTAGCCGCTCGCCATTGAATGGAGCACTTCCGGTTTTGTTTTGAATCGATATTCCTTTATTCCTGACATCCTAAATTCAATAAAGATGAGAATTAGACTAAATGGATGTCAGGGAATAAGAATATCCACTTTATTTTTCAAGATGAATTTATTTTGTTGCTGAAAAAATCTTTTTAAAACAAGTGCAAAGAAAATCGCTTCGCGCTTTTTTAGATCCACCATTTTGAAAACGGCAGATTTTTCGGTCTCCTCGCCGAACTTTACACGATCCAAATAGATACTTCCCGTGGTTGGATCGTGATAAATAATGCATTTCCTGAAAGCCAAGACACATATCTATCTAACAGTATCAACTGTATATTTGTTTATTGGGCGATTATTATAATAGAGACATGATTGGAAATAGGTGCATTTCTTACGGCCAATGGATTTCGAAATAGAATTTGCCGTAAATAGTGCCTGACAACGTGTTGACCATCATGTTTGAAGCCTGCGACAAAGGCTATAACTAATGTTACAACACAAAAGAAAGTCACCATAAGGAGGATAAGAAGGTAGGTAATCACCAGATGTTTTTATTTGTTTTTCCAATGTAAGTTTTGTGTATTACATTAGTTTTATTACTGTGTTGTTGCTTCTGAAAGTTAGCGAACTTGGAAGTCCCAGCATGGCAGCCACAAATCAAAACTTGATTTTTGTGTTCAATCGTTGTTTTCTGGTGCAAATCATGCACATTTGCAAATAAAAATTACATGACTCGATTGAGGAGATTTAAATTGTATTAGATTTTAATGTCTTACGTTTTGGATTTTCTATTTTTATTTGTTTATAGTGCTTTAACATTGAGGCTGTGGGAAACAATTTTAGCATTTTGCGCCAATTGTTGCAAACCCCCTGGGGCTTAAGGGCCTAACTAGGTCAGAGGGCCTAGCCAGCAAATGGCGCCTGTAGTTAAAGAGTTAAAGCCCATACAGTACTTTGGTGATATTTGCCCTGGTAGTTGGATGGCATATTAAAGCCCATACAGTACTTTGGTGATAGTTGCCTTGGTAGTTGGATGGCATATAAAAGCCCATACAGCACTTTGGTGATAGTTGCCCTGGTAGTTGGATGGCATATAAAAGCCCATACAGCACTTTGGTGATAGTTGCCTTGGTAGTTGGATGGCATATAAAAGCCCATACAGCACTTTGGTGATAGTTGCCCTGGCAGTTGGATGGCATATGAAAGCTCAAACAACACTCTGGTTAGAACTGCCCTTGTAGTTGGATGGCATATGAGAGCCGAAACATCACTCTGGTAGTTGGATGGCATATGAGAGCCGAAACATCACTCTGTTTACAACTGCCCTGGTAGTTGGATGGCATATGAAAGCTCAGACAGCACTCTGGTTAGAACTGCCCTGGTAGTTGGATGGCATGTGAAATCTTAATCATAAAAGCTCGAACGACACTTCCGGAACATTGTATTATCTTCTAGCTGTATCATAGGCATACGGATAGTACATGTAGGCCTGTCAGTTGGGGGCATATGGGAGCTCAAACAGCATTTTGAGTTGCCTTTATATTTGGACGGTGTATTAAAGTTCAAACAGCACATTCAACACAATACATGGGGCAAAATTGCTTTAATAGTATATTTTAATTCTCTGCAATGCAACTGTTTTGTATTGCCGACTCTCAATGTCATAGCAATTCATCAAACAACTAGAAGTCTTAATCTAGGATTCAATCACTCTCCAGGAGCATTTGTCAAAGCTACTTGTATATTACAATCAAATAAAAATTAATTAATTCGAAACTAACAGCATCTCATGTAACAACATTTCAAGCATATTAAATTTTCAACATTAATTATCTGTATTCAGCCCTGTTCTTTCGAACCCTGTTTTTCACCAAATGTTTGACTCCTCATCCTTTATAGATGAAATGAGGACCTTTTCTTTGATCATTTGATCATTAGCCTTAATAGTTGTATGGCATATAAAAGCTCAAACAGGAATTTGGTGAAAGTTGGATGGCATATGATACCCGGATGTACAATATAGTTGTGGTATATAGAACTGACAGTGATGACAGTCTATGGTACATAAGTGAACTTTATGAAGGGTCTGGTAATTTGGTTTAAGGACCCCATTTATTAACATTGCTATTTCATCGGTACGTGTTAATCGTTATAATAGTTTTTTCTGTATCGTTCTATTATCACATTTGAGAGACTTTTGTCAGCAGGAATGTTAAAACACTCGTATGTTAGATTATTTCATTTATTACTTTTTGGATCGGGGATGAGTCGATTTCTAATGATACTGATTGTATTAATTTCGGCTGAGCTATGAAGCAGTGAATTGTAAATAGATAATGTTTTTCGTGGTTTGTGGTCCATGTATACATGTTTATATAATGTTATATAATATTATATAATGTTTTGAGGAAACGTTGTAGAATGTATGATTTTTGTTATACAGTCATTTAACCTACCAATAGAAATATTGTTTATAGCAACATCATGACTACCTATTGAGACACTTAGAGTATATGGATAACCTAGTATGATATTTACACCGATCCTAAAACTGATAGTAGGCTTAGTCGGACATTGCTTAGAAATGCTCACGTCTTACGCTATGCATGTGTTTAAGGTGAAGAATTCAGAAAGTATATACCAGGCGTTCAACACTAACTATACGACTTTGTATACGTAGGATATTCACGGTCTCTTGGTATCTTTCTGGAATGAATAAGATTGGCACACTTGGTAATAGTTATGCAATGAACGAATGCAAGGCTGGCTATAACAGGAATAAGCAAAGCATGTACATACCATTCCCATAGAATAATGTATGAAAGTCAATCATTGGTAAAAAATAAAATGTAAACTTTCAGTTTAGAATGTCTCTACAAATGCTTAAACATACATACATAGTGCGATATGTAGCGATGTGATCTTAACAATTGTAAACAGCCTTTTCATTACAAACTTATCGACGAATCATGCAGTGGAAGTAGAGTTCGGATGGTACGATTAGTGTATGTGTGAGTGCTAAATACTATAGGGAGCATATGAAGTGCACCTGTAGGTGTGGATGTGCACGGCACCACCTGACTCGCCAGGCTTTGATGTCTACCTGTTCCCCTACTAGCTCAAGGTGTTACATTTGAAGTCTACCTGTTTACCTGTTAGCGCAATCTGTTGCATTTTAGAGGTATTAATTTACCAGCTACATGTGCTTTAACGGTCCTGCTGTATGACACGCTGTGACAGATGCTACTACATCAGGTGTCGAGACGCAGGACAGCCAGTGGTGTCCATACTGTCGAATTCATTTCAAATAGATCATAGATGCCTTCGTCAAGTCATAATATCTCAATCTGCAATGTTTCAATCCGATACAGTGTCCTGTTTCTGTTACAAGGCAAAGCCTGCCTACCGGCGCAGGCTGCTGCTGCTGCTGCTGCTGCTGCTGCTGCTGCTGCTAGTGTTGAAATAAAGCGAGTGGCAGTCAGGGGGGCTGAGGCTCTAGTATGGCTTGTGTTTTAGCTGTAGGTCACACCACGGCATGGCTGGCCGTAACCTGAGAGTGGCTATCAGATGACAATCTACGTGCTATTAGCTAGACCAGCAGCTACTACAGCCTAAAGTGATATCCCCATCATAACAACAACTATAAGCCTGATAGTTCACCTAGGACAACAGGTAAACGGCGGCGGAAATCGTGCTCTGCGGCATCCATCTAGATATCATGAAATAAGCGAATGACAGGCCTTAGATTGAAATTGAATGTTGATGGATGTACTGGATGATTATTGATAAAAATACAAAATTTCATTGGTATTCAATTATTATTTAGATTCGTTATTATTATCATTATTATTACTATTATCATTATTATTATTATTATTTTTTATAATATCAATATTATTACTATTATTACTATTTATTATTATTATTATCATCATTATTATTGTTATTATTATTTCCATTATTATCTTTATTATTATCATTACTATCAATATTATCATTATAATTATTATTATCATTTTATCATTATCATCATCATTATTATTTGCATGCAGATATTCTATGATAAGCAAATGGCAGTATCATTTTCAGTGATAATGATATAAAATAATAATGATGATAAAAATGATGATGATGGTGATACTACCATCACTATAAGTATTACTACTACTACTAGTTATAATGATAATAATAATAATAATGATAATAATAATAATAATAATGATAATAATAATAATATTAACATGTATGGTGGCGTACAGTTTTTCCTGGTTGTTCCTGGAGACCATAGGTTATGTCAAGCTCTCCTCAGTGAGGATTATTACTGTGGTGGCCGCATAATAACGATCTAAGTCTCTGGGCGACTGTGATGGCGAGATGAGGTCAGGGTTGATAGAGATTCATTAAGAGTTTTGAGGCTATGTGCTGGCTATCCCGCGGCCAACACTTGTACTGCCCAAACTCCTCATCCTCCTCCTCCTCTTTCTCATCGTCATCATCATCATCATCCTCATCCCGCGGCCAACACTTGTACTGCCCAAACTCCTCATCCCCCTCCTCCTCCTCTTTCCCATCGTCATCATCATCATCATCATCATCCTCATCCCGAGGCCACGGCGCCAAATACTTACAAATCGGCCAAATTGAGTTTGCGGGCTTAAATAGGATTTGCCTGTCAAGATTTAATGAACTTTGAACGCTGGAAGTAAGCGTGCGGTAATTTTCGGCTGATGGCAAATCCAATTCACCCCAAACATATTATTACCAGTAGCCATTTTAGGATAATGACCACTTCAGACACAAACTAGGAGATGCATACTTAAAGATTTTGAGTTCGTTAGTGTTACACGTATTAACTACAGATTAAGAAAGTGTTAGAACTAATCATGATTAAGTATAAAGTATAATAACCGAAATGTGCGCCTAACAATGTATAAACGGACTGCAACATAGAAGAATAAATATTTATATAAGAATGGCGTTATGGAATTCTCATGAATGTCCATTGAAAGTCAGAGTTGAGTTTTATTTCAATGTTTCACTCAATTCAATCTGACGTGAAAAGTTCCTGCACTATCCTCAAATGGTAGGAAATCGCGAATGTCGATCGCGTCTTCGCAGTTCATGCTCTCTTCATCTAAGCCGGAAATACAATTGTTGATTTTTTTGCTTGATAGATTTAGCATTAGTATAAAGTTTGGAAGAATGAGAGTGGGACCCAGGTTAGAGGTGAGAGTCTTTAAAGAGAAAGGTTAATGGCAGTAAGTGACATTAGTGGTGAAATGCTAGACGACCGGAGAACATCGCTCTTACATAATGCAGGCATAACGTTGACAGGGACAAGATGCGACGCTCGTGTTTCAGGCCCGCTGGAAGGAGCCGCAGGTGCCAGTTCTTCGTCTGCTTATGCAAACTGGTGGCTTTCCCGCCTTTGAGAGAGCGCTATGAAGGTGGTATCGTATGGCGGCCACGTTAACCCTTTGCGCGCCGGCACGACACGGGGGGTTTAGGGTGCTGACCCGGCCGTGGGCCCGCAGGGATCGCCAGGGTCCGCCAGACCTGGCTGGCCGGGCGGGTCAGGCGGGTCAGACGGGCCGCACACCTGAAGCCCTGGGCCCGCGCAGAGGTGAAGCACACGGGCCCCGGGTCAGCCACGGCGTCTTCTCATATTCGCACTTACAGCAATCTTAGCACTTCTAACGATACTGCGCTTTCTTTAAGGAGATTAATGCCCCACCTTAGAAATAGCGCCAAAAGATCGTTACAACCTTACTTTATTCTCATAGTGCCTAAACAAGTGTGATTTATACAATCAATCTAAAATATATGTTATTAGTTATTGCAATGAAACAATTTTGTTCAAGGATATTTGAACTGAACCTATAAGGAAGTTAGTGTGTGGTTGGTTTAAATTTGATTTCCTATAACACGATCGTGTTTATCTATTTACCTTTGGCTTTGTTTCTATTTCACCCGATCCCCAAATACTCAGAACCTGGATACATTGAACAACTGCCTACATTGAACAGTTTTTCAATTTCCTTGAGTGTTCAATGTAGACAAGTTCCACAGTATATATATATATATATATATATATATATATATATATATATATATATATATATATATATATATATATATATATATATATATATATATATATATATATATATATATATATATACTACTGCTACTACTACTACTACTACTACTACTACTACTACACTGTACTACTACATGTACTTCCAACAACAACTGCAACTGCTCCCGCTACTACCATACTATTCTAACCCACGCTGGCGTTTTTGCCTGCCTGTCCTGAAACACCACAAGACATTCTGCCAGAAGTCCCCACTAGAGTGGTCCCAGTATCTGCCTGGCCTGGGGCTCTACTAGACATTCTGCCAGAAGTCCCCACTAGAGTGCTCCCAGTATCTGCCTGGCCTGGTACTCTACTAGACATTCTGCCAGAAGTCCCCACTAGAGTGCTCCCAGTGTCTGCCTGGCCTGGTACTCTACTAGACATTCTGCCAGAAGTCCCCACTAGAGTGGTCCCAGTATCTGCCTGGCCTGGGACTCTACTAGACATTCTGCCAGAAGTCCCCACTAGAGTGGTCCCAGTATCTGCCTGGCCTGGGAGTCAACTGGACATTCTGCCAGAAGTCCCCACTAGAGTGGTCCCAGTATCTGCCTGGCCTGGGACTCTACTAGACATTCTGCCAGAAGTCCCCACTAGAGTGGTCCCAGTATCTGCCTGGCCTGGGGCTCTACTAGACATTCTGCCAGAAGTCCCCACTAGAGTGCTCCCAGTATCTGCCTGGCCTGGTACTCTACTAGACATTCTGCCAGAAGTCCCCACTAGAGTGGTCCCAGTATCTGCCTGGCCTGGGACTCTACTAGACATTCTGCCAGAAGTCCCCACGAGAGTGCTCCCAGTATCTGCCTGACCTGGGACCCTACTAGACATTCTGCCAGAAGTCCCCACTAGAGTGCTCCCAGTATCTGCCTGGCCTGGTACTCTACTAGACATTCTGCCAGAAGTCCCCACTAGAGTGGTCCCAGTATCTGCCTGGCCTGGGACCCTACTAGACATTCTGCCAGAAGTCCCCACGAGAGTGGACCCAGAGAAAGTCCGATAAAAGGTGATAGGAGTGGAAATGAAAGGAATGGAAAGTAGTATGAAGCTAGTGGCGCTGGGCGCAACACAGCGCAAAGGTTAGGGAGGTATGGCAGAGGAATGGATCCGTGCGCCAAAATATGTAGGCCGGCGCACGGATCCATGTCTCAAGGGGAATGGATAGAGATGTATTAGTTATGAAATATGAGGAATATGGGTAATGAGTAAAAGCAAATTAGTGATCGTGTAAATATATAAAGCTAAGTTCACCTGGGAAAAGAAAAAAAGGTCTGATTTGGAAAATATTTGTTACTGAAATACCATGAAGCTGAGAATATGGGGAATTCAAAAACATTAATCAGAATTTGCCCCCCCCCCCCCCCCCCCCCCGATATGATAGTGACCAACCCAACCCTCCTAGTGCTCATGGACTATTATGATGTATTCAGTTCAAAAGCAATCTCTGTGTGTTTCTCATAACTGGGAATCTGTCATCATGCTGCAAGTGTGATCTGCTACATAAAATTAAAGTTATTTCATAATCATACTTGTATAGTTATCAATTTGCCAACACCTGTAAAATATAATAGCCCTCTCCTAAACTAATAAACTAATCTGACCCCTGGTGGCCAGGATTGGAACCGCATAAAATCTCCTGATTTTGGATGGTTGAATGCAGAGCGCGTTACAAAGTGGGTTTAAATTTAATCAGCAGGCGCTGAGTGGGGAAACCCTACACCTCTCACTGCCCCAGGGAGCGACAATAAAGTTTAAAAGCTGCAGTTTTCTGGGCTTAACAATAGTGATACTCTACACCCCCTTATTCAAAATCATTTCTACTTTCCTGGATCAGGCAAGCGAAAGCTACAATTAAACTCAATTTCGGAAGCACTGAACTATTTAGACATAATAGACAACTTTGTCTCCCCATAAATCGCCGTTTGAAACACCAACTTAAACGACAAAACGTTTGTAGTGTGCTCATATTTGAGATTGTAAGACACGATGGAAAATATCCTCTTCTCATTCTCCCGCTTCGTTGGAAAAGGTAAATAGGAATTGTGTTATTATTGTTGTTGTTGTTGTTGTTTTTGTTGCTTTTCTTCTTCTTACTATTGCTATTGATGTTGATGACAATAATGCTATTGATGACAATAATGCTTCTGCTCCTAGTGCTCCAATAATGATGATGATGATGGTGGTGTCGGTCTTCATCATGATGATGAAGAGAGGGAGGAGGATAAAGAGGTGGAGGGGAGGAGAAGAAGACGGAGGAGTAGGAGGAAGAACGGGATAGTTATGATAACACGCCAGACATGTTGCTGATGGGAAAATTAAAGCATGGGAATAACAGTAAACTCATTTGGCCTATCTTTAGTGTATTGACGCCTGTGTGGTAACTTGGGTCCTCCAGAGGCGTCAAGGAAAGGGGCTGGATGGGAAGGGTGATGACGCCCAGCGCATGCCCCTTTCCCTCCCATAGCACAAGCCATACATTGTGCACAGAATGCACTGTGAAAACTAAAATCACTCAGCAAACACAGCAAGTTCAACTGTCTTGAGGCGAGCGTTTCCAGCCAGCGTGATAACTACTCCAACTATTTGTATTTGGCTTATGAATCCAAATGCTGCGTTCGAACATTCTGTGTCACAATAGAAAAGGGTGTTGTATTAATTGTACCAAGCGCCGCCTGCCCTGTAGACGTATACTGACATTCATCCTGCAGTACAATATGAGGTGGGAAGACAGCCATCGACTGTGCGTACCTCATCCATCACACCAGGACACGATCAATCATTTCTTGTAAAGACATTAAAAACCACACAATCTTCGTGTATTGAAGTGCGATTATTTGGACATTAGTTTTTGCGGTAAGTCGGGGCTAAGACTGGTCGGCCTAGAACTGCTACATTAGGCAGAAAGAGCCTTAAGAAGGAAGTGAAGCGATGGAACGGAGATAATTCATCGACTAGGGCTCGAGGAGAGAGATGCGGCGACGGGCAGACGAGATGCCGCTCGCTCGCCTTTACAATATCACTCTGCTAGTAGTAGCTCCAGCCCCAAACTGCCACGCCTTAATCAAAATGCCAGCTGCGGGCCCCGGGCGCCCGGGCACACGGGCGGCGAACAACCTGCCTGAACAATTCAAGCAATCCGCTCAATAGCGAATATTGCTACAATTAAAATTAAAACAAAAAGGCACATTGCTGCCATAGGTTGGCTAACCTTTACTGTAGCTCTGATTAGAGCTCGCAGCGATATAGAAATAATCTCATCTAAAATCACTCAACTTCACGCTCGGCTCATTCCAGCATGCCCGGCGCTCTCTCGCCAGAAACTTACCTTAGGTGGGTATCTTTAATTGAGCTAGAATAGCCAGCCATTGTTGTGTAGAAGTAGTGCTGGTAGCTATACCAGTACAGTATTGCTGAACCCCAGTGGCCAGTTGTAGACAAGTGAGAAAATCGTTGGTGAGATTTGCTGGGTGCCCGTGGGTGTGTGACTTCACATGGGTGTCCCTGATGTCCCGGGGGTGGGGCGGCCGTGGGCGACCTCATGTGTAAAGCTACAAGTCTCTACTGGAGCACGTGGCGAGATGGACAACAGCCCTCAGCACTCACCTACAGCTGTATGCTAGCTACACAGACAAATACACAATGTTAAACAAATAGCTTATTGGAAAATATTATGTCATGGTTTAAAAAATCTTTATTTTAAACGTCAACATGAACCCAGCTATCAATGGTAAGGTTTTCAACTGAACATCATCAATGAAATAGAACTTTAAATGAAGAGTAATCGTTGGCATCACAAAATTATGATCAACTAAACATAATGAGAAATATGAGGAAAATTGGCTTTATTGGTGTTTGCACACAGCTCACAGTCACATCCCTTGAATCGAACCGTGGCTGCACATTGCGGAGTTTAGGAAGTATGAGGATGATATTCAGTCATCTTCCGCACACCATTCACTATATATTTCATTATCATTATTTTTATTATTATTATTATTATTATTATTATTATTGCTGTTGTAGTTTTCGTGGATATTGTTATTATTATTATTATTATCATTATTATTATTATAATTATTGTTATTATTATTGTTATCAATATTACTATTATTATTTCATTACTATTATTGTTATCATTATTATTATCATTATTGTTATTATTATTATTATTATCATTATTATTTTTATTATTATCATTATCATTATTACTATTATCTTTATTAGTTTTATTATTATTATATATATATTCTTTATTGGCTGTATACTTGATACAAAAGTCATATATATTCATTTTCTCAGGGTTCTCACCCAAAAACGACAGAAACAATACAACATAGTAAATCATAAACGCTAACAAATACATACTAAATATGAAATTAGACAAAGAGAAATAGCAGTCTATTATTGTTACTATTATTAACCATCGTCATCATCACCATTATTACTGTTATTATAGTTTCCTCAGCGTCAAGTTCCCGTTACTAGATAATTGGCTATTTGAATGGGTCTGTTTCACGCGATATTACGTTTTTCATCACTTATTACTGCTGTTCTAACGTATTAATACACCTAGCAATGATGTGGAGCCCGGACTGCATTCTGGGTAGCGTAGAATGTTTCCCCCAAAGATTAGCAAGTAAGGAAGCATGTTCCATCAGTTCGCATTCCGTCATTTAAAACAATGGGGAATATTATCTGGCTTTCTCATTAGACACATTGTCTTCGCTTTCCGCCTGGGCGACTCCCATGATGCATATTAGGCAAACTCTGTGGACGGGCCACGCTCGTCCCCGCCGCCGCCCCGGAAAACCCAGCGCTCGACTGCGGTAGAGGCAGAGACGGTGCGAGATATTTAAGAGGAATTAAGTCGTTTCCTAGGGCTAGAATCAGGCCTGAGTGTTCCACTAGCCAAAATCTGATACATCAGCAAAGTTCGCAAGACGCAAATACAATAGATCTAGGCAATGGCAACTTTTCCTCTTTAATCCTTTCTTTTTTCAAGACGAATTCAATGAATGGTTTCTTCTTCCGTCGTTAGTGATAGCTGTTTTATATACAATTGTTGATTTTATTTGTATATTCCTATTACTGTTAGTATAATTTCTATATAATAATTGTTATTAGTATCATTATTATTATCATTATAATTATTATCACTATTATTATTGTTATCATTATTATTATTATCATTATTATTTTCATTATCATAATCATTATTATTACAATTATTATTAGTTGTTATTTTTTATTGTTATCATTATCATCATTATGATTATTAATATTATTGGTATTGTCATTATTATTATTATTATTATTATATCATTATTATCATTGTTATTACTATTATCATCATTATAATAGTAATAATGATTATTATTATCATCAACATCATCATTATCATCATCATTATTATCATCCTCATAATCCACATCATCACCATCATTATCATTAACACTACCCTTATCATTATTTTTATTGTAATCATTTTAAGTATTATTATTGTTGTTAATATTATTATTATTATTATTATTATTATTATTTTTATTATTATTATAGTTATTTTTCTTTAGTAGTATTATCATTATTATCATTATTAGTATTACTATCATTATTATTATTATTATTATTATTATTATTATTATTATTATTATAATCATCATCATCAGTATTGATATTACTACTTCGATCATCAATATTGATATGACAATTACTACAATCACTAACAGCATTGCAGTTGATGTTTCTTGAGCTCCTCTTGCGCAGAATGGCCTCTAGATTTGACTGTTTCCTAGGCGTTTCGCCCGCCATCTTTTCATGTTCATCTGTAATAATTGTTACGATGTTGCGCGGCTGTTTTTTGACACTGATTGTAATGGATATTCAAGTTCTATCATATGGTGAATAGATGATGATATGTCCCATCAAGATGATATCGTATGTATATATGTATCTTAATATTGCAGATAGCACAACTCTTATTGATACAAAGTAAAACGGGCGCAAGAAAGATAAACAAACAAACCACAACTTTACCTTAGAAAAGAGCGAACTAAAAGAAGTTGCACGTACCATCACAAGAGAACGAGGGGAACTACAGGTGAACTTGGATATGACGGACCACTGTACGACGGATTTTTGCATATGACGGACAATATGCTTGGTCCCAGTCGGATGCATATCAAGTATTCGTCATATGTGTATGACGGATTTTGCATATGACGGACCAATTTTCATGGTCCCATTGAGTCCGTCATATCCAAGTTCACCTGTATTAACCTGTCTGAATAAGGATTTCGGAAATAGGAAACATTAGACGTTAATCTTAACACGCACACAATCTTTTAAATCAAATTCAATACTTATATCAGAAACTTGATGGTGATGATGATGATGATGATGATGATGATGGGAAGGAGGAGGAGGAATGGGATGATGAAGAGGAGGATGGCGATGATAGTGGTGAAGATGACGGAAGAAGTAGAAGAAAAATATGAGAATAATGATGTGACTATTGATGTTGATGATGAAGACGTCTTCTCACATATAAAAAAATAATGATTGGCGACGACGGACTGCGGCGATGATGATGATGATGATATTAGTGATTAGAATGACGAAGAAGACTAGGAGATGACTGAGGAGACGTAGGAGGAGTGTTGATGTTTGGCGGACGGTGAGTGGCGGGCGCTGCCGCTATCTCCGCGCTGCTAGGAAGGGCGAGCACTGACCCAAGACAATAGTTCCATCTCGTGGGATCAGAAAGGCCTAGGTTATCGTCCACACGAGCCGCAACACACTGTGGCTGCCATGTTGCGCTGGCACTGGGATCTTGGCCTTTACTCCGTCAGCAGGTTATCATACTGCCTCACTCCCAGCCCGCTCGCTCCCCCTGATCCTGCGTGCTCCGGCTGCTGCTGCTGCTGCTGCTGCGACGACGCTCAGCCAGCGAGGCAGCCAGCGAGGCAGGGAGGAGTAGGAGGAGGAGGACGACGAGGAGGAGATGGGATGATTCCTATCAGTGATGCAGCAGGAGGAAAAGTTCAGCAAAGTTTTCTGGCACATCTTCAAAGTCAATCAATACACCATCAGCCCCCTCCCTTCTCCTCGGCTTTACGAATGTTACAATTCTGCCACACAGAGAAAATATATTTATTTTACGTCTTTTTTTTTTCAATTGAACCTATCATGCGAACGATTGAACGAACGTATTTCGGTTGTCCGAGCACTATAGTAGGAGAAATAATCTCAAAATAACCTGCACAATAAATATACGTCTGCACAAAGCAAGAAACACATGACGATTCTATAAAGATATTGTTTCAGAATGATTGCAGTACCTTTTTAGTACTTTACCATTCTCTACTGCTGTCAACGCATGCATGCTGGTAAATGATGTTATGCATAAACCAATGGGTACAAACATTTCAAAGACTCATCGGATATGCACCCTACAGAGAAGCATATGCGTATTCACAAGTCCAAATGTCATTGCTTTTATTGTCATATCTTATAATCATAGATGCCATCAACAATTACTGTTCCTCCACAAAAAGTTGCTATTTCTCTTCATGTGAAACGCCCTACATGTTGCAGTGGTTTCTCAAATATGTGAAACAAACCAAGCATATCTCATCGCATTGTTTTAGATCATATCACTGGATGTAGATAAAATATGGTTCGCTTTCTGTGACCCAGGACAGAGGTCATGACCTTTGAACTTTCAATAGAAAGTATACACATTTCTCCCACTTCGTGGAATTCTCTTTGTTCCAGATTCACTTTTTGCAACTTTAGAATACCCAAGAGCATTCACATCGTTGGTGATCCCTGATCGGTGATACTCATAGTCAGTGGAGACTGATATTTAAAAGAAACTGATTCCAGAACAACATGAAAGGAGCAAAGTTGGGTTAGGACCTTCGAACCGAGTTTAAGCGGGTTGCAAATCAGTCGAACAACGTTTTATTGGCTCATCTGTAATGAAGTAAAGGTTATTGCCTTTATATCTCGAAATGGCCGACAGAATGATGTGGGAAACTGATATTTGATATAGTGCCCTTTCGTAATACGTCTTGGTGTCATAGTTGAAATAATCATATCCATGAAATACACTCCAAACTACTACTCATCACTTATTTACGAGCATATAGTTTTCACCTGTATATGTCACCAACGTACGGTACTACATGCTCTCCAGCGTATACAAATTTCCTGAGGTGCGTCTGCCTGGGCTGTGACATCATCACTTTAACTATAGTACACGGGCTACCATTGGTCCATTTTCTGAGGCGGTCTGTAGAACCCCTCCACCGTGAGCCACGTCTTGCAGTGGGTCGGTTGGTGGTGGAGGGGATCTGTTAGTCGTTCAGTAGAACCTCTAAGCCTCCTGAGCAGTTTCGCTCGAGTCTGGCTTCGGGCACTAAACACTTTCAGCGCAAAGGAAAACAAACTTGAGCGCGCTATTTCTACTGTCTTGGAGTTGACAAACACTCTTGATAGTAGTAGCTAGCCGCAATGAATATGCATGACTGCTGTCTGCCAAGTTAGAGTGAAGGCGTGAGCACACCCCTAGTCCATACTCAGGCAGTTTGTAAAATGATGATCCAATAGCAATAGTCCTAACCAATGGCGAAATAAAACTCCCCTGGCTATTTAAAGTATAGAAATGCCGATAGTTTGAGCTTCTGTTCCCCCTCTGCCGTTCATTATGGGGCTGGTCACGTGACTAGGCGCGTAGTGGGTAGAAAGGTAGAAGGGTGGGGATGGGGGGGGGGTCGGAAGTAGGTAAGTTGATTGTCTAATGCCGCGTGAAACAATGGTGTTATAATCTGCCTGTCTTCCTGTGCACGCGACACCTCACGCAACACCTACACACACACACACACACACACACACACACACACTATCGACACATGACCGAACGCCAGTTTTCGATGTAATTCCCTAATTTGAATCCCTGGCTGTAATAAGATATTTTAAACACCATATTGGGACAGGAATCTCAATCAAAAGCAATCACTACAGTAAGCTCTCCACTTAATTTTCATCCTGAATCAATCTTACCCACAGACGATATTATTAGCTTTCGTACTTGGGGAAGGGGTTGGCTCTTTGTGTGCCCCGTTACAATCCTGGACGGAGATGCACTAATGTACTTCATCGATACCAGAGTTTTAGTGTTTGATGTCCACACAGTATAATGTACCCTTACCCAGATACTTCAGGAGGTCCATGCAGCTTTTAGCATTGTGTTAAAAAGAAGTACCGGTATTTAAAATTGGAACACGCCGTTCCCTTTACAATTGACTGCGAAACCAAGGGAACAAAAAGAATATAGAGCATTAGTCGTCATTACCACTCGGTTTCACAGAGTGGAGGGTCCCAGTTCCTGAGGTAGACTTTTTGTTTTTTGGTTAGACAACACCAACGAGCGGTACGATGAGGAAGGGTGATTGTAATACAATTTGTATTAACACATCTACAGAGAAACATTGTGCAATACGAAAAGCCAAATGCGATTATCTATAGTTTTACGCCGGACCTGGCCTTGAGAGACCCCCATGAAGTTACATATAGACAATATATAATAGTAGAAACCTAATCCCACCTCGTACTTACGCCACTGACCACTGTCCACTCAGAGTAAATACACAGGCAGAGTGGCCGGAGTCCGACCAGTAGGCATCGAGCTATCTCTGGCGGCTACAGTATCGACTCAATGTTTTTGTATTTAATGAAAGAAAAGAGTAATTTCTCGCCCCTCTGAGCACTTAATTAATGACCTCTGTCGTAGCGTGGCAGTACAGGACTCACTGTACGTAGCGAGCCCGGGCTGGCCAGAGAAATCGACGTTTCGCACAAAGCACATGATGTAACCTGAGCACCAGCTCAATACAAACTAGTGAGGAATTTTACACGACATTTAATTCAATAATAATCACATCAAACATGTTGTGTAAGATGTCATGAAGGAGAAACCTTTGGTTTGGTGGACGTTTAATCAATGGAGTCGTCCAGTCGAGTAAGAGAAGTGGGCAGCTTGTGGTATGCAGTCAGCCTCTACCACTGCACCTTGAGCGATGACTACCAGCAAGCAATAGACACTTCGACTTATATCGCATCCAGCCCCAAGCACGCTCTCTCGAGGAAAGAAGAGGGTTTTCTAATAGCTGTTGGATCTATTGCAGGGTTTCCATTTTAATTTTGGGTATGGTATTGATAGGGGTAGGGGGTAGGAACTGCCACCCTATGAACATACTCTAACGCTAGTGGTGATATTTATGAAAACTCTTAATACACCCTTCATGTGGATTCAGGGATTCAGTAATTAAGTGAATGCCATTCATTAAATCATGACCCATGACTTGCGCTAGTTGAGTCGACAATGCGAGAATTCAGTTACCTTACATCGTACCAAATAACGCCACTAAAGCACCCATTGCTGTACCATATGAATTAACATATAGCTATATAGTCTTCTACAAGTAAGCAATTCTAGATATTGCCGTGATCTGTGGGAGGCTATATTAGACATTTGTTCAGGAATATCTTACTTCATCAACGTAGTCCCCTTATTTTCTGTTTTCTTATGACGTACTTCCACAGTAACGTACTACCATTGGTTCTTAGGGTTGAGTCGATGCTGGTTATTTTGAAATTAGATAATGAATGCAAATGAGTGAATAACTACTGGTCAATGTTCCGTGCCGTTCAGGGCAACGTGGATGCTACGTTAAAAGTAAATATGTTGTTCATTGTTGGCCCTACCATCCTATAATAGCCTTTTATACAACTGCTAATATAGCATTGTAATCCAAATGATAGGGCCACCCCAGGCTGAATATGTATAGACGTTTGTAAGAGGAGCCCCGATCTTAGCAAAATAGCTGTAAGAAAGTGCTATAACTGTGTTTGATGTCTCACCTACACACCTCAAAGACTCGAAGCTTCTGTAGAACATGGCAAAGACAAAACACGAGCAAACCCCGCCTATAATGGCAGAGAAAACACAACGGTACTACGGTAAATATACTGTTGTGCCTAAACAAACGCCTTGGCGGTCCCAGCGATGGCCGAACAGGGCCGCCGGGGAGACGCACACCCGGCCCACCTTCAGCAAACAGTGTAAAAATCAACAGGCCACGGGCCATTTGAACACCGCAGCATCTTAGCACAATCACAACTTTATTGAACAACTACATTTAGCAAGGGCAGTCAGACATGAAATGCGGATGGTATGAGGAAACAAATGGATATGAGAATGGCGAGATGGAGAGTAACGGTAGTAAATAAAGTGATGCATTTGAATTTAAATTATCAGAAATGTGATTGTGGGGCTACTTTGAAAGGAGGCGCCCACCCTCTCACAGACAGTCCGTTATTCTCATTTGTAAGATCGTTCCTTATCTTTCCCATTATAAACTTGGGCGTGTTTTGAGCTAATATTACCCTAAACTAATCCCAACTCTAATCAGACTGAAAACAATTAAGAAAGATATTTGTAAAAACATTATGAGGTCGATCTCCTAACGCACCCATGCTTCGGTGACCACTATCATTTTAGTTTTGGAGGTGATCTCACAATTCAGAAATACGTATACACACACACGATCTCTCTCTTTCTCTCTCTCTCTCTCTCTCTCTCTCTCTCTCTCTCTCTGCACCTGTATCTAGATGTCAGCTAGTATGTACTCGGCGTTGTCTTGAGTGATATACTATCCTGGCCTCCGCAATTATAATCTCGAAGCACTTAGCTGGCTTTGCAGGTTTCCACTAGATTGGCTAGCTATGTATGTGATTATATTAAGAATCGTCTCAATCCTTAGCTGCATAAAATCCTCAGTCCTAGCTTAAGGGTCTCAAAGTACAATAGTATACCAAATCCAAGGATCAAGGGATGGTACTGGAATCGTGGCCAGCGCTGAGACATCTAATGCGCGTCCCCTAGCGGCGATATGGCACACTCCGCATGCAGCAAGAAGTAGCAATCTTTCGTCAGGAGGTCCGATGGAAAACGCTACTACAGAACCGTTTGGATAACAAATACTAATCATTTCCCACCCCCATGCCCCCACCCACCCACACATCTCAAATATAAGATTAGCAATTTTAACCGAGAGATTTTGCACGCTAGAAAGTATATTTCTATTTCTTGTATTGGTATATAGAAGACGTGTATGGAATGCATAAGGAGTGGAGGACATTATTGCATGTATTTTGAACATCATTAGATAACAGCATTTTTCTTCTTCGAAAGTATCAACCTTTATCTGAATTTATCAAAAGACATAACAATGAATTGCAAATATGATACTAAACTATGATAAAACCTGTTGGGTATCTAAAATTTGACTTTTGAAACGTTTTGACTCAGTTAGAATTCACAGAGTGTGAAATATCATACTATTCTACTCCTTCTCTGATGCTGGTGTTTGCTATGCATCAGGCATTATGTTGTAAGCGAGCGACAGAGCTCTTAGTGCTGCTGTTGCTGATCTAAGTAAGGATTATTAAACAAAAGAAGCTGCCGCTGCTGGATGAGAGTGAGTGGCCTGCAGGGAGCAATAAAATCATCCATCTCTTTCTCCACTGCACGACTCAGTCCCACATTTCATCAATACGACACTTTAGTCAATCGCTTCTTTTAGGACAACTCTGGATCACAGATTTCGATTTCATCATCATCATCATCTTCATCATACTCATCAGTAGTAGTAGTAGTAGTAGTAGTAGTAGTAGTAGTAGTAGTAGTAGTAGTAGTAGTATTTTTCATCTTCATCATTATTATTTCCATTATAAGTATCATATTCTTTAATCATTCTAGTGTCAATTCCATTGTGATTATCATTATTATTTTGTTATTATTATTATCATTATTATGATCATTATCATTAGTGATATAGTAAGTATTATAATCATCATCATCATCGTCATTAGTATCATCATTATTGTCATTATCATTATTATTATCATTATTATTATATGTATTATCTGTATTATTATTATCATTATTATTATCATTATTATCATTAATATTACTGTTATTATTATTATTATTATTATTATCATTATTGTTGTTGTTATTATCATTATCATCAGCATCATCATTATCATTAATTTATCATTGCTCTCGTTGTTGTTGCTGTTTCTGTTGATATTGCTGATTTACATGATAGAAATACTAGCTCATAAAGACCTTGTCTTAGATCAAGCTGAAATGCTGTGGTAGCAGTCAGTATTCGACATCTGACGGCCCTACTCTTACCACAGAGCGCTGGAAGGGGAGCATCGATTGCGCGGTTACACCCAAACAAAGTGACGAGTATGAATTATGGAATATATGTACTTAATCACATGCCACACTGGTCTGGAGGGGAAAGACTTCAATGCGAATGTTAGTGTCATATTACACCATAAGAACACGTTATTGTGGAGCAAGTCATAAGGCGAAACATATCCTACCTTGTCAACCTACTTTGTCCACCAACAAGGACATCAACGTAGAATTAGATAATAATATGCATGGCTACTACGACTGCTTCTTCTTCTTTTTCTTCTTCTTCTACAACTGCTACTACTACTACTACTACTACTACTACTACCACTACTACTACTACTACTACCACTACTACTACTACTACTACTACTACTGCTACTACTACTACTACTTCTACTACTACTACTACTACTACTACTACTACTACTACTACTACTACTACTACTACTACTTGAATACATCCAAGTACTACTACTCGACTGAGTGCAGAACTGAAACTTCACATTTGAAGTTTATTTCAATACTTCCTTCTAACCGCAATTTCTCGTTTCGGAGTTTTTCCCCACAGGCCATCCTTTATTTAGTGCCGCCTTGCACAGTGGTCCGTCACTGCACTGCAGTTCCAGCACTTAGGGCGAGTTGTGAATCCAGAGTGCGGTGGCCACCACTGCTATGAACCCTGCTCACCGGCTCTCCCCCCTCGGGCACAGGCCACTACCCTATGATACTTTCGTGTTGTGAGTCTATAAACTGTAAATTTTATAAAGCCTCGCTGCTGCGGAGCGGGCGGAGAGGGGAGCATGGTCACTCGGCCTGTAGCCCGGCATTGAGTTGAGGGTCCATAACCCTGCTATAGATCAGGCGCCCGAGACTACTAATCAAGAGGCGGCGGCAGTCTTGACCAGAACAACGCTATTGAAAATGACGGCCACTAAGCCTCGACTCCCTGGACATATTTAGAGGTTTATAAATTAAATAGATGGTTGCTACTGTCCGCACTGGTTAGGCATTAGGCAGCAATGGATGTTTTAAATAATGAATTATGGATTAAATCAGAGCCGGCCGCGCAGCGAAATTACGTTAGGGCGGTTGTGTACTGGGCGTTTTATGTTAGGTTAATGTCCATAGGGGATGACTTAGGGTCCGGGGGAATAGGGCAGGCCCGGCGCTGATCTAGAAATATGGCGATTAGTAACAGGATCAAACCGGGCACGGCCAATTTTATCGGGCTATTATGACACCACGGAGCAAAGGCTAAATGTTATTATGGAATTGACAGTCAATGAAGAAGACGTATCGAGACTTTAGCCAGGTAGGGAAATATATCATGCTCGGTCATACCTATACCTTCAGAATACACTACAGGCATATCCCTCTCTTTCAAACAAAAGCTAACTGAACTTTTAAACAGAAAGCTGCTCAATCGTACATCGTGTATTGGGGGGGGGGGGGGGGGGTTGACAAAGCATGGTATGATAAAACAACGATCGGTCAAAGATTCTCGAATATTCTCATTTGAGATTCAAGTAATTGGTTCTAAATTCATCACCTCATTCCAAGAAGTTACGGTGACCTCTTAATGCTCGTTTTTACTTGTTTACACGTACGTGATGGGACATTTTGCTTGATATTCTTCCGATGGTGAGTTCAGAACCCACTTTCATAGACGTGTTATGTATGCAAAGTGCATTTTGAACACACTCGGCAAAGGAAACTAGTTGTCTGCTCTGAGCGTATAGTATATTCTAGAAAATATTATTTTTT
Source organism: Maea johnstoni (assembly GCA_963942565.1). Lineage (NCBI taxonomy): Eukaryota > Metazoa > Annelida > Polychaeta > Spionida > Magelonidae > Maea > Maea johnstoni. Next base: position 37,392,779 of record OZ012684.1, read on the forward strand.
ATATATATAAATAACATTTGCGTGTGAAGCAGTTCAGAACACATGCTTCATTGTTGCACAAAGGGTACGTGTTCATATAACAAGTTACTACTGTATATAATACGTACTATCTGGAGTATATGTAAAGCATACGAAAAGTGTTATATGCACAATACAAAATCGAATCTTAGAATAAATGTATAAGTTTAATCGTTTTCCCATTTTTTTCTTCATATAGTACACGCTTACCATGTTAATTTTGCATATATAGAACACGTTTCCTTCAGCGTACCTTCAGACTTTTCATTCCATTTCCGCCGGACACAAAGGGGGCTAGTATTTGTTGAGATGCACACATGCTTTTCTCCATACAAACCACGAATACAGCTTTATTGCATCATTAAGAAAACAGAGGATTAGTTTTGCCAGGTTGTATTGATCAGGTACTTTCCGTATCACCATTGTCCTCATATTATTGCAGCAAACAAGCGGTTCTCTCAGATCCATCACCAGTTATATTTATTGTTTTTACGGATCGCATCTTCCTTTGAATATTGATCTCTTGTTTCTACTACCTCTGTCCCCATTGTGGGCGAAACTAAACCATTTGCCCATCGATTGATCAGTGATCTTTTCACCAAGTCAAGACTCGCTCGCAAGAATATCGCCGGCCGACTTCTCCCACGGGAGCTACTCACTCGAGCTAAAAAAAATCCATCCCGGCTTAATTCTGCGCACGCTATCATATAGATCGCGGAGCAACCTGTCAAAAAACCATATTAGACAAAAAGGAAATTACGACAAGAAAAGCGGACAAGGCCGATTTGGCTGGTTTTTGACTTGGAAGATAATGTAGTGTTTTAATGTAGCTAATCGAGGCTGGTGTGTTGGTAATACTGATAATGTAATTAGCCGGAATAGCTAGCGGCGGGAGCGAGGAAAAACCTACTGCTTTCATTTTACTTCTTGCCACATCAATGGCGTCGTGAGGATTGCAGCGCATCCCAAAAGACGAGCTTATTGCATTCTGCACTCTACGTGTCTCTGGCAAAAGTCACACACGTCTACACGGCTCCTTCAACACGTACGTCGTCTGATACGTGCACGTCCAATCAGCCGTTCTCAGCGAGAGCCCTCCGCGACGTCTGTCTGTCCCCACGCGCCAAGCACGCGCCACGCCGGGGCAGACGACACCGCAGCAGGATGGCGCGAAAACTGCGTGCAAGCCGTACCTGGCCAGTGGTGGTTAATTAGCTCCCCCACCCTCTTACACACCCCTCTAATCACCCCCATTGTCTCCCACTCGCTCTCTCTTTTGTTGAACGGGAAAGGCAAACAGCGCCTTAAACATTATTCATCCATTAGATCACCGCTCTGATGTATGACTTCCTAAGTTACGCTTGACAGTTTCCAACCCTCTACAACCTGCGCTAAGTTGACGGATGTTTTTTGTTTAAATCCCTTTTAGAAGGAGACGATGTGCTGTAATTCTATCATGGCGGAGTCGCACTGTAGCTGCATCAATCATGCTGCTATTGGCATGTTTTGGATGATGAAGAGATAAAGACAGGCAAGGACATCTATGAGAGTCATCCATCATTGAATGCGACCAATTGTCAGCAGCGACACAGCAGCATAAACCATCAGTTACACGTGAAATATTGGCTTCTGCCAGGCGCTGAGACACCCCATACACCTGCAAATCCGCATGATTTATATACATACCCCTCATGTTTTACATCTTTCATGCTATATCAGTATCATCATAAACAAGGACTAAGCGCCACCATCATTATCATCATCATCATGAAGTGGTAACAGCAATAAAACACGGGCTATCGCATGTAATTTCGTTTAAATCTACAGGTTTAGATCATGAAATGTAAAAAGAATAGTGTCTATCATAAGGTAGTCTAAACACGTGTTTGTTAGTCTTTGAAATATTGATGTCTTCTTTGCAATTGTTATCTTTGTGATTATGGTGAGTTTCTAAGCTCTTTGCAGCTGATATAAGGCATCCCAATTATCTGATAATCATCATCATCATCATCACCATAATCACCATCATCATCATTCCCTTCCCCATCTTTATGAAACTTTAAAAGGAGTTGCTGGTGAATGCTTTAAATTAATGGGAGATTTTCTCTCATACTGCAATTTCCTCCGCAAATAACAACTGGGTTTCGACATTGTCTCAGCGAGGCTGCAATGTGACGATAAACAAAATTCCTCAGTCGTCATTATCATTAGTTCGCCCTACTCATCAGCCTCGTATTTTCCCGATTTCCCTGAACTTGACAAGACAGCAAACAGCGTGGAAGCAAACAGCAGCGGCGTTTGCCTGGAAACATATTTTTGTATTGATCGAGAATGTAAATTTTATCGGAAGACGTATTATGGTAGTCAGCTAAGCAGATGGTCCGTCGTCTGAGTTGTGGCGTCCGAGTTGAAATGGGTGACACATCTACCACCAATCGCCCGCAGACTCCAGGCCTGGTGGTGGCTGCTGCGAGAACAGAGACGGTATTTCCTGCGCCATTAATGGGTTGAGAATTGGTAGTCTCGCAGGAGGATATTTTGATTATACAGGCTGCACTGTAAAGCCCCTATTTGTAAAGTTTTCTTATCCTACATGGTAGATATTCATAAAGATAGTGTCATAATTGAATACTTATGAGAAAATTCACGTATTCTCCGAGTTCTATAGTAGTTCACCATAGCAACACCACAGAGCTTTTCTCAATCTCACCTGTATATATATATATATATATATATATATATATATATATATATATATATATAGCATTTGTCTTGATATACAGTCAATAAATCTCTCTCTCTCTATCTCGCTATATATATATATATATATATATATATATATATATATATATATATATATATATATACATGTATATATACATGTATATATATATATATATACATGTATATATATATATATATATATATATATATATATATATATATATATATATATATATATATATATATATATATATATATATATATATATATATATATATATACATACATTGGATTGCACTCAGTATATCTGGATTATACTGGGGGCATTGTAAAGCCTCAATTTGTAAAGTTGTTCTTATCCTACATGGTAGATAATTATAAAGATAGTGTCATAATTGAATACTTATGAGAACAATTCACTCATTCTCCCAGTTCTACAGTAGTTCACCATAGCAACACCACAGAACCGTTCTCAATCTCACCATGAAACTCTAATATTTCGTAGATAATTCCTTCTGTGTTGAAACTCAAGGAAGGGTTGGATAAACTTGGAGCACTACCTTTTCGTAGGACCTTTACGGTAATGACCGGTTAACCCTCTAGACCTTGCACCTATATATAGATACGATCAAAACCTAAACATGCAAGGCGGTTGCTAGTGTGTATAACATTTTATTTTATAATTATATAATCTTGTCACAAGACTTGTCCACTAGTTTCAATTATATCTATCTGTATATATATATATATATATATATATATATATATATATATATATATATATATATATATATATATATATATATATATATATATAATTTATTGTCTAGATATACAGTCAATGAATCTCTCTCTCTCTCTCTCTCTCTCTCTCTCTCTCTATATATAATATATATATATATATATATATATATATATATATATATATATATATATATATGTGTATATATATATACATATATATATATATATATATATGTATATATGTACATGTATATATATATATATATATATATATATATATATATATATATATATATATATACGTATGTATATATATATATATATATAAATATATATATATATATATATATATATATATATATATATATATATATATATATATATATATATATGTAATAAGTTCAAAAAAGTTATAGATTATTATGATTCCTCAAACAGGTCCTTCAAGTATATAGAACAAAATGATAAAATTCAAATGCACAATCTCAATGTCTGTCATTTTCATTGAAAAAATTTAAACGACAACATATACTGTACAAATAAGCAAGATAATACTATTGAGAGAAAATTCCTTCAAGCACGAAGCCGTCTATGGCATATGGCGGTCTAAAACTTATAATTGAATTTCAACATCTATTGAGTGAAGTAGTACTTTGTGTCTATAATGTTGCGTTGGAGAGTTATATTGATCGCTGGCTCCACAGGTGGTGGTCTAGTTGCTTGCTAGTGATGAGTTAGAATATGCGCTTTGGCAGTGCTTGTAGGTTATTATTGTCACATAATCAAAACAGATGATCCGATGCCATATTGAAGTTGATAAGAGAACCCGGGGGTGGGGCAGGACTCTTAGGAAAGCCTGTTTGTTCTTGCCAGAATTAATGGCCTCTCCCAAGGGCTTGACGCTGACCCTTACAAAGGACAGCAGTGACACGGGAAGCAAAGACCAAGCGCTTGTAAAGAAATTTCAATTTATGAAAAATTACATCCTCATAAGATTGTCATGTGTTGCAAGAGTTGGTGGCCGTGGCCGTGGGCAGGGATGGATATAAATGATTGTGGCGCGGGATGGCGTGTGCTGGTAGGAAGTTAGCCTGCCGCCCGCCAGGGGGCACGCATTCTCTCCTACGACACACAGGCTTTGTCAGCAGAGACTTCAAGGAAGGAGGCTGGATTCGCATAATACCAGCTCAGAAATACGAGAAGCGCAATCCACTAAGATGCAAATTGCTCTTAGCCAAAACTATTACTTTGCCATTCAAGAAAATAGCAACCCAAATTGCTCAATTTCATCAGAAATGAATTTCAAATGTCATATCAAAATGATTATTGTCCTGTGCCTGGGGTGCCCTACTCAACTGCCTTCTGACTCCGCGCGCAATTGTGCCTGAGCTCAAAAATTAATTCTGCGACCAAATTGGAGACAAATTCTCCGGCAACGAGATTTATTAGCTCAAGGAAACGTATAAATAAGATTTGAGCATCGCTGAAAGATTATACTGCCGTAATGATTATATTTCTCTAACAGCTTTAAGCGAGGTGTGTGACGCGTTTCCATTTGTCGTTCATTATAATTAAGGTATCTGTAGTAATTGCCGAGTCATAATCATTAACGTTAATACCGCGCAGGTCCCTTTGGCGTCTCCATCACTGCGCTGCCCGCCTCCCATCCACTTAGCCAACTTAAGCAGAGTAAACACCCATCTCCCCCGCGTCCCAGCACGGCCTCGGATAGAGTGCAAACCAACGCAGTGACACGACAGCACACCTTAAGTCAAGTACACCAGTACGCATAGAAATGAAAAGTTTATACAAAATATTGAAAAACATGCAACTTTGGCTGGTTGAGTTCGGAAGCGGGAATCGCTGAGTCCGTCTGCCACTGGTGTGACGTCATGCATTGACAACGGGCAGGTTCCATGTCTGAAGTGACATGATAATGTGTGTGTGTGTGTGTGTGTGTGTGTGTGCGAGCACCTGCTCCGCTAATCCGTGGCGGCCGCCTGCCTGCCAGACAGCCCCATGTTATGGTTTACTCTTCTCCTCTTTGACATGTTCATAAAAACATCACCACTTGAAATGAACGCGACCAGCATTCAGAGCAATTCGTGAATATGCAGATTGTATTTTCAAAATATATGGGTGATTTAAATTTGCACAAATGGATTTGTTGAATGAAAGTATTTGAATTTTGAGTGTTTGAGGTAAAAGATAAACATAGATCAGGAAAATGGAATGTTCGTAGTTTCATGGTTAGGTATTGAGGAAAATAATATATACTTGCATGCATGTTAGGTATTGAGGAAAAAGATATTTGTTTGCATGCATGAACTGAGTCTGATGAAGACATCAGGATAAAATAGTCCACACTTACCATTTCATCGAATTTCTCCAGCTTAATGGGGCACCTATAATCCATTTCAGAGTCGGATGTCTAGAGTCAGAGCTAAGTCAATAGGATGAAGAGAAGGAAAACGAGGAAGATGTTCTCGACTGACTCTAGAGCTCATAGCGGGACTGCATTCTGTCGACCTGCCAAAACTCTAACTCTTGGAGAGACTCAAGAAAAGACGAAAGGAAGAAACCGAGATGCTGTTGGTTGTGTGGTGTGGTGGTTATGAGAAAAAGAGGAAATTACTGTTTCGTTTCCGCCAGGAGAAAAAGAGCTAATTTTAAGTAGATGTCGTTGAGTGGCCGTGCGATCTATCATAAACTCCCTACAAGAACTGACGTCGCCTGATGACAAGAGTGAACTCTACAGAGTGATCTTTCTCTAACTTTCTCCCATGATCATAGAGGCGGCTGCTGCTCCTGCTGCTGCTGTGGTAAAGGCCTTGCCTTGCTTTATCCAAGGAGCAGACACACACCTTCCATATGTACCTTCACGGAGATTATGGCACATGTTGCTCATCCTCATCTCTTTTAAGTAGAAATTTTGTTTTAGGGCGAGTAAATTGATTGTGGATGCGTTTATGATGTAAGTGTGAGGGCTGCGGGCTTTTCCTGCAAGGGAAAGAAACGCGAGTCGCGCGCGGAACTGAAGCTACTGCTGCCACGGGCAGCGCACAATTCTATCAAAATGTCAGCGGACGACTATCTACCTGGCTACCCCTGGGAACCCCGGCAAAGAAACCAGCTGAAGCGCTGCCCCGCCAGCTTGACACACCCACCCCCTCCCCCCTCCCACGAGCCCTGCCCCCCTCCCCGGCGGGGCATCCACTTACAGCCGCCAGCCCCGCCACTGACATTCCTGGCCCGTACAACTAATGAATATCAGACTAATTTTCCTTAAAGCTCGACCCTAAGCCTGTTAACAAAATTGATTCACGTTTAATTGATGAAACTGACTTAGAAGAGCAGTCAACTGCGCTACCCTGAACTTTCGGGAGCAATTTCTGCACCCTCGTAACGTAAGAGGAAGTAGACTTCATTTTCCTTGGCCCTTTAGTTCCGCATTAGGAAAGATATTGTGTTTTTACACCGCACGCTACCATTTGCTGATAGATAGTGCGTCGTTTTACTGCAATCTTGCCCGGCGTGTTTCTGTTGCCTGCGCTGAGCGGCGGGCGGAGGACAAAGCGCTCTCTCTCACAGTGTCTATGAGAAGTAGATGGTGGTAGGGGAGGCGGGAACGGCAAGCGACAGACAGCAGGGCCACGAGCGCAGGGTGCGGAAACTCTTGCGTGCAGCCACTGAGAAGGGGTTAGGGGACCCATCTGTAACTAACTGCAACTCCATAAAATCACTGCTTTTACCAAAGTGTCGCACATGCTTCGCTGTATGGGCCATTTGCAAGAAGGCCTCTCCCCTAGACTCTGCACGCAATGGGATTGTTAGAACACATGGCCGTCTATGCGCAAGCACTGCTGAGTTGCCAACCCAGCTTTCTGATGTGCTGACCCACGCCTATACTTTTGGACGCTCATTGATACAGAAGCTGAGATCTGTGGTTCTCTAATGCCATCTTGAATAACACAAACCAGATACACCACACCTATTATATCACACAGAGCTTGCCTGATTGTCATGCTATCATTGTGACTATATAGATCTTCAATACATCGACAATGTTCATCCGAAAGGCAAATGCATCTGTTATACACTAACTGAAACCGTTCATTGAAAATTCAGGATTTCTATCACATTCAAGATCCCATAAATAAATGTATATTTCCAAGAGCAAAATGTTAAACAAAGCGCTGCCTTGCTAATACTACTTTGTGATTTGTTTCCAATGAAATAGTTTGTATGACATATGGAACAAAGTCCATACAAACAGAAATGAAACTCAACAGAAAATAATGTTTTGCTATACCAGATAGTTGCCCAACACACAGGACATCATATATAAATCATATATAGGAAATACGTAACGAGCTTATGAAAATGGATGTGAGGACACCCCCCCCCCCCCCCCCCCAATCTATTCAGCATAGCACATGGAATCATGGTTTAATATTTAATAGGTGTTAAAGATCGCCAGTATTGAGAACAATACATACCGAGATAGGACACCTATTGGAAACTAAAAGTAGCAAATCACATTTGAATATTGTATATACTTGTACACAATATGTGTTATCAATTATAATTGAATTGGATACTAGTATTTGAATTCCCTCTTACACTCGACGTACATTAACATCAGGGCAGTACAACACTCGACTTAGTCTTCCCCCAAATTCTTAAAGACGGCTCATGCAAAATATGGAAGCGGAAATACCATGCGCAATAATTAGAAAGGCATTGAAGAGGAAATGATTAATTCGCCCTCATTGACCTGACGGGGTCATCGAGGACAGTCCGGCCAGGCACGTAGTTGCTGGATTCCTGAGGGGCTGTAGATTTCACCTTGACATACTTATTATCAGTGCTGTGGAAAGTATGGCAAAACAAACGCTCCCTGGGTACAATAGCAAATAAGATCCAATTTCTGTGGAAGGCGATTAGTTGTGATTCTGACACCGGGTCCTAGCGGCACAGCCCGGCTCGTCGAGAAAACAGGGAGTGACGGGCGATACTCATCCTCACAGCCGCCCGCGCGCAGACAACACTGTCAATGAATAGACAGATAGATCAAAAGCAAATTAATAGGAGGGGCAAACTCCAGAAACACGACGAAATTGAAAACCCCCAATTTCATAGTTTATTGGCCAGAACATGAGGACGTTTCTCGTTTCCAATTGAGCTTCTATCAATACACCCAAACACCCCTTTAAGAAAAGGGATTTCTATGGGCTGGTAAGGCATACCCCGAACTGCACCCTGGATTCTGCGGAAGACGACAATGGAGCGTCGTGTAGGGCTTAGAGAGAGCTGGCTGGGGTGGCATCCCCTTACTGGTGACAAGGCCGCCCGAGCACTTCCCCCTTTGTGGGCCGGCAGTCCTGTGCACGCGATGCCAAGGCCGCTGCCCCCTGGCGGGATACGGTTTCCCCACAGGTCACGCTATAGCCACCCCTATCTAGCTCACCTGAGCAGCAGCAACCCACACCTCTGCTGCTGCTGCTGCTGCTGCCACATTGTAACTTTAACACGTCTGCTGCACTTAATCTGATCGCATTTCAATATCCTGGCTGCGGACAGGTAGACACATAATCATGCTCTACTCTCCTTTTCATCTTCATCATTCTCATCACTTAAATTCTCCTCCCCCCTTTCCCTTTTATCATCCTCCTCCTCCTCATGATTATCATCATTTTCGTCTGGTATTGTTCATGCATCGAAACCAGTATCACAATTCTTTATATTCACCCTGCACAATACCATCGTAAAATAAACATAACCGTATTCATGGTCTCAGATGATCAAGAGCAAAATCATCTTCAACATCATCATGAAAGTGTGTCGATTCATAGACAAAATGCAGAACCATTCGGCATGAATGCTTTTCAGGTCTGAGCTATCTAAGGGAAAACGAGTTATTGCTCACGTACATTCATTAACCTGCGTGCTTGAGTCCACGCCAACAAATATACGGTGTGCTGTTAAAGCAGATCAGCATTTATTTGTAGTCATCTTCGACTATTATTTTGTTTTTTCTTTTGCCCATGTTTCTTAAATTTGAATCTATTTCCATTTAAGAATACCAAACAATGAAAGAAGACAATGATTAACTTTTGAGTAATCATATTTTTGTTCTCTTTTTACATAACCCCTTTTAATAGTCGGATTTCACTTTCTAGTGTTATAAATTCAATATCATGCAATTCCATTAAACGTGCGATGCGTTTTATGAAAGGGCGCAATGATATTCAGTGGTGTATTTTCGTATTTGATATGGAGCTTGTTACTTTTATGATGGAAATAAAACTCCTTCGGTGTCTAGTGGCCTAGCTGTCTCCTGTGGCATATTTATATCCCAGTTAATAGCCAGACCCACTAATGGCGCACCGCTATGGAATGGGTGTCGTGACATTTGTTATTATCCTAATTAAAATGATCATAATACCCCACCAGATAAATGAGGTGCATATGGTTTCGAATTGCTTCACGACATGTTAAGCACTGCGGAAAATGCTTTACCACAGTTGCACATCCTCTCGGGCATCGTACTGGCAGGCTCTCATCTTATTGTCTCCTGCAATAAGCACCCCCTCCCTCACCTCCCCCCCCCCCCCCCCCCCCCCCCCAACCCCCTCCCCCTCCCCGCGCACCCCATACTCGAAACTCAGTACCCTGACCGGCCAATCCCATTGCAGCTAATATAGCTATTATCTGCAGTCAGGCCACCAAGATCCTTGCATCTTTCACAATAGCTTCATACTGGTCTAGGCGGTTTTATAGTTAAATACGGGTATCCGTATGATACGCTTCTAAAATGAGATCCGCTTGCAATAGTAAGCATATTTAACCCGATAGTTCGTGCAAGTTATTAGAACATAAACACTAGTACGGAATATTTTGCTTTAACTATGCAACACACACACACACACACACACACACACACACACACATATATATATATATATATATATGTATATATATATATATATATATATATATATATATATATATATATATATATATATATATATATATATATATATATATATATATATATATATATAAACCAGTATATAAGCATAGATGAATACAATGTGCACATTCATCTATGTTTTTGTGAGTTTGTAGCAAGTTTCACTTAGGGTTCTCCCCGTCATTCACGATAGTTTACCACTTTACTATCTCACTGGATATAGATTCAGAGTACTTCACGGACTTTCCAATCCTAACGTAAATGCAAAGTGTAGATTCAAAATATATACATTCAGCATTTAACAAATGTCATGAAAGTACGGCAGATCTGAAATGTATATGATTTGTTAGAGAGAGGGGTCTGGTGGTGTGATGATGCTGTAACCATGGTGACAGGAGAGGCTGGTTGCAGCAGAGATGAAAGAGTGGGGCTCAGGTGTTGTGAGTGTATTTAGCGAGAGTAGGGTTACAGGTAGAACCCTCGCCCTCATCCTCCTCGTCCTCGTCATCATCATCATCGTCGTCGTCGTTGCTGTGGTCGTTGTGGTTGTTGCCGAAGCTGCGTGATGCTGATATCAGTGGCTGAGTGTGACCTCATCCTCCTCCTCTCTTCTCCCTCTTAATTCTCAACACAAACTCCGTCTACTAAACAAATCCCAATGCACAAAACGGTAATATTTTCTACCATAGGTTAGTCACAGTATGGTTCTACAGATTTAAAGCATCATACCATGACTTTTTCTCATAAACTATGAGCCGATATGTATTCCAGGAAATACACCAGGTATTATCTGATTGGTTGAATGACTAGTGAGTTAAATGTGATTATCTATTGGATACTGAACATATCTATGCAAGTGTAACGTGATTGAAAAGCTGATTTGACAAACTATAGAAAATGCAGTACACATGAGTCTGATCGATAGCAACCTTAATGGGAGACGAGTCACTAAATATCGATTATACAGAACTTTACTTTAAACTTTAGCTACCCTGCAATGTGTCAGAAACGTTGATATATATATATATATATATATATATATATATATATATATATATATATATATATATATATATATATATATATATATATATATATATATATACATGTATATATATATATATACATATATATATAAAATAACTTGATGCATAATTTCTATGATGATAAACAACTATTCATATTAGAGGTAACCAATCACCCATATCATGCATACATCCGTCCAACATATCAAGCAATATGCTCAATCAAACGTTTTCTTGAATGAAACTTAAACGAAACACACTGCAAAAGATGGTGCCATTGTGATTGTACGAGAGTCTACATTGTACCCCTGACGGAGGGTCGACGTACTGCCAGGCTTGGACATGTAAATGCGGCGGCCAGAGAAAACTTTTACACAGGTCGCTATTTATTAGGAAAGCATTGATAAGTGGGATCAGGGAAGTTGGAGATTCTCCAGAGCAGAGCACATTAAACCTCGCTCTCGACGACTGGGGAGTAGCGACATGGAAAACAAGCTCTCAGCTAGACAAAGCTACACATATTTCTGCCTTGACTGGCAGGGAGATATTTCTCTGACTAGGTGTTCCTTACCATGGATATTCCCATTAAAGAATCATATTCAGGAGTGTTTCTTGGGTTTCGAAATATAGGGGTTTGTTCTGTATAACTGGTGAGAGGGGGGGCGGAGGTGTTAGAAATTCGTTTTATAAAGAGGTATTTGGTATTAACCCTTCCAATACTGCGGCTACTTTTGTCCAAAGCACAAGGCAGCAGATATACCATTGAAAACCATCTAAACCCTGCCATGTCAGTATTCATTGAATGGATCTCGCTGCGTACTCTCATTTGAGTACCCGTGTGCCAGGGTTTCAATCATTTTTCAGGTGTATTGTGCATACTTTTGTATTGGCCAAATTAGCCACAATGCAGCAGCATAAGGGTTAAGCAAAAAAGAAAGGAAACGAAATTGACAAAAATCAGCAAGGAAATATATCTTCCAAATCTTAAAGGTGGGTTCTCCGAACCCTTCAACCCCCTCTTCTATATAAGTAAAGCCAATGGGCACTGTGGTACTATTGGAGTCACCATTGCTACCCGATGCAGATGGATTATCGATTAGAACACAGTCTCGGCGTTCACCACGTGTTGAAGGGTTGGCCCTCTTGATTTCGAAAATATGGTCGGTTGGTGATATAAACAACTTTGAATCTTGAGCATCAGGATATTAGTTTTAAAAATGTCAGCCGACGACATTACAGCCCTCTTTTTGGGGAGGAGTGGGTTGTGATAACATGTAATTATGTTCATACAAGTTCTAGATCTATGTAGGTGTAAATATTATCTACAGAGATACGTTTCTTAAGATGTAAATATACCATGTAGGTAAGGGTGAGGCGGCCAGAAAGGTTGTGCCATAAAGTGACACATATTCTATAAGTTATGGAGAGTTGTGTAAACTTATAATAAACCAACATTCGACCCATACCACTCGGGGGAAATGGATTCATTTATATACACTTATATACACCATATATTTTACCATTTAAAAACGGATTAGTGTCAATATGATAAGTAATTAGACATTTGATTAACAGCAACGATTGGCACATTGCAAAACTTAGACAAAATATAAGAACTTAGTTATAGACAATAAAGGTATAAACATAAGTCTACACATTAACTAATGAATTGTTATGCGTTACCAGGGGTGAGGCAAAATCATGATCCACAACAGAGAAACAGGTCGTAGTAGGATGTCCATGCAATGCATAATGCAATGGATCTGAGCTGTTTGCTAATTAGTTCAAACACTGTAGCTAAAACATAAACACAATTTGCATAACTAATACCAAAAACAATAACTTCAGGCTTGAATAGCATATCGCTTAGAAGCCACCTTGTTGAGATCACCATTTTATGTTACTGCCAATCAATTATGTAATTAATTAAACGTGTGTACTTTCATTTTTTATCAAATGATTACCCTAGGCGGCTCATCACGAAACACGTTAATCTGCATTATGATGGAGAACCCTTCGACGTCTTTAGTAATTAATGAAATGCAATATAAACCCTATGCTCTTTTAGAGGAGCCAAGTTTACTGTTAATTAAATGTACTAAGGTTGAAGTGTCCACGTACTCTTAAACTATTACCTTTCCTGCTGCACATCTCGAGTGATTAATGTGACCATACTGGCCATGGAGAGTCAAGGAAGGCATATCCATAGATTCATCTCTCTCTCTCTCTCTCTCTCTCTCTCTCTCTCTCTCTCTCTATATATATATATATATATATATATATATATATATATATATATATATATATATATATATATATATATATATATATATATGTCTGTGTCTCTATTTATCTACCTATCTATCTATCTGTATGCATGTATGCATATATATATATATATATATATATATATATATATATATATATATATATATATATATATATATATATATATATATATATATATATGAATATATATGTATATCTATATACCTATATCTATATATATCTATACATATCTATATCTATATCTATATATATATATATATATATATTTATGTCTGTGTCTCTATTTATCTACCTATCTATCTATCTGTATGCATGTACCGGTATGCATATATATATATATATATATATATATATATATATATATATATATATATATATATATATATATATATATATATATATATATATATATATATATATGAATATATGTATATCTATATACATATATCTATATATATCTATACATATCTATATCTATATATCTATATATCTATATATATATATATATATATATATATATATATATATATATATATATATATATATATATATATATATATATATATATATATATATAACGTTCAACAATTTACGCTGGACTGGTTATTGTGGGAATGGAGGTCGCAGAAACTAGATGTATTCCCAAATATTAGCAGTGAACTAATTTGGGTGCTGATTGGCTAAACATGATTTTATCTTCAGAAAAATATACAGTTTAAACCATTCACGTTAACTCAATGCAGATTTTGGAAAGATGTCATCAAAAATACTTCACATTTATGGCAGACTGACGCTGTTCTATGCCAAGAGGTGATAAACAATACACCACTATGGCTTAATCCAAACTTGAAAATTCCAATTAAACGTGAATGGCTACACAGTGGCATTAACACCATTGCTGATTTATTGGGGCCAATGAATCAGGTGCTTCCCATGGAAAAGTTCCTAGGGAAAAATACAGAGTCAAGACAAATTTCATAGAGTATAACATCATCTCCATCAAAATTTAAAAAACTTGGAATGGAAAGAAATCCCTTTATACTATGAATCATACCCAAGAAACCGTGTCCTGAACGTTCTTCTCAATTTAAGTGTTAAGGGATGTTCTAGATTGTATTCTAAAATGAAGGAATCGTTCGACCATGTCCTGTACAATATATCTGACAGATGGAGAGAAATAACTGGTTCGGATTGGGGCATCATTTGTCTCAGTAGATCTTTCACTAGCCATCATCTAAACATTAAGGATACTTATCTGAAGTACATATAATTCCGTACTCTTCATAAAAGGTTTTACACCAATGAAAAACATTTTAAAATGGGAATTAAGAAATCAAATGTGTGCGGTATGTGCCATAAAGAAGTAGACTCGGTGGAACATATGATACTGTACTGTGAATGTACCAAGAACCTATGGAACCTGATTGAATCGATGTATAGAAGATTTGGGAATGCCTGAATACCATATTGCAGAAGAAAAAATAATAGTCAGGGACTTAGATAATGCTTCTGCCATTAACAGTATTATACTCATTGCAAAGAAAGTTATTTACAATTGTATGAAAAAAGAACAAAAGCCATGTATATTATATGTTAAGAATGACACAAAGAAATCTTATTTTCAAGAAAAATATAGACTATACGTAAAAGGACAGAAGAACATTTTTGACAAACAATACAAGTTGTTAACAAAATGTGTTCGATGTGAAATAACTGAGATATACAAAATCCGTCTATTGTATACCACCTCAATACCATGCTGATCATGTATCTTTTTGTTGACATGTTGCAGAACGAAATGAAAAACTATTTAAAATTTAAAAAAAAAGAAGTTAACTCAATGCACCCGTTGGACTATTTGGCTGTATGATCAGAAAAATAGCGATATATACGTTATGCAATGCCTCAGTCAATGATGTTTTCAACGAAGAGAAATGGACAATTTTTCACGAATAACATCACGTTCTCCTCCGGTTCTTGTTTTGGCTGAGATCGTCCTGTGAGGTGGGTAACTAGAACTCTATCACAAAAGAGGGACTGTGATAGGTAGGAAAAGAAAAGTATGTCTCATCTGAACTTATGCTCCTTGGCCAGCGTGCAGAGCCCCTATTAACGCATGTAAAAAACTTATCGAAACCTTTTTGTGGGGCACTTATCATTCATTAAGATACATTGAAAAGCCTTTTTGTGATATCAAAATATGGTCGAGATCCATATAATAGATAATATATGTGGCCATATATTCGTACAGTGAAGTACATTAGATATGATCAGATGTGTCAAGGTGACGGTTGTACGTCTGCAGGTCAGCAGCTTTACGACGAATTGCCCACGTTTGTACTTTTTCTACCTCACAATTGTGCTAGAAAATTACTGCGATCGTGGCCTTAGCTCATCTGATGAGTTGAACGTGTAACTGAATTTATCGTATGTAGATTAAATATTTTCGTTCCACTACTAATGTAACCATTATACTATCGCAGTGCTGATATGCACACCCCAAATCGAAAGAATAAGCAGACTGATATTCTATAAATGAGTTTTCGAATATCTGAAACTTTCTGCTGTTGTTGTTGTTATTGTTCCTTTTCTGGTTGTTGTTGTTGTTTTTCTTCTTCTTCTTCATCATCATCTCTGTTGTTTTTTGCTCTTGCGCTATAACCCGTTAACATTGTTGCATTGTTGGGCCTGCCCTGTGACGTCACAGACGTCCTTCAGCCGCCATGAAGAAGGCGGAGGATGAGGAGGGAGACGAGGAGGAGGAGGAGGGGAGGGAGGAGCTGGCCTTATGGTATCTTAATTAACTCGTGGTAAGAGTCTGCTCTGATCCCTGCCTGTTTTGACATGACACCTGCCTGGGCTGATTGCCGTGCCTCCCCTGGGAAGCTCCGCGCGCCATCGATCCGCTGCCCCCCTGTCCACACACAGCAGCAGCCAGCACACAGCAGCAGAATTAATCTTCCCATTCCACCCTCGACTCGGGCAATAAGAGTGCAGCGACTGCACGCTTCTCAAATTGCAGCTATTATTAAAGCGGGTCATTTTAGGCACGACGTTGTGATATTGATACTTTTATTGGATGATGCTGATGAAGATGCTGAATGGTGCTCAAGAAAGCGATCGTGGATGATGATGTTAACTGTGATGATGATGATGATGATGATGATGATGACTATTGCTGATGGAGATGGCTTGCATCAAAGTATATGATGATGATAGTGGTATATGAAGCTACTTGACACCCTATCAGATTGTCTTAAGAGTAAATGCAAAGATTCCAATGAATTCCGTCATTGTCTTCTCCCTCTTAATCCGCTGTCATAGCTTTATGCTGAAACAGATCAATCGATCGAGCACACATCCATTGATCAACGTATCATTTTCCCTCGACAAAGCCTGGAAATAGATTGCTGTAACCTTTCTTTGATTTGAGTTTTCCAAGCCAAGACTTCCCACTTGCTGGTAAAACAACACGAGTCAGTCTAGACCTCAGACCACGAACATCTTACGACAGATTGCCGAGTAGAAGGTTCATATTAGCTCTCTTGAACGTTTCATAGATATTAGAAGATGTGAATTTAAGTATCATTTTTCATAAAATGCATTCATAAACTAAGTACCCGACAAACTTTAGGCATATTAGAGCTCCGTAACCCCTTTTCACTACCAGGACCTGTTAAAGCAGTATAATATACGCAATCATCTGGTCATGCAACATGTAGCACTATTGAATTGTAATGGATGTTTTTGATTTAATTGTTTACATCTAAAATATTTTTATATGTTAAACTGTATTTCTAAGAAAAGGTAGCCAGAGAAAAATGATTTCCTCTCCCGATATCTCTCAATTCTAATTAGGTTCTTATACCAACATATTTGTAGATGGAATTCTGTTCTACATTTAGGGGCAAAGGGTTTCTGTTCCACACTCGAGTTTCTTGTGATTTGACAACATGTCCTAAGTTGGAAACCGCAAGAATAGCCCCCCAGAATATCATGACAGGGCGGATTATGAGGGGTAGCTTTATTCTATAAGGGAGGGACCACCAAGTAAAAGTGGGCGCCAGCCGGAAGTAGCGAGCAAGGTGAAGGTTACGTTGAGTAGGGGGTTTCGGAACAAAAAAAGTACAACACAAATTGACAGTGAAAAATTACCCAACCTTTTTCTCGCTGTGTGCCCATGGCATCGGCGAAATCATGTAGCCATCTTCGCCAAACTTGCCAAAAATGTATGACCTGTCAAACTGGGCGGATTTGATTCATACGTAAACAATGCCAATAAAGGTAGACAGTGTTGACGCAACACCCGCGGCATATTTGGCTGATTAGGATTTTTTTCGTGGTTATGAAGAGTTGCTTGTCTCAGGCTTTGTTGTGTTGAGTCAAGAAATATGTATGTGTATGCATATTTGTCCTTACACAAATATACATGATAGTGGTAAACCCATCTATATATAGCGATTCAAAGATGAACTAGTTTTGGATTATTTTAGAAACCAACAGCAACTTCTCCCATTTTGGAATAAGTGCTCTGTTTATTAATTATTTAAGATATTTACGAAAACGACAAAACGACACTTGTCAAAGAGATGAATGTGTTAAAAGAAAAAAACTCCTTTTCCATCTCAATTCTTGCGTGGTGAACTTAGTCGTAGTTCTATAAGGATGGATGGAATTCCACAGTGTTAACGTTTGATCAGTACACTTCATAGTCGACTCTTTATAATTCTTTTGGCAAAACAGTTGTTTTCTTCTTGCCAAAGTGGAAATGTCAAATTTAATCAATATAATGTAAATGACATTCAATTCCAGCTTCGGTTATCAATATTACAATATGTAGGTACATCTAATGTTGGGTTATTAATGTGCGCATCAAGCGTAGTAAGTTCATTGTTAGGTTCCCCATATTCATGTGAATAATATGGCTTCATTTTATTGCAGCAATTGAGTTGTTTTAATCGTTTTGTCATGTTGTTCCTTTCAACCTTTGCAAGGTATACACTTATTAACTATGTTTCACAAAAGTCACGTGTGTTGCCTTTTTCATTAGGTCCAGTATGTATGTCTGAGGTATCGTGAAATGCTATTCCAGCCGTGTCATTGTTATCTAGCAGCCTCACATACTAGTATCCGCCGCTGAGTTTGCACGTATTGCCTGATATGACGTCCGCCAGGTTGCCACTTGCCGACGACGGTATGAGGCAGCCAGACAACCCATTGTTCAGCAAGCAGAAGACAATGACTTTATGCTTGTTTATTGGGGTATGCTGAAGGGTGTTGGAGGGAGAGGGCATGTAAAGGCACCCCGATAAAGGGTTTAGTAAGGGATAACGGTACAGGTGCGTGCCTTGACTGCTTATCTTTAGTACGTGACCATAACGCAAAAGGCCTGTGTCGTGCAAGACATGTACTGGTATTGTCATGGTGGCATAGCTCCACGAGAGGAGAAGAGGGTGAAGGAAAAGGAGAAGGAAAGGGGGAAGGGGGATGCTCTTTTAAGTCTTGAGGCACACGAGCATGGTGATGCATGACAGAAAGACTGTCAAGTCAACAAAAACTTGCGATTGATTTGTGCATGAAAAGTATCACTCTTCTTACAGCAGCTATTATGTGGATGGTGCGAGCTACTTTAGCGTGCGTTCTAATACCCGCCTTGCGTGCGCAGGGACCATTTGGCCCGGCACCATTTAATACAATTTGGCAGTTTGAAAAACTTTCCCTCCCGTGCGGCAGTCGCGGCAGGTAGTAATGGTAGGGGCTGCAGTAGTCTGCGCTGGCAATAGTTTTATGTGTATTTGGGACTGCTTGTAACGGCGAGTCCCATATGGTTTATTACTGGTGTTGATTACTCAGGGCGACGACAGAGCACTCATCTTATTGCATATTATATGGCAGCAATGATTTTAGCATGGAATTACCGAGCAGCTGAGATGAGATTTCTCTCCATCAGGAAATGCCATCTCCCATCCAATTAAGGCCAAAAATCACATTGTTATTTTCAAAATGAGTCGCTTGGCTTTGCGTCGAGTGGCGAGTTTTTCGCTGTTTGCAGCCGCTGTCATCTGGATATAGAAGGCCCTCGGGCTGTCATTGGCTGCCGCGCCATTATCTTGATTCGCAGGGAAATTACTGCTTATATTTCATGCTGTTGTATAATAAACCATCTTTGCCACTTTCACGTACATTCTCCGAATTTGTCAAAAAATCACGAAAACACGACAATGACCTTTAACAGGAGGCGCTAAATCAGGAAAATATATCTCTCGAAAAATCCTAATTCCCCTTTACTTTTGCCCTTTTCGTGGTGTGAGCATTTTTATGCTAGCAAAGCGTGATTCAGTTGGCCAAGGTTAGATGATAAATAACCTAAAGAGTTGAAGAAGTGCGTGTTTCGTTTTCAGTATGCGGCCTACAAAGCTTATCATCCTTATTCCATTATGGTTTATGATATAAAAGTGATAGGGTAAGTAAAACGGTTGAAAACAAAACATCAGTCTTCCTATGGTTGATAAATTTGTCCCCAAGATGTATATTAGCACCATAACTTCAGCATTTTAGCCTGGATTTCAGATGAGGAAGTATTTGCAAAACATTGGTATACTGCAATATTAGAGGTTGCAAGTTGATATATATATATATATATATATATATATATATATATATATATATATATATATATATATATATATATATATATATATATATATATATATATATATATATATATGCGTGTGTGTGTGTGTGTAATGTGTCATATAGGTTATCAAATTATTGCAATTTATTAGTATTATTATACTGCCGTACAAGGGCGTGTTGGGTTTATGAGGCTGTTTCATTAAGAGCATTAATAAGAGAGATACCACTTAGACAAAGAGAGTTCTATCTTGGCACACAATAAGACTTTCCCTGCCCTCATCATTATTACAATACATTCGTTCACCACACATGCTTTCGAGCGACGCCTGAAACACTAGAACACGCTGGATAACAAATGAAGTCACGCATTCTCTATATAGTGCATTTGCTGTTTTTCCTACAGAATTATCAAGAGTGTATGGGTATACTAGTAATCGAAAGTGCATCAATAGCAGAGAATCAGAGATTGAAAGTATGGTGCAATAAGTGCGATGGAAAGTACATATTGTAAGAGGCCATCACAATATCGCTGTGCCTGGAAATATTAAGCATAATACACTCGGCGCTTCCAAGTGCTTTTGTTAGTAATGGAACCTATTGCGAAGCACTTCTCCAGTCATCCTTGGGCATATCACGAACTATGGAACACTTTGGAAAGGTAATCAATTCAAAACTGGTTATGTACCTTTCGAGTGTCACATGGAATGAGAATCGTCAAGCCTCTAGAACAGAGGAAACAGGTCCTCGTGACGGAGATGATATGATCCAGTAAGCCATTTGAGTTAGATGGAAAAGCGCCCGAGAAGGCCTTTAGACAAGCTCGCACAGGAGAGTCTCTATTCGTTACTGGATACTAACAGGACCATACCTGGCGGTCATAATTGACCGTGGCCGGGCCAATGGGATACCCATAAAATATATCCTGCTTTTCAGCTCTCCAAATGTGCTTTCCAAATGACGGTAATTTTTTGCTCCATCCCCTTTTGCCATTAACATTGTGGACTAATACCATCTCCAGGTGCAATTTCTAAGTGCCATTGTTAATGGTCCCCAGTTAATTGCCTTGAACACGAATTGATGTTACATGATATCGTATTAAAGCAATGGACTCCGCACAGACCATCTCAAAAAGGTTGTGGCCTGGAATTGGGCAATAACTATTCTTAAACACTTGGGCCGCTCTGCGCGGGAGCATTAAGCTAGCTTAATTAACGTTATGAGCATTGACTATGCTTTGCTGGAATCCGTTGCCGGCGAAATGTTGTTTTACAGTGTGCCTATTCTCTAATTGAGATTGATAAGGCCGTTTCCGTCAGTAACGTGAAACTCACAACTAGTGTTAATTACTGGCAGAGACGCCTCTCACTTTCCGGCACTAGCTTTACTCAATGGCCTAGCTACAGGGGTGAATTAGCAACACAACGACGACAATACTAAATAAGCCTAACTCGATCACAATGCATGTACTTTAAGAATGGATATCACTGCCATCATCATTATGCTCATCACCTACATTATCAACCTCGTCATCATCATCATCATCATCAACTGTATTCCCCTGTTTTGTTTTATCACGAATATCCAAAAATGTCTCATCATCATTAGTCTGAGCAAGCATTGGTCTTTGAAGCATTGAGCAAAGGAGGTGCCACTTGGGCAAGTCCTGACCATACTACCTCTGTTGATGCTAATGCAACCAAGTGCCACTTCATTACTGGGCATCAGTACTGTTTTATGAGCATAGCATTTTGAGTGCTGGCGTCATCGCCTGTTGACTTCAGTCAAAGATTGTGTTTGTGTGCTTGTATATACATATATATATATATATATATATATATATATATATATATATATATATATATATATATATATATATATATGTATGAGTATGTATATATATATATATATATATATATATATATATATATATATATATGTATATATATATATATGTATATATATACATATATATATATATATGTATGTATGTATGTATGTATGTATATATATATATATATATATATATATATATATATATATATATATATATATATATATATATATATATATATATATATATATATATAATTTTCCATTAGGGACGGGCGTTTCCTGATACATGTCATCCCTATTACTACCACAGTTGTTTGTTGATGTCCTCTCTGTTGTCAACCTCTTCCTGCTCGTCGTCATGTTTTATTTATGAATTCTATCAGACATGATGATTTTCTTTATCATCAGTTGCAGCAACGTGTTGATTTGTATTGCTTCAAGCCTGCTAGTGACCCTCCGTGTGACCTTGGGCTGACATTGGTCTGACCTTGAAGAGACCCATGAACCGGTTTGTTGGGGTGGCCGTGGAAGTGGGGAAGTCAGTAAATGTCAGACTGACTCACTCGCCACACCTGTCAGCTTTGATCTCACGAGCTCGAAACAATCCGCAACATGCAGCATTTTTCAAATATTAAACTGCAGCCGGTCAAGGACAAAGATCAAACAGTGCCAGTCAGGGTCGATCTCTTGGCAACAATGAGGCACTGTGACTAAGATGACGTGCTTGTAAACACTTGGATCATAGGCCTTGTTCTGTGTTAGAAAGTGAAAAAAAGTGTTTGGGTGATGACGATGTCCATTGCCAAGGGCTGTTAACTTTCCTACTTATTTTCACTTTTTTATGGCATCAATCAATGCACACTGTTTTCTAGAGATGTGCTATAAGTGTTTTGGCGATGGCGCTTGAACTTTGTGATTGAACAAATAAGAACAAACAAATGGAGATTTATCTTTAGTTTATCTTACCAATAACTTTACAATGCACCTCTAGAGGGTATTTATTTTTATAAATCTGACGTCACTCTCACAAAACCGTGTGATCCACCAGTAACATTATTACTTAATTGATCACAATGAGAAGACAATCAATTAAACACCAAAGTCATCTTACACGCTTGTTGTCTTTTTTTGCTCGCAGACATTTGTCAAATGAGCCATTAGTTTGGTGTTTGGGTATAACTCCGTTTACGAGCCTGTGGAACTGGGCAGAATCGCCAGATCAAAGAAAAGTGAGGGGCCATTTATAAGACGTAGGCTATCTCCCCAGGTGATGTCACCAAGACGGTAGGGCAGGTTCTGGCCAGCGGTCAACTGGCACCTCTCCAGAGCTGCTAATGTGCCAGTTTATGGTAAGGATTTAGCCATAGCCACTGGCCTGCCCCCAGTCCCTACAGACAGGTTGGGGAAGCAGGTATAAAGATTAGTAAATATGATGTACTGTGAACACCTTGGTGTATAGGCTTAAACTGTTTCTTAGGGACTTGGTGATTGCCTGAAGTGCACACAAGCTTAGAAGCAATAGCACATACATATATGATGGAAGGTTCACAAGGAAGTATTCCCTCACGATCAAATGGCTCCGTGTTAGAATGTCATGGTGGGTGAAAATGCACCCTCTATGAAAATAATAGATTTCCTGTTAGAATCATCAACGGCTATTGAACGTTGCAAAGGATACGATAATTCTTGGGACAAACGCCCGATAGCTGAACTCAAGGAGAGTGTAATGAGGTCTAACTATTAAGAATTATGTGAACTTAGTCGCTGCACCAGTATATAGACTTATAAGGAAGTGAATTTTCTTCTAACTGGTATATGTTAATCAAATCATGACCTTTCAATGATTTAGTCATTTTGCAATTCCACCGTCGAGAGCAGCTGCCTGCTGACCTGACCAGCCAAAAGTCTCATTCCTCAGTACTCCGTATACAAAACGTATATATATATATATATATATATATATATATATATATATATATATATATATATATATATATATATATATATATATATATGCATATATATATATATACATATATATATATATATATATATATATATATATACATATATATATATATATATATATATATATATATATATATATATAAAGCGATATATATAAAGCGATATATATATATATATATATATATATATATATATATATATATATATATATATATAAAGCGATATATATATATATATATATACACATTGTATATGTGTGTGTATATATATATATATATATATATATATGTATATATATATATATATATATATATATATATATATATATATATATATATATATATATATATATATATATATATATTCATATATATTCATATGTTTGATAACGGTTTGCTGCTTCGTAAGCTTCCTGGCAGGCACTGTAAACATTATTTAAAATCACGACTCCGTTTAATTAGACGACACACAGGAGAAGAATGGAAGAGATAACAAAGGTGAGGAGGGGGTGTGTCTGCTAAATCACTCTTCTGGACTAAGGGTTCTCATAGGTGCTATCCATACCCGGGCAGTAAATACCTCAACCCTTAACTTCCGCTCTGCCTCCAGCTGGTACGGAAACATCAGGGTGTTTTATCGAGTACCCATGTTTCAATGGAGTGACAGTCATATTGCACTAATCTTGTGTCAATCTTTAATTCCCATCATTTGTGCAGGGTAGATAACAGTAAAGTTGTGTGACACCGGGCCCACTCATTAAATCTCCATTGTGATGCTTATCAGAGACTAGATAAGGATGAAATATATGTGTCAATTACCTATGCATCCATAGCCGCACCTGGTGCACCACCAAGCGTCACTGCAACCCAAAAATATCATCAAAACTTTTGAAGATTTTTAAAGTAAAATTTAAATGAGCAATTATCATTCCGTTAGTCATTTAGTTGTGTACCAGGTGTGCTTGATTGGCTTTTGAGGGGCATCACAACACAGGTATAGTATACCTTTGTTTTCAACAAATCTGGCCTGGGGGCTGGAGGGCGTTAGTCCTATGACTCAACTATGGAGATGGGTAATCTTGGTAGGTCATGCTAGTTTCCGGGTCTGCTATTAACGCATGGGGTTCGGTGACGGGTGTTCACTGGGCTGAGAGGAAACTGGGAAGTGGTCTCCCACGCCCACTGGCTGAGAAACGTCCGAACTGACATGGTTTTATCTTTTTCTGTCAGTCGTCGGCCAAATCCCCGCCAGCGTTCTCCCATCAGTCGCTATAGGCCTGCGCTGTGGGAAGAGCGGCGGAGTTTGGCTGCGGGCCACGCATAAAGTAGCAATTACTACACTGGACACTACAACCACTGCCAGCCTGCTGCCTGCCTGCCTCTGTCATTACCCAGCCAGCCCCCTCCTCGTCATCAAAATACTATTACCACTATCTCCAGTCCTTCTGCATTGAGGAGGGACATAATGTAATAATCCTCGCCACTTAAAGCACAAACTACCATCAGCGCAGCGCTCCCCCTTAGACCAAGCGGAGCCATCACTTAACGGTAGACTTAATAATACCCCCACTTCCCCCCATGTCAAACTCAATATTCTCAAACTATGCACAGCTACTTGATGGGAAGGCTATTGTTCTCCAACATCTTTAATTCGCCATAAAAGCTCTCAGGTTAAAACGCCGCATTCTTCACTCTCTCCGCCAACACCTTTCAATTTCCTTAAATGGCATCAGAACAAGTACTAATAGAATTCCAGCGGGCCACCATAATAGAAAAAACCATTAACTTAAATTTTTATGAAGATTTTTATCCTTGGAAACCTTCTATGCAGTTTTAGTATGACAGTTCATTGTTTCGGTATGATGCAGAAGATATGTTAGCCGCGTCTTAATTGCGGCCGTGATGATGAAAAGACCCCGAGTATTAAATCCTGTGATTTATCAATTTATGGATTAATATTTATAACAGGGTTATCAGATTGAGTCCTTTTAGGATAGTAGCAGCTCGTTGCTCTGTATCTCGTAAGCATGTAGCTGAGCAAAGCAAAAACTTACACAATCTCAATCGCCATCATACCATAGAACTTCACTTTTAAACTTTTAACTTCAATGTCGAATTTCGCCACACAACCATTCAAGATTAAAAATTCATTAGTATGCCATAAGGACCCCTCTGAAAGTTAAAAGTTGCCTTCATGTTTTAAGTCTTAAATATGAGTTTTTTACAATTTTTTAGCGGTCAAAATGAATTTAGTTTGCCGCCCATTCCATGACTTTTCCCAGTATAAATTACATAAAATATCCCATTGTACGTTTTGAAATGATATTGATATCTTATTTGTCATGGATCTTGTAAGAACTGCAAGAACGGATATTGCAGGATCTCTGAGATTTTCCCCTGTCCTGGTTACTCTGTTTCATGTTGGTGATACGCACTACACACTACACAAGACTGAGACATACTATCAATTAAGGTCCAAGGACTCTTAGAACAATCCTCGGCAGTCTGAATTGGAAATGCAATATGTTTACTATGCTATTTAATATATGCTAGAATAACAACCCAATAGCTGACGGTCGTCTTGGGTAGACTTAATGTAATTAAATTTGAAGTAAACTCCACAGGGCAAAAATAAATATGTAATTAAATCGTTGGATTACATTTATCCATTGGCGTTAAAGCGTTTGACAGGCAGCACTTGTCGTCGTTTCTTCATCAAGGTGTAAATGTTTTGCATCTTATAAAGCAGGGCTATGCCCACAAGGTAAGGCCTCCAGTTATCCACCTGTGGAACATGAGAGAGAGAGAGAGAGAGAGAGAGAGAGAGAGAGAGCTAAATTGAAACCCAGACCGTACCACTGCTATTTGAGCCTTATGTTGCAATAGTTGGTGCAAATGGCATTCCTTGCGAGAGCACATTGAAATTCACATACATGTATCAATCTCTTTATTTCTCCATCAATCCATGAATTACAAAGATTGCATTGTCTCATTTCCAAAGGGAATTCCAACTTTGAAGGTAAACACATCTAGGATGGTCAAAGTCCAGAGGCGATTATTTTCGGTCCAACAATTATGAATTTGCAAATAGAATTCCACCCTAGTCCAAAGATATGGACAAAAGATATAAATGGTGGCTGTCTTTTGAACTCTAGAGTCCCGATGTGGTTCTATCATATCAGTAATGATAACTAAAGCAGTAATTGTCCTTTGCATCACAGTTCAAATTCACTTTGAGAATATTTCCTGACTAACTCAGAGAATTCCACTTTACCAGCTTACTTAGCATTACAGGAGAAATAGTATAGAATAGGGAACACACGTCACATTGTCATTGTATATATACAAATTCAAAAACAGCATACACTGCCTGTTTCTTACAGATAGCCAGTGACATCCACATGTACTTGAGGGCCCTCTAGATAACTCTGTGGGACGGTAATTACATGTGACCATTCTCGATGTCAGTAACAGCCAGGGCCCAGGGGCTACCTGTATCTACCTGTGAGCGGGAGAAGTTTGAACCTTGATTGAATAGCCCACTATCAGATAGTGCAGCAGGTAATTACAAGAGGCCGGTACAATAACTGACCACTGATACCATTTGTATATATAGCACTCACAAACGTCCTCTACACACACAGTTCCTCCATTTGAGTAATGGAGACAGATTCTAATTCAAAGGCAGGTGATTTAGAGATGATGCCTCTGCTGCCGAAAGTAGAATGTGAGATGTTATCACTTTAAACAGGAAATAGCCTAGGGTTGATTAAAGCGGATGAAGGGATGAATTTATAATGTCTGCGTTTAAAGCCACTGGTCAGGAGTCTGCTCGCACGATCATCACTATACTACTACCGCCAGACATTACTACTTCTACTACTACTACTACTACTACTACTACTACTACTACTACTACTACTACTACTACTACTACCACTACTACTACTACTACTACTACTACTACTACTACTACTACTACTACTACTACTACTATTACTACTACTAATAATAATAATGATAATAATGATAATAGTAATAACAATAATGATGATGATAATATTATAATAGTAATAATGGTAATAATAATAATAATAATAATAATAATACCAATGATAATAATAACACTAATAGTAATGATGATGATGATGACGATAATAATAAAAATAATAATAATAATAATAATAATAATAATAATAATAATAATAATAATAATAATAATAATAATAATACGATAACGAAAGCAAAATGATAACCATAATAGTAATGGTATTACTTGTAACAAAAACAATGTGATCTAAAACCTTACATGTTTGCTTGCATAACTTTCCAAAAGAGAACGCTATAAAGTTATGAAGAGGGTAAATTGTATTCAAGGCAAGCCATTAGCAAAAAGTCGGTTCTAAATTTTCTAATCAACTGCTGTATTGCAAGGACAATGCGCAGATTAAGTTCATGATTTCATTTTTTCCATCTCGGCCGAATGACTCTAATGAGTTGTGACATATCGCGAGAATTTATTTAGCTCCCTTTCAGACAAGAGGGAGCCGGGTTTGGCCCTGGATGGCAACAGATAAACGTCTCCATAAAGAATCTGAGTATTAATTACAGATAATCTGCAGAGGAGAATTAATCAGTATTTGGCAAGGTAAAACTGCATTAACTTTCACGTTTGCTGCCGTAGCTCGAGGTAGTTCCAGTAATTGCGCAAAGAATCGCCCCAAACAACGTGCCATAATTGATCATTAATTTTCATTGAGACTTGGGCCTGTTATCTACAAGTAAGAGATAAACTTAGAACAAAGACGGGCCGCACATCTGTTGAAAATTAACCAAAATTTGTGTACAGTTACTAGAAAAAGATGAATTGTGTTTTGCCGTTGATAAATTAGGAAAAATGTCTCAGGTTTCGTCCTTATGAACACAAAGGATTTTCATTAAAGAACCGGAATCAAATGCTAGAAGCAATGAGCAAGGCGACGTAAAATATTGAAACAGTAGCAGAGAACGAACGGGTGATGAATATTCCCTTGAATTTTTCTTTTTCTAAATATGTTAAAAGCATTGCAAGATGTATGCCTATTTATTCGAGGATGGCATTTAACAATGGTATATCTAAACTTCCTTATCGGCAGTTAGGGGTTGGCCGATAGAACGCGGAAAATTTTACAATATTTTTGTTTTGTGTAGAGACACTTTTAACACATAGCGGTCATAATTTCTTAAGAATCTTATAAAAAACGAGAGCGGCTGTTCTAAGCTGAAAATACATAAAACGTCGTATACTATTTACAGCCATCCGCGACCTACTCCTCAGTCAACGTTTCTGAGTCCATACCCCTAGTCCTCTGGTGCATAATTACACCAACATCGTTTAATTGAAGGGAGAGTAAAAATAGATAGGTTCTTGATGATGAGTCCACACATACTTTTAACTGTGCATGGATATATGTATGTATGAATGTCCGTATATATATATATATATATATATATATATATATATATATATATATATATATATATATATATATATATATATATATATATATATATATATATATATATATGTTTATATATATATGTGTGTGTATGTATGTATGTATGTATGTATGTATGTATGAATGTATGTATATATCCATGTAGGTAGGTATATGGGTATGGTCCAGGTGTCCACACATCAGAGGGTTGCAATAATGATATCCAAACAAACAAATAGCGTTATATCTTTATAGTAATCTGATCTTTATCTATATGTCTGAATAGCCTTTGTTTTTATCTTAGCGGATGCTGACTTTCTCCCAACTACTGTATCTGTGGCTACTGCTGCTGCTGCTACTACTACTACTACTACTACTACTACTACTACTACTACTACTACTACTACTACTACTGCTGCTGCTGCTGCTGCTGCTGCTGCTGCTGCTGCTGCTGCAACCTATTATTATTATTATTATTATTATTATTATTATTATTATTATTATTATTATTATTATCATTATTATTGTTATTATTTTCATTATTATTATTAGTAGTAGAAGTAGTATCATCATCATCATCATCTTCATCATCATTTTCATTATTATCACTATTAACTTTATTATTATTATCATCATTATCATTATTATTATTAGTATTATTAGTATTATTAGTAGTATTAGTAGTATTAGTAGTAGTATTATCATC
Source organism: Maea johnstoni (assembly GCA_963942565.1). NCBI lineage: Eukaryota > Metazoa > Annelida > Polychaeta > Spionida > Magelonidae > Maea > Maea johnstoni. The sequence goes on from OZ012684.1 coordinate 37,423,174, forward strand.
ATTATTAGTATTATCATCGTTATACAGCTACTGCTGCTGCTGCCATTGCTGCTGCTGCTGTGGTGATTGAGTGTCATTGGCAGGAGGCTGGGGCTGAGGAGTAGGCCCCAGAGCCTCTACGGGGATCTCCCACCAGGGACCAGCACAATCACACCCACGAGGACCCTTATCGCGTAATCACAGCCTGGCCATACACACTCATTTAAAGAAGCTATTTTAACCAAGTTAATGAAATAATAGCATTTTTATTGCAGAGATTATCTCTAAAGTTGAACTTTTTCATTACTTGGACTTTGGGAGAATGTCCTGAAGGAAAGTGATGTGGAAAGTTAATGCAAAATTGAGAGCTAAGGATGAATTAGTGGGGTTGACATATTCAAAAACACACAAAAGGACAAACTTCAGTCATTGATCTGAGATGATGATATCCTTGCTTTTTGTCATTACCTCTTACAAACACTTATACCATAAACATTTTTTTCTGCCGTCACAAAACATCATCCAGACAATTTCCTATTAAAATATAGTACACATTTTGGAAATAATATGCATGTACCAAACCGGAATAATGCCTTTTTGTTTTTACCTCTTACAAACGCCTCCACCTCAAAACAACCTTTCTGCAATAACAACACATCATCCAGACAATTTTCTATTAGAATGTAGTACAGATATTGGAAAACATATGCATACACCAAACCGACACGGTGCCCCGATATATTGACCTTCAAAGTCGTGCACCTAGTTCACAGCAACTGAGAGGTCCCGAGTATCTATCTAAATGGAAGAAACTGGGCATTGGGGAAGTCCAATCAATGTTGTTGGAATGAGTTATCATTCCGTGGCATTGGGAGCGGAGCTCGCATCAACAGCAGCCACACGCTGGAGCATGCCACGCAACTACAAATGTAAAACATGTGGGGTGGAACATCCTCCTCCCACAGGCAAACATTGTCCGGAAAGAAGGAATATCGAGGGGGCTCAGGCTCAGGCTCAGGCTCAGGCGGCAGAACGGGGTCCCGAGGTGATGACGGTGCTGATGGAGGTGAAGCGACAAATGGAGGACATGCAGAAAGAAATGAAGGATATGCGACAGGAGAGGGAACAGCTCAGCGAGATACCATCGCCGTTGGTTCCGTCCATTAGCGTACAATCGACTCCACAGGCCGACGAGGTAGACCAGGATACTCGGTCGACGGGGGCTGTGGCTAAAACAAACACGGCACACTCGAGATCGTTTCTCAGTGACTCCGACAGCGAACCAGCTTCGCCAGAAACTCTTAGGCGAGATAGACGATTGATGAGGGAGGCCACCAGACGACTGGGACGATTGACTTTGCGAGAGTTTGAGGCGGATGAACAGAACGGAGAATCAAACGCCAAAACAACGGGTAAGCGTTCGGGATCTGTCATGACGGCTACCGACAAAGTCGTGCACACGGTAGACTGGCCCCATATGTACATAAGGCGCATAATCGGGGGTAAACGCAAGGGAGTGTCGTTCGCGGATTTGGCAATCGATGAATTCGTGTATGGTTTTCTCACCATGTTAGAGGCACCGAAAAATGCCGGGACGATGGATTTTCGCGGTATGATCAGACTGCTTAAGAATCTGATGCAGGACTCGATGGAATTTTCCTGGGCTAATGCCAGGGGGTTCTACGAACATATCGGACTTGATGTGGAATATGGCATAATGCAGTGGGCAGACGAACAGGTCATACACGAAAAGAGAATGACCTATGCCCGCACCATTTTCCCCGCGCGTAAGGATGTGAAGGAACAACAGAAACCTGCCCTCCTGCCGGCCCCACCGAATACGAAGTGCTGTGCACCGTATCAGCGTAAGGCTTGCGAGCATGATCGCGATCATCACCCGTTCGTCCATGCATGCGCCTACTGCCATAGGACTAAGACAGCGATTTGCAGACACCCCGAGGAGGAGTGTTATCGTAAAACAAACGACGCGACAAAAAACGGTCGGGCAGGGGGGACAACAGCTCCTCCCGCCCAGTAGAAAGGATTATTCAACGGAGTGCACTTGATGGCGGCTTTGGGGACAAGGTCGCGGTCAAGGTGGCCCCTGAACCAGGGGGCACAGCGGTGCAGCTAGCACCTCAGACACATTGTGACATTTCTAGCTGCGAAACAGCAGCACATGTCGAACGGCCGGGCTCCACGGCGATCGGCAACATTCCGATACATAATCATGCAGACCTGCGACAGTTGTACGTAGCCGTGACCCAGAGGGGCACATACAACTTTGCAGGGGCAAGAAGGCAGGTGCCAAGTGCACTGCACATCGAGAAGTGGCGTGAGCAGCTCGCGGGATATTCGGATCGCGGGCTGGTTGATTTTCTGGCTTTTGGCTGGCCAGTGAACTTTGACCGCCAGTTCCCATTGGTGGCCACGCATCACAACCATCCGTCGGCTGACCAACATCCCAAGGACGTCGACCATTATATCGAGACGGAGATGAAACACGGGGCACTCGCCGGCCCGTTTACGGCTCCACCGGTGGAGCACACACACCTTAGCCCGTTAATGACTCGCATGAAACGGGATTCTCCTTTCAGGAGGGTAATCATGGACCTCTCCTGGCCGCACGGGGCGGCGGTCAACGACGGCGTCGACCAGAAGTGCTATATTGATGGGCCGGCCACAATTACTCTACCTACGGCGGATTATATGGCGGATCGTGTCTTACAGCTCGGCCAGGGAGCTTTCTTATATAAGACGGATCTCGCCCGGGGCTACCGACAGCTCCGGGTGGATCCCACGGACTGGCCACTATTGGGGTTTCAGCACAAGGGGCGTTACTTCATGGACTTGTGCCCCCCTTTTGGCCTCCGCTCGTCAGCTATGTGTATGCAGCGGACGACGGAGGCTATCAGCTACATACACGGGCAACAGGGATTCCTTTCCAAGCCGTACCTAGACGACTTCGGGGGGGCAGAGGCGACACACGATAGGGCCACGCTGGCACTGGGCACGTTACAACGGATTATGGCAGAGCTGGGGGTAGTCGAGGCTGCCCACAAGATACACCCTCCGGCACAGGTGCTAGTGTGGCTGGGCATCATCTACGACACATTGGCTATGACTATGGCCATACCAGAGGCGAAGATGGGTGAGATAATGGTGGAACTAGGCGAGTGGGAGGGGCGTGTGCGGGCCACGCGTCGGGACATGCAGCGGCTAATTGGATTATTGCAATTCGTGGCGAGCGTCTCGCCTCCTGTGCGCGTGTTTTCTAATCGGATGTTGCAGTGTCTACGAGAGACACCCAACAGGGGGACTCATGGATTATCCTTGGGCTTCAGGCAGGACCTGAAGTTCTTTATAGACCTATTACCCAGGTTTAACGGGATTCGGATAATCGACAAGGTGGATTTACCGTTTCAGGAGGAGGTAGAACTTGATGCATGCTTGACTGGGTGTGGGGCGACCATAGGGGCACAATACTATGCGGAGCCCTTCCCAGACAGTGTGCAGGCACAGGAGCATATGATTGCTCATCTAGAACTATTAAATATTGTGGTAGCTTTGAAAATGTGGGGGGCTCTGTGGAGGGGCCAGAGAGTCAGGATTTTTTGTGACAATGCAAACGCATGTATAGCGATACAGTCGGGTAGGTCGAGAGATGGTTTTATTCAGCATTGTATTCGCGAAATTTGTCTGTTGGTAGCGGAGTGGGATGTGGAGTTGGTGGCGGAGCACAAGCCGGGCGAGCAGATGACGCGCGCGGATGCTCTGTCGCGCATGCATGCGAGCGAGGCCCACAGACGGTGGGTGGGGCAGGACGCAGCGCTGCAGGCGGCCGAGAGGGTGCGCGTGCCCGCACACGCGTTCCAGCTTACGAGCGATCTGTAATACAATTTTCTCTTTCTATTTTGCTTCCAGATAGGAGGGAACTGGCGACGAGAGCGAGGGAGAGGAAGGCTCGTGCTTTCCGACCGGGCACGGTTGCGAATCACGATTCGCACGTCAGGTTGTATGTGGCTTTCGCCATTTATTTTCGTTTTGTAGATTTTCCGACAGGGGTGGACACGCTACTCTCCTTTGGGGAATTTCTTTTGCGTTCTTTTACAGCACCGAAGTCGGTTATCAACGCTACTTCTTCGGTTAGGCGTTTTCATGTTGACTGGGGTTTTCATGCAGGTGCCTTCGACACGGTCGATTGGGCTCGGTGGAAGAGGGCCCTGTTCCTCACCGTACGTTCGGTGCCGACGCAGACACCCCCTATGCCCTTCGGGCTGCTGGTGGATCTTTGCGGGATGGCCCGACGGATGGGGGACAAGGGGGTCACCATGGCAGCGTTCCTTACGGTGGCTTTTCACACTCTAGCCAGAGCCTCTTCCCTGCTGGCCGGGGGAAGGGGGGATTATGATCACACCAGGCTACCCACGCTGGCCGACGTACGCAGCACTGGGCAGGGTTTCGACTTCAACATGAAGTGGGACAAGACGCACCAGTCGTCACATGCAGCGTTTTCAGTGCCACTGTTACCCAGGGGTAGCTCGGCGGCCTGCCCTGTCAGGGCAGTTAGGGGACTAGTAAGAAGGGCCAGTGGCACTACGGTGTCAGGCCCCCTGTTCGCGACACCGGTCAAGGGTGGACAGGGCATGGTACTGGTTCCCCTTACAGTGGTCAAGGCCAGGTTTTGGTTGCGCACTTTACTACAATTACGAGGGATACCGGAGAGGAAGTACACACTCCATTCACTGCGCAGAGGGGGTTGTACCTCCGCTTATCGAGGGGGCGCGGCGGTCTCAGAGCTGAAGTCGTTGGGGGGGTGGGCGAGTAACGCAGTACATTTGTATCACTCACAACGCGATGCGCGCATCAGGGCAGCGCGGGCGTTGAGGGCCGCTCCCTACCAACACTAACTATAATGTTTGGGCCTAACGTTTTGCCGGCTTAAACATCACACGGTTTAAATCAGTTCTGACGGGTGAGAGGTCAGGTGTGAGTTGATATGGTGGTGGAAACGGGTATGGTCGTGCACTGCATGATTGTATTGGGTACTTTGTAGCTAGCATAGATAAACAAACGAGGATGGAGCACTCATCCTGGCTGGTTACTTTGTATCGACTTTATGTATACTGTTTACACT
>OZ012684.1:37433289-37445789 GCA_963942565.1 Maea johnstoni
ATGACCTCACAACTGAACGTAGCTTTTATTCCAAAGCTACATGGGTCAATGATGTGCTTAGCTTTTTTTGACATATCATCCATGGATGTTTGTACAACCATGCACTGACAAACGTCCGGTCTACTAGTGCAGACATTACATGTAAATGTCTGTACTGTAAATGTCTGCACCGTATAGTCTCCGTAACCTGGTTTGAGTTGTCATGCCTGAGGGCAGAGTTCTGTTTACAGCAGTCATGCTGATTCTCGTGCAAAACATCAGCAAATAGCCACTCCAAGTGGGCTTAATGATATTTGAAGTGGAAGACTGAATGAGTAGAGATAGATGTGTGATTATTACAGGGATTTCTCACGTCATTAAAGAAGTCCTTGGAATATTCTGACTGTTGATATTTGGCAAGTCTATGAGTACGTTTACGTGCTGAGGATAAGGGGTGAAAGGAAACTAGGTCCTCTGTTCTCTTCATGGCACCAGTATCAACCAGTGGTTCACTGCAGGACCTATCATAGTGCTGGATCCCCTCTATTTTCTCTAATTCTCTGCAAAGCAGATGTTTTTTTTTTGCCTCACAACATCATCTTTTTTTAAAGGTTTCAATAATGCAATTCAGAAAGATAATCAATAATAATAAAATAACAGCCAATAACAGCTCCTCTATAACCGAGCTGTTTAGTGCTGAAGATGAGAGGTGGCAGGCAACTGTTGGTTATTATTATTATTATTAATATTATTATTATTGTTAGTATCATTATTATTATCATTGTTAGTATTATTATCATAATCATTACTATTATTATTATTATAATTATTATCATTATTATTATTATTATTATTATTATTATATGAGATAGCCCATTCTTGCAAGTTCTTAGAAATGTCGTATGGGAGCTATGATTCCTTCAAAGATGCCTTTGGAATAGAGAAAAATCACAATTGACATAGAGAGTTGTTGCTGGGGATCCTGTCAACAGTATCATAAATGTACTTGTAAGTGTAAACATTGTCTATGTTGGTGTAACTGAAGAATACTTTTCTTTGGATGGTAAGAAGTGTATGCATAAGAGTAGACCATGCGCCCCTATGTAGGTGTGAGCATGGATTCATAGTTAGTGTGGCAATACACAATAAAGCCTGGGGCTAGGCTAGTGCCAGTGTATACAGGGATGTTCCTAGCCTAGTCCTAGGCCAAAATATATAGTTCACTTCTTTATAACTTACCTACTGTTTGCATACCATTCTAAGATGTCTACACATATCTAGTTCTATATTGGCTCACCAGGCGGCCAGCATAGGTTTTCTCTGGATTTCTTCACTGACCAGGGTGACCACCATTGGCGCCATCTATCAACAGCAACTAAAACTAACACCTAAATATTGAGCAAAAGCAGAACAGAGAAAACCAATACTTAAGTAAATCCTAGACTAGAAGCTAGTCTAGGATGTTCCCCGTCCTCCACTCCTACATACTGGCTGACGGAAACACAGCGAGCGATGGATACGGGCGAGGAGAGGAGGTCAGCCTGCTAGGGTTCAAATTAAGCAGAACGAATCTAAACAGTTTGAGTCAGGCAGGCAATTACCGCGACTGCCTCCTAGCGCCGGCCCTGCCAGTCTTGACACTAGTTTAAAACACTGTCCCTCATACATTTGCATCTAAATTACTCACTGCCAGTGCACTGTGATCAACAGCTTGTGAAATCACTCTCCACGCCCCCTCCCCCCTCGGCTCTACTTAACTCGCCCTCAAACTGGCGTCTTCCACCTTAAACAGTCTGTCATTTGTCCCGTCTCCCCTCAAAGGTCCGCCGCCGAGAGGCAGGGGCCATGATGAATGGCCCGTGAGCGATAATCCATTATGATGATGCTAGAATGAACTCTGCTAGACACTTGACGGATTACCTGCAAAAGAGAAGCATTCGTTACTTGAAACACCCGTTCATGTATATAAATATATATATATATATATATATATATATATATATATATATATATATATATATATATATATATATATATATATATATATATATATGTGTGTGTGTATGTGTGTGTGTCTGTGCTGTGTGTCTATAACTGTGTGTTAACATACCACTATTACACATACATGTGATGTTTCTAATGTCCTTTTGTCCTAAATAAATATCCTAATTTTCAGGATGGGTTAGATTAGTGACGCATGTCATACATGTAAAGTGCTCTATCCATAACGTCTGCCTATCCTATTCGCAAGTTGTCTTAGACTAGATAAAGAGTATGGCGTCGAAAGAAAACACACATGTTATCACCAAAAAATATGAAAAAGCACCGAGTGAAAAGGCTTAAATTGCTTTGCTTTTGAGTCAAGGAAACAAACAGTGATTTCGTATCAAGATAAACGCGAAGTGCTGAATGCATTGAGAAAGTGAAAACTCGATTAAGAAGTATTTAAAAAAAACTCTTTGGGAGGTTTAAGCGGCGGTATGTAAAAAAGCATTTTATTGTTCCAACACTCACGGATTCTAAAGCAATCTATGCTCAAATAGATAATGATGTCCAAAGACAATACTTTTGACTTAAGTTCCATTTTCAAACAGGGCGCGTTTATGCTCTAAATCATAAGTCTGAGGTGTGTGACACCGATAAGCAACATCTTGTAATACATTATCAAAAATCTATCTTATCCTAAAACCGTGGTATTGGCATTGTTGACCATGATCATAAGTGATGTTCCTCATATAAGGACCCTCAGTTAAACACCTCTATACCAAACCTTTATAAGTATCCAATTATATGTTAATTAAGTACAATGCAGTATGCTATGTGCAGCTATGATATAGCCAGCTGTGCATTTTTCAAATCGCACAAAAGGTCCAAAAGTTAGTTGAACACGCTTTCTTGGCCAATAGGTGTTGAAATTAAGCAGGTTTTGCTATAGCGTTTAGGGATGCGACTGCGTGGAGTGATATTGATGTGGACCCAAAATGTCTCTCCGGATTAGGCAAAATCCGGATTATGCACATAGGAATATATGTATAGAAGGGACCAGGACCTTTCAATCTGTCCGGTTTAGACGAAAATCCGGATTACACATGTCCGGATTAAGCAGAGTTGCCTGTATAGTGTTTAGGGATGCGACTTCAGCGTGGAGTGATACTGTATGACTATCATAACACAAGGAGCAGCATGAGAATCTTGTCCGCTGAATATGATAAGTGTGCTGGCGCTATCTGGTGTGTCGTTCCGGTGATTAACTAGTTTAGATAACTTGCTAACATTAACAGTGTGTTATCAGTGCATATGCGACGTTCCCCTATTTACCAGCTGCATAGCGCGACCACTCCCCATACATATATACATACAAATATTGGTCCTGAGGGGCGAGGGCGGAAAAGGGGTACGGTTACTAGTTACTACCCCTCTTCTCTCGGCTGACGATGCTGGACCAAGCCAGATGGTGATATATAAATTACAGTGAGCATACCCAGTGGTCCTGTTGGGCAAGGGGAATAAATGGCCAATGATACTCCCACTTTTCCCATTCCCTAATGATAAGGGGCCTTACCAGATGGTTATATACACACACTAATGCTCTGGTCATAATGGTTATAGGGGCAGAAGGGGTGAAACGTCCTACACGACGCGCTCATGGATTGCATTCAAAGACACGGGATGTTCACGGATTAAACACTTACAACTCGGCCCAAACTGTACAACAAGAGAACGGAAAAGGTGAGTGAAATAAATAACCTTCACGTGGTGCCACACTGAAGTAGGTGATGTGATATATTTAATTATATTCGATAAGTCCCATGCTTAATTGTTGATAATCCATATATGTAATAACATATATAGTAATAAACAAAGCAATATATATATATATATATATATATATATATATATATATATATATATATATATATATATATATATATATATATATATATATATATAATATATATATATATATATATATATTTATAAGGAATACATGCTAGTCGGCCGAGAGCTCTAGCAGCTCGTGTTTACTTTGTAAAAAATTATTACCGACTTGAAATAAAGATTATCTATCTATATAGCTATATCTATGTATATATGTATCATATATATATATATATATATATATATATATATATATATATATATATATATATATATATATATATATATATATATATATATATATATATATATTATGTGTGTGCGAGGAAAAGAATAGGAAGATATACTAGTATAAGAATTTGGAATAAAAGATAGAAAGGTATAACTCATAATGCTTTATGGATGGAGAAGGCAAGGGGTGGGGTGGTAATGTCCCCTCCTCCTGTGATTGGTCGATGACGGAACTGGGAAGAAGATGGTAATGGAGATGTGTCAAGTTTTCCTATGGAGACATCTACTAATTGGACTGCGGTGCCATAGCGATTCCGTCCATTGCACAAAGCCAGGGGAGTGCTAGAGCGCCGCGCGGGGCGGGCGGCACATGCCATGGGCGACACCCTATCTCCTACCACCCGGAACACCCGGGTGTAATGGTGCAGGGTGCTGGCACGTCTCTCTGTGGCGTGCCCGCCGCTGCTGCCTAACTGCACTCAGTCGCAGGGATCCTCAGATCCCTATCTCTGTATTACACACTCACTGTTTAGATGATAAACAAACACGGACTTCGCCTTCGCGGGTAGAATTAAGTCCTGTTGATACGGCGGAAAATAGGCACGTTTTGAGAAATGTCACTCGATCAGGATCGATATTGTCGTGGCATAGTCTAACGCTGAAGGCTCTTAGAGAAAGCCAGGCGAACAAAACATTCAGAGAAAGTTTGACTGACTTGATCATAATTTTACTTTTTTTTTGTTTTGCACTCATTGAATATAATCCGACATACTCGCTCATTGTAGGAACCGCCTCTATGGCCAAGCTTTGCGGCACATTGCACACAAACTGCACGACATCTCCCCTAGGCACGTTAAGGGTTCGAATACCCTTATTTGTCAGTGCTTTGGGTTAGAGGGTATTTTTCTCGTTACTCTTCCTCCACCTCTAACTACAGATAATTTCCGTTTTCAATTCATAGAGTGGAATGCATACTGTAGATTAGCATCAGTTTATCATTGAGTATTACTAAAGGTAGATTATAGCACTAGTAATCTGCCTTTAAGTATTATCAATTGCATCATGCAGCTATTGGGGTGATCTTCAACTATTAAACAGTGTGTTGATTAATTTAAAAAATCTCAGGAAAAGGTTGTCGCTATAGGCATCATGTTTCAGTGGATAGTTATAAACAAGACTGCGGTTTTATGGATTGTGATAACTGGGCGTCGACAAGAAAATAAAAACTTCCCCAGTAGCGCAACAATATTCGCTGCTCTGTTGTTTTTAAAGGAAAACTATGTGCAACCATGAGTATGCTTTTTATTTCAAAGTGTGTGTAAAACTTTTATGAACGTACACATTTCTATACGATATTTTAGATCAATAGTCACAAACAACAATAAGTATTGCTTCAAATCATATACATAGTTCCTTTGACTCTCAATACCCTGATGCGCCACCGAATACACTTCTTAGGCTTTACCTACAATGCTATTCCATCGTAGGTGCAGTCGAGAGTATCCTATGGTCTTATTTAGTGTTGAGGTAAGTGTATATTTATAATGAAAAGCCACGATACCACCGAAACAGTTTTTGTTGTGAGCCAACATGTACTCGCCTACCCTTTTCAACGTATTATGTAGATTATGAAACTTGGATCAGCATCACTATAAGTACAAGAAAATCTCATTTTCCCCTTAGCGAGACAAACTGTTTTTTTTATTGTGATTAATGCCAAGTACAACAATAAAAAGATGTTATATAGATAATTTTAGAAAAAGATTTCGCAATATTCGCTGCTCCTAGGGTCATTTTCTCAAATGGCACCAACAAATGTATGGGTTTGGCTTTTTCCAGCACCCGCCATATAATTCTCCCACCCACAAGGCACTTGACACATCTATTGGTCTGGCCTTATTCTCACTGTTCAACCCTTGTTATGGGCAGTTTCTCAAATGGTACCAATGCTTCCATAGCTCTGGCCTTACTCTCAGTGCTCGCCCCTCGCCAGGATAAGTGTTCCCAGTAGCGCAAATCCCCCCGCCCCCCCCCCCCCCCCCCCCCCCCCACGACCCCCATCGGTCTAGCCTAATTGGACTTGTATGACCTAAGTAGTCACCGGGGGCATTGTCGTATCCCAGAGCGGCGCTCTCAACTGAGTTGACAAGTAACAGAATCTGGTATAGAGTCTACAAGTATTGTCAGTGAAATATGGCTCTGCCCTTCTACTCAACTCTATTTAACTCACAGATTAATAACACGTGAAGGCCGAAAATGAAAACATCGTGATTTCAAATATCAAGTCAAATGTCGGGCTAGACCCGTGCCAACGAGGGGAAGTACTGGCCACAGTATAAATAACGTTGGCAGTGTCGAGACGGCAAATCCTGTTTCAGGCAGGCTATTTCAACATAATTCTATTGTTTACGACGTTATGTTTGTCTGCCGGCCAGCAGATTGGGGTAGTGGAGAGATAAATTATGACTTTTCTCCTACAAACTGTCTTCATGCGATATTCAGGTCAATATCAGGGATCACGGAAGAAAAACAGAGAAAATCATGTATATATATACATATGTATATATATATATATATATATATATATATATATATATATATATATATATATATATATATATATATATATATATATATATATATATTGAGTACCTACAATAATTAGCATATATTTCATTTGAGTGAGATATAAACTATTTGAGATGATAATATATATGTAAATTTGCAATGCCTGCAGATTTTTAACGAGCCTTCTTAAAGACCAACCCCAACTACGTCCTCATGGCGCAAGTGTACTGTTACATGAAAAAGCGAAAACATACTCTTTATCCTGCTGATGTAATATAGAGTGATTAGTACCGTCCTATCGGCCTGGGTACTCACTAGGAGGTGATTGTCATAGGTAGTAAGATCTCCTAAGGCAATCTACCAGTTGCAATAATTCGAAGGATGTGGAAGGGCACACGTTTATTGATACCTATTGATATTTTGGCAATGTTTACGAAATAGGAAATTGATTGATGCGTGATATTTGTGTGATGGGCATATTACAATACGTTTTGTCATTCAAAGTTCTATCGTGATGTTTACTAAGCTAGGAACGCATACGTTTGTTGTGATGGTCATAGAAATACTTTACCAAAATGATCAATACCGTTGAAAACAAAAGTGGTCGACCTATTAATCCAAAAGGGGTTTAAGAACATTTTTGCTTTCATAGAAATATTAACGAATAGACTAATATGTTGAGAATGATAAAGTCTTAACTGCATCTTAACCCATTCGTCCTTTAAGAGTAGAATGGTCTAATGATCTCCGAAATGTCAATCAAAATGATTACATATTTCGAAAAACAAAACGGAAGCTGAGATATTCCTCAGAAACTAGTTAACAACTCTCTCCATCTCTCGATTAACTTTTCAATTTATGGTTTCTTTTAAGTTATTTTCAAAAGTATCAGAGTTTCGCGTCAACACTTGACTTGCTTTAACATGGGGGGCCATCTCAGAAGTTTCCTACAGCAACCCATGTGATGACCTAGATCTGAGTGTGTTGATCTTGGAAGCGGACGCTGTCCGTTTGGAATGAGAGTCTCGTGGCGAGGTCATGTGATCACGAGAAAAAGTGATATTTACGGCGAGACGATTGCACTGTGGCCTTTTGTGGTATGATTGTGGCACTGTTATTGCTGTCTTAGTTCTGGTTCACCACAAGCCCCTCTCATTAAGGGGGGGCCTCGCTCCAGAAGAGCGTCAATGGCATGTGCATCATAATGATCTTCTTGCCTCCTTAGCACTCGTGCACTGTCATCTTTGGGAAAATAGATCTGGGTCAAACAAGTGCTGTGGATGGGAAGGCATGTGTGTATACCCACATGATCCACACGATACGTTTCTTAATTTCAATTCAGGAATTTCCGTAATGTCACAAGCAAGAAAAGGGTGCCAAAGGTTTTCTGGAACTTAATCTGTGCTGGTAGCTACTTGTTTGAGGCATTTGAATGGATTCCTACTGACTTGAAAGATTTCCTCAGTTGTTCTAGTTTCCTCAATCATTGACCACGTGATAGTCATGATTTAACCAAGAATGGCAGAGAAAAAGATAATAAACGTCTCTTTTCCAGTTCCGTTTGTGGAAGGGAAAAATATGGTGCGCATCTACAACTGCGATTTTAGTTGATCATCGCTCACTCAGATTGACTGATGATATATCCACAAAGATTGGGCCGATTCCGAACACTACGAGTATTCAGAATAATTGTATCATTATTTGTAGGCCGCAACTAGTTGGGCACCATTTAAAGTAACCAACTACATATCGATGTCAAACTATATAACTTGAATCCTATTGCCTTCCTGTATTACTGGAGGACACAAAACATTTAAACGTGGACACAAAGAAGTGCTATATGTATGTGTAAATGGTAGAGAAATAAAACGAGTTTGGTGTAGATTCCACCTTTCTTTCAATGATCTCAATTCTCAAAATGGTGTAAATTTTATAAATCAAACGCGACGTCTTGGTGGAAATGCAATGAATTGAACGCTCCTCCCCGGTAAGGGTATGTCTGCAGAGTGCATGGAGAGAGCTTGCGCAATGTTATTCCGCGCTGTTGGCGCTGGTGTTATTTGATAGATAGTAGATGTGGCACAGATACAACTGTTTACTCCCTTGATAAATGTTCACGTAAGATGAGCAAGAGGGGGTGCAGTGTATCTGTGTATTATCTTGTCATCGTAGGATAAATAAACCATTTTACGGCACATTCAGACGGGGTATGTGGCGCTGCCTACTCTGTGCCTTCGGAAATAACACGTCTTCGGCGTTGGGTCATTCAAAATGAGAACTCACTGGCCTTTAGTTCAGTTGGGGGACTGCTAGCTGCTCTCCCAACTTAACAGCCTATGCGTGATACTTGGTATATATATATATATATATATATATATATATATATATATATATATATATATATATATATATATATATATATATATATATATATATATATATATATATATATATATATATTATATATATATATAAATATATATATATATATATATATATATATATATATATATATATATATATTGTTTAGGGAAATCGTGGTTTCAAAACCTCCAATGTATATTGTCTGAATGACAATGCTATTGTTATAACTCAGTAAAATCATTTGTCAGAGCTTTGCTAAGGAACACATAGTTCCAACACGTCCGATTTATATTACCTTAGTTCCTACTACACGAGCGTACCATATCATTTTACAATATATCACTTTACTTCATTGCTCATAATCGAGCTTAACATGATATAATCTGGTAAGATATAACATAATATGATATGATAAGTTTAGTTGTATGAAGGTCAGCACTATGCAACCCACTAAAATACAGCCAAATAAATGCCTAGCTATGTTACTCTGATCTTTGTAGCAATTTGAAAAATGATTTGAAAAGGAAATGCTGATCAAAATCTAACAGACAATTCAAACCATTTCACAAGTTTATGGTTCCTGAAGATTTTTCAGATATTTCTACTACAATTTGAAAAAGAAATGTTGATCAAAATCTAACCGGTAATTTAAACTATTTCACAAGTGTATGGTTCCTGAGGATTTTTCAGATATTTCCACTACAATACATAATGTTAAAATAACACAGGACCCCCACCGTGCGGCCAGAAGGGAAAGAGATATTCTTTTGAAAACCTGGAGGCCACAACGATAATCAAATCCCGCAAAAATGAAGCAATGTTTATAAAATTAAGGTTATTGCTATTATCATAAATATCATCATTATAGTTATTATCAGTATATCATATTTTTAAAGACTCACTAAATAGTATATATTTAATCAGATTCTGTTTGAAATTAATATCTATGTATAATGGTTTGGTTCGGTTACAAAAACACGGTTATTCTCTTGTAACGGTGAATATCTAAGGCAAATGGTTTATCTATTCTTCTAATGGTTAACTTTGAATTGGCATGGTTAACGTACTAAGCATTAATTGATTAGGTCATATAATCGATATACAAGACTATGGGAGGCCAGATTGAAGTAATTGATATTACTATTTCGACACCAAGCATGTATGAGTCCTTTTAAGAAATCTTCTGATATTTAAACTCCTTATAATGACAAGTTGTTGGCATGACTATAAGATATAAATGTGATTAACAACACGGGCAGTTTCCATCAGTGATGTGAGGTGTCTCCTCCCCGCCCGATACTTCGTTTCAAGAAATTAAATAGATATTTGTCACTTCTTACTCCATGCCATTCATTTGGCCAGCCCCGCGAGCGGTCTGGGCCTACAATGTATCTCGTGAGCCAGTGCACCCAGATAGAGTTTCAGTTGCCGCCGCTCGTGGTATTTACGTTACAAGTTCAACCTGTAAACACAGCCAACTTTGACAAGATACAATACGCTCAGGTTAACATACATGTGTATCTCCTCCTCAACGAGATGCGCTTCCTGCTTTAGTTTCACTCTCTGCCGCTAGATGTCACGCCCGCAGTGGAAATCCCTAGCGCCATTTTTGTTTTGTCGTCAAGGTAGCAAAGCGCTGAAGAATTATAGAAGGTGGTGTAAAACATGTCTCTTTTCCGCAGCCTGAAAGGCAAATTTACTATTCTGGAGCTGTTCTACCACCAAAAGAGCACATGTTGTATTCATTTGGCTGGTTATTGGCCGCTACCCTCCCACCCGGCTCAGTCGCGGGAGTTCGTAACTCAATACGTCAGGAACATCCAGCGCACATGTGGCGCTCGCGATTTCGTGGGTAGTTTTTGATGTGCGGGGCCCCTCCCGCTAATCAGACATGACAGTCTCATTTTCAGCTTGGGTCCTCATTGCTACTTAATCGCCGAGAAAACCTGTAAGGAGTGAATTTGCCCTCCAAGCTGAACAGCGCCAACCAATGCAATGTTCGTGTCCAACTTTAATTGATCGTGTTTTCGCATGACCTATAGCAGTATAGGCAGGCAGAGTGTCACCTATAAGCTTAGAGTATGCGTGTTGATTTGAACTAATGCTTCAGCATCTTTAAACGCCTAACTTTATTTATTTATATATATATATATATATATATATATATATATATATATATATATATATATTATATATATATATATATACATATATATATATATATATATATATGTGTGTGTGTGTGTGTGTGTGTGTGTGTATGTGTGTGTGATGCCAAACAGAGGCACTCCGATAAATCCAAATTAAATATTGCATTATGTTTTACCAAGAAAGAATAACCATTCAAGGATTTAAGGGTTTGGTTTGTAGTTTAGACATGTGACTCGAGTAATCTCTTCATAAGAATATTCGTTGCCTTTGCGGGAAAAAAAAGCAAAAGTGTGGATTACAAAAGTAAGCGAAAGTTTGCATCTTTAGTAGAAGTATACTTCTTATCGAAAGTTGAATAAAAAAGTATCTGGTTGCTTATGCCCTAATTCATTTTTTGTAGTTTTGAAATGTCAGTGAGGAGCTATGATGAGACGTGGCATCTCTAAAGAGACACTTCAGGAGACAGTCGTTTGTGTAAAAAGCCAATGCTGCCGCCATAGTGGCGAAGATAGTTTCCTGATGTATTGTTCTTCTAATTGGAAGAAATGGCAAGGAAAGGCATGGCTCCTGCTGTTGTAGGATTGTAGACGTATGCCTGGCATTGGATATCTTCTAGTATAATGGAATGGTTTATATTAAAGCACATATATTAAAAAAGAAACGAGGATTGCGCTTTAAAATATAACAATCAGACGTGTATGATAATTATTTATTAATACCTATCTTAGTTGCTAGATACGTAGCCAGTGTATCAAGAACAACAACAACAACAATGATTACAATAAGACAGCGATAGAACATGTATCAGCAATTGTACCAATAAAGACAACTATAAGAGACAAAGAAAAAGTAGACACAAGTGACACCATAGTCAAAACTTAGCAACATAAACCAAAACTCAATAAGGACAATCATGAGAACGATATTATCTATAGCCAAAACAAAGAAGGAAAACAACTACATCAAAGCAATTCCATAAGAACGAATATGTCATGACAGAATACATGTATGTATGCATGCGTGCATACATACATATATACATACGCACACACACATATACATATATATAGATAGATATATATGTATATACACACACATATAATATATATATATATATATATATATATATATATATATATATATATATATATATATATATATATATATATATATATATATATGTATGTATATGCATGCATACGTGCATATGTACATACATGCGTGCATGCATGCATACATACATACAAACATACATACATAGACTTAAACATATGTTAGGTATGTGTATGGCATCAGTGTATGTATAATAAAAGATGATTGGTGGATGT
>OZ012684.1:37448692-37451192 GCA_963942565.1 Maea johnstoni
TATATATATATATATATATATATATATATATATATATATATATATATATATATATATATATATATATATATATATATATATATATATATATATATATATATATATATATATATATATATATATATATATATATATATATATATATATATATATATATATATATATATATATATATATATATATATATATATATATATATATATATATATATATATATATATATATATATATATATATATATATATATATATATATATATATATATATATATATTATATATATATATATATATATATATATATATATATATATATATATATATATATATATATATATATATATATATATATATATATATATATATATATATATATATATATATATATATATATATATATATATATATATATATATATATATATATATATATATATATTATATATATATATATATATATATATATATATATATATATATATATATAATTATATATATATATATATATATATATATATATATATATATATATATATATATATATATATATATATATATATATATATATATATATATATATATATATATATATATTATTCATATATATGTATGTATATATATATATATATATATATATATATATATATATATATATATATATATATATATATATATATATATATATATATATATATGCGTGTGTGTGTGTGTGTGTGTGTAATGTGTCATATAGGTGATCAAATTATTGCAATTTGTTATTATTATTATACTGCCGTACAAGGGCGTGTTCGGTTTATGAGGCTGTTTCATTAAGAGCATTAATAAGAGAGATACCACTTAGACAAAGAGAGTTCTATCTTGGCACACAATAAGACTTTCCCTGCCCTCATCATTATTACAATACATTCGTTTACCACACATGCTTTCGAGCGACGCCTGAAACACTAGAACACGCTGGATAACAAGTGAAGTCACGCATTCTCTATATAGTGCATTTGCTGTTTTTCCTACAGAATTATCAAGAGTGTATGGGTATACTAGTAATCGAAAGTGCATCAATATATAGTGTATACGTTCTAACGCTAATTGATTAAAAACCTGTGTAAGACAATCAGAGATTGAAAGTATGGTGCAATAAGTGCGATGGAAAGTACATATTGTAAGAGGCCATCACAATATCGCTGTGCCTGGAAATATTATGCATAATACACTCGGCGCTTCCAAGTGCTTTTGTTAGTAATGGAACTTATTGCGAAGCACTTCTCCAGTCATCCTTGTGCATATCACGAACTATGGAACACTTTGGAAAGGTAATCAATTCAAAACTGGTTATGTACCTTTCGAGTGTCACATGGAATGAGAATCGTCAAGCCTCTAGAACAGAGGAAACAGGTCCTCGTGACGGAGATGATATGATCCAGTAAGCCATTTGAGTTAGATGGAAAAGCGCCCGAGAAGGCCTTTAGACAAGCTCGCCAAGGAGAGTCTCTATTCGTTAGTGGATACTAACAGGACCATACCTGGCGGTCATAATTGACCGTGGCCGGGCCAATGGGATACCCATAAAATATATCCTGCTTTTCAGCTCTCCAAATGTGCTTTCCAAATGACGGTAATTTTTTGCTCCATCCCCTTTTGCCATTAACATTGTGGACTAATACCATCTCCAGGTGCAATTTCTAAGTGCCATTGTTAATGGTCCCCAGTTAATTGCCTTGAACACGAATTGATGTTACATGATATCGTATTAAAGCAATGGACTCCGCACAGACCATCTCAAAAAGGTTGTGGCCTGGAATTGGGCAATAACTATTCTTAAACACTTGGGCCGCTCTGCGCGGGAGCATTAAGCTAGCTTAATTAACGTTATGAGCATTGACTATGCTTTGCTGGAATCCGTTGCCGGCGAAATGTTGTTTTACAGTGTGCCTATTCTCTAATTGAGATTGATAAGGCCGTTTCCGTCAGTAACGTGAAACTCACAACTAGTGTTAATTACTGGCAGAGACGCCTCTCACTTTCCGGCACTAGCTTTACTCAATGGCCTAGCTACAGGGGTGAATTAGCAACACAACGACGACAATACTAAATAAGCCTAACTCGATCACAATGCATGTACTTTAAGAATGGATATCACTGCCATCATCATTATGCTCATCACCTACATTATCAACCTCGTCATCATCATCATCAACTGTATTCCCCTGTTTTGTTTTATCACGAATATCCAAAAATGTCTCATCATCATTAGTCTGAGCAAGCATTGGTCTTTGAAGCATTGAGCAAAGTAGGTGCCACTTGGGCAAGTCCTGACCATACTACCTCTGTTGATGCTAATGCAACCAAGTGCCACTTCATTACTGGGCATCAGTACTGTTTTATGAGCATAGCATTTTGAGTGCTGGCGTCATCGCCTGTTGACTTCAGTCAAAGATTGTGTTTGTGTGCTTGTATATATATATATATATATATATATATATATATATATATATATTATATATAT
>OZ012684.1:37453692-37461192 GCA_963942565.1 Maea johnstoni
GCTCTGCCTCCAGCTGGTACGGAAACATCAGGGTGTTTTATCGAGTACCCATGTTTCAATGGAGTGACAGTCATATTGCACTAATCTTGTGTCAATCTTTAATTCCCATCATTTGTGCAGGGTAGATAACAGTAAAGTTGTGTGACACCGGGCCCACTCATTAAATCTCCATTGTGATGCTTATCAGAGACTAGATAAGGATGAAATATATGTGTCAATTACCTATGCATCCATAGCCGCACCTGGTGCACCACCAAGCGTCACTGCAACCCAAAAATATCATCAAAACTTTTTGAAGATTTTTAAAGTAAAATTTAAATGAGCAATTATCATTCCGTTAGTCATTTAGTTGTGTACCAGGTGTGCTTGATTGGCTTTTGAGGGGCATCACATCACAGGTATAGTATACCTTTGTTTTCAACAAATCTGGCCTGGGGGCTGGAGGGCGTTAGTCCTATGACTCAACTATGGAGATGGGTAATCTTGGTAGGTCATGCTAGTTTCCGGGTCTGCTATTAACGCATGGGGTTCGGTGACGGGTGTTCACTGGGCTGAGAGGAAACTGGGAAGTGGTCTCCCACGCCCACTGGCTGAGAAACGTCCGAACTGACATGGTTTTATCTTTTTCTGTCAGTCGTCGGCCAAATCCCCGCCAGCGTTCTCCCATCAGTCGCTATAGGCCTGCGCTGTGGGAAGAGCGGCGGAGTTTGGCTGCGGGCCACGCATAAAGTAGCAATTACTACACTGGACACTACAACCACTGCCAGCCTGCTGCCTGCCTGCCTCTGTCATTACCCAGCGAGCCCCCTCCTCGTCATCAAAATACTATTACCACTATCTCCAGTCCTTCTGCATTGAGGAGGGACATAATGTAATAATCCTCGCCACTTAAAGCACAAACTACCATCAGCGCAGCGCTCCCCCTTAGACCAAGCGGAGCCATCACTTAACGGTAGACTTAATAATACCCCCACTTTCCCCCCATGTCAAACTCAATATTCTCAAACTATGCACAGCTACTTGATGGGAAGGCTATTGTTCTCCAACATCTTTAATTCGCCATAAAAGCTCTCAGGTTAAAACGCCGCATTCTTCACTCTCTCCGCCAACACCTTTCAATTTCCTTAAATGGCATCAGAACAAGTACTAATAGAATTCCAGCGGGCCACCATAATAGAAAAAACCATTAACTTAAATTTTATGAAGATTTTTATCCTTGGAAACCTTCTATGCAGTTTTAGTATGACAGTTCATTGTTTCGGTATGATGCAGACGATATGTTAGCCGCGTCTTAATTGCGGCCGTGATGATGAAAAGACCCCGAGTATTAAATCCTGTGATTTATCAATTTATGGATTAATATTTATAACAGGGTTATCAGATTGAGTCCTTTTAGGATAGTAGCAGCTCGTTGCTCTGTTTTTCGTAAGCATGTAGCTGAGCAAAGCAAAAACTTACACAATCTCAATCGCCATCATACCATAGAACTTCACTTTTAAACTTTTAACTTCAATGTCGAATTTCGCCACACAACCATTCAAGATTAAAAATTCATTAGTATGCCATAAGGACCCCTCTGAAAGTTAAAAGTTGCCTTCATGTTTTAAGTCTTAAATATGAGTTTTTTACAATTTTTTAGCGGTCAAAATGAATTTAGTTTGCCGCCCATTCCATGACTTTTCCCAGTATAAATTACATAAAATATACCATTGTACGTTTTGAAATGATATTGATATCTTATTTGTCATGGATCTTGTAAGAACTGCAAGAACGGATATTGCAGGATCTCTGAGATTTTCCCCTGTCCTGGTTACTCTGTTTCATGTTGGTGATACGCACTACACACTACACAAGACTGAGACATACTATCAATTAAGGTCCAAGGACTCTTAGAACAATCCTCGGCAGTCTGAATTGGAAATGCAATATGTTTACTATGCTATTTAATATATGCTAGAATAACAACCCAATAGCTGACGGTCGTCTTGGGTAGACTTAATGTAATTAAATTTGAAGTAAACTCCACAGGGCAAAAATAAATATGTAATTAAATCGTTGGATTACATTTATCCATTGGCGTTAAAGCGTTTGACAGGCAGCACTTGTCGTCGTTTCTTCATCAAGGTGTAAATGTTTTGCATCTTATAAAGCAGGGCTGTGCCCACAAGGTAAGGCCTCCAGTTATCCACCTGTGGAACATGAGAGAGAGAGAGAGAGAGAGAGAGAGAGAGAGAGAGAGAGAGAGAGAGAGAGAGAGCTAAATTGAAACCCAGACCGTACCACTGCTATTTGAGCCTTATGTTGCAATAGTTGGTGCAAATGGCATTCCTTGAGAGAGCACATTGAAATTCACATACATGTATCAATCTCTTCATTTTTCCATCAATCCATGAATTACAAAGATTGCATTGTCTCATTTCCAAAGGGAATTCCAACTTTGAAGGTAAACACATCTAGGATGGTCAAAAGTCCAGAGGCGATTATTTTCGGTCCAACAATTATGAATTTGCAAATAGAATTCCACCCTAGTCCAAAGATATGGACAAAAGATATAAATGGTGGCTGTCTTTTGAACTCTAGAGTCCCGATGTGGTTCTATCATATCAGTAATGATAACTAAAGCAGTAATGGTCCTTTGCATCACAGTTCAAATTCACTTTGAGAATATTTCCTGACTAACTCAGAGAATTCCACTTTACCAGCTTACTTAGCATTACAGGAGAAATAGTATAGAATAGGGAACACACGTCACATTGTCATTGTATATATACAAATTCAAAAACAGCATACACTGCCTGTTTCTTACAGATAGCCAGTGACATCCACATGTACTTGAGGGCCCTCTAGATAATTCTGTGGGACGGTAATTACATGTGACCATTCTCGATGTCAGTAACAGCCAGGGCCCAGGGGCTACCTGTATCTACCTGTGAGCGGGAGAAGTTTGAACCTTGATTGAATAGCCCACTATCAGATAGTGCAGCAGGTAATTACAAGAGGCCGGTACAATAACTGACCACTGATACCATTTGTATATATAGCACTCACAAACGTCCTCTACACACACAGTTCCTCCATTTGAGTAATGGAGACAGATTCTAATTCAAAGGCAGGTGATTTAGAGATGATGCCTCTGCTGCCGAAAGTAGAATGTGAGATGTTATCACTTTAAACAGGAAATAGCCTAGGGTTGATTAAAGCGGATGAAGGATGAATTTATAATGTCTGCGTTTAAAGCCACTGGTCAGGAGACTGCTCGCACGATCATCACTATACTACTACCGCCAGACATTACTACTTCTACTACTACTACTCCTACTACTACTACTACTACTACTACTACTACTACTACTACTACTACTACTACTACTACTACTACTACTACTACTACTACTACTACTACTACTACTACTACTATTACTACTACTACTAATAATAATGATAATAATGATAATAGTAATAACAATAATGACGATAATAACAATAATAATAATAATAATAATAATAATAATAATAATAATAATAATACGATAACGAAAGCAAAATGATAACCATAATAGTAATGGTATTACTTGTAACAAAGACAATGTGATCTAAAACCTTACATGTTTGCTTGCATAACTTTCCAAAAGAGAACGCTATAAAGTTATGAAGAGGGTAAATTGTATTCAAGGCAATCCATTAGCAAAAAGTCGGTTCTAAATTTTCTAATCAACTGCTGTATTGCAAGGACAATGCGCAGATTAAGTTCATGATTTCATTTTTTCCATCTCGGCCGAATGACTCTAATGAGTTGTGACATATCGCGAGAATTTATTTAGCTCCCTTTCAGACAAGAGGGAGCCGGGTTTGGCCCTGGATGGCAACAGATAAACGTCTCCATAAAGAATCTGAGTATTAATTACAGATAATCTGCAGAGGAGAATTAATCAGTATTTGGCAAGGTAAAACTGCATTAACTTTCACGTTTGCTGCCGTAGCTCGAGGTAGTTCCAGTAATTGCGCAAAGAATCGCCCCAAACAACGTGCCATAATTGATCATTAATTTTCATTGAGACTTGGGCCTGTTATCTACAAGTAAGAGATAAACTTAGAACAAAGACGGGCCGCACATCTGTTGAAAATTAACCAAAATTTGTGTACAGTTACTAGAAAAAGATGAATTGTGTTTTGCCGTTGATAAATTAGGAAAAATGTCTCAGGTTTCGTCCTTATGAACACAAAGGATTTTCATTAAAGAACCGGAATCAAATGCTAGAAGCAATGAGCAAGGCGACGTAAAATATTGAGACAGTAGCAGAGAACGAACGGGTGATGAATATTCCCTTGAATTTTTCTTTTTCTAAATATGTTAAAAGCATTGCAAGATGTATGCGTATTTATTCGAGGATGGCATTTAACAATGGTATATCTAAACTTCCTTATCGGCAGTTAGGGGTTGGCCGATAGAACGGGGAAAATTTTACAATATTTTTTTTAACAATAATCAATTCTCAATTTTTGTTTTGTGTAGAGACACTTTTCACACATAGCGGTCATAATTTCTTAAGAATCTTATAAAAAACGAGAGCGGCTGTTCTAAGCTGAAAAGACATAAAACGTCGTATACTATGTACAGCCATCCGCGACCTACTCCTCAGTCAACGTTTCTGAGTCCATACCCCTAGTCCTCTGGTGCATAATTACACCAACATCGTTTTAATTGAAGGGAGAGTAAAAATAAATAGGTTCTTGATGATGAGTCCACATATACTTTTAACTGTGCATGGATATATGTATGTATGAATGTCCGTATATATATATATATATATATATATATATATATATATATATATATATATATATATATATATATATATATATATATATACATATATATATATATATATATATATATATATATATATATATATATATATATATATATATATATATATATATATATATATATATATATATATATATATATATATATATATACCTACATGGATATATACATACATTCATACATACATACATACGTACATATATATATATATATATATATATATATATATATATATATATATATATATATATATATATATATATATATATATATATATATATATATATATATGTGTGTGTGTATGTATGTATGTATGTATGTATGAATGTATGTATATATCCATGTAGGTAGGTATATGGGTATGGTCCAGGTGTCCACACATCAAAGGGTTGCAATATTGATATCCAAACATGTGCGTTATATCTTTATAGTAATCTGATCTTTATCTATATGTCTGAATAGCCTTTGTTTTTATCTTAGCGGATGCTGACTTTCTCCCAACTACTGTATCTGTGGCTACTGCTGCTGCTGCTACTACTACTACTACTACTACTACTACTACTACTGCTGCTGCTGCTGCTGCTGCAACCTATTATTATTATTATTATTATTATTATTATTATTATTATTATTATTATTATTATCATTATTATTATTAGTAGTAGAAGTAGTATCATCATCATCATCATCATCATCATCATCATTTTCATTATTATCATTATTATCTTTATTATTATTATTATCATCATTATCATTATTAGTATTATTAGTATTAGTATTATTAGTAGTATTAGTAGTATTAGTATTAGTATTATCATCATTATTAGTATTATCATCGTTATACAGCTACTGCTGCTGCTGCCATTGCTGCTGCTGCTGTGGTGATTGAGTGTCATTGGCAGGAGGCTGGGCTGAGGAGTAGGCCCCAGAGCCTCTACGGGGATCTCCCACCAGGGACCAGCACAATCACACCCACGAGGACCCTTATCGCGTAATCACAGCCTGGCCATACACACTCATTTAAAGAAGCTATTTTAACCAAGTTAATGAAATAATAGCATTTTTATTGCAGAGATTATCTCTAAAGTTGAACTTTTTCATTACTTGGACTTTGGGAGAATGTCCTGAAGGAAAGTGATGTGGAAAGTTAATGCAAAATTGAGAGCTAAGGATGAATTAGTGGGGTTGACATATTCAAAAACACACAAAAGGACAAACTTCAGTCATTGATCTGAGATGATGATATCCTTGCTTTTTGTCATTACCTCTTACAAACACTTATACCAAAAACATTTTTTTCTGCCATCACAAAACATCATCCAGACAATTTTCTATTAAAATATAGTACACATTTTGGAAATAATATGCATGTACCAAACCGGAATAATGCCTTTTTGTTTTTACCTCTTACAAACGCCTCCACCTCAAAACAACCTTTCTGCAATAACAACACATCATCCAGACAATTTTCTATTAGAATGTAGTACAGATATTGGAAAACATATGCATACACCAAACCGACACAGTGCCCCGATATATTGACCTTCAAAGCCGTGCACCTAGTTCACAGCAACTGAGAGGTCCCGAGTATCTATCTAAATGGAAGAAACTGGGCATTGGGGAAGTCCAATCAATGTGTAGTAAAATGGGGTGTTGGGTCTAGGTACCAGATGTAGAAGAGTACGAAGTGGTACAAGTTGCGCCTTTAAACAGGGGTACTTATGCAGCGTTAGTGGTTACAGTCAATTTGACAACAATCATAACTAGTCATCGCTCCAGCGTTAGCGCATCCCCAGAAAGCCGGCCACCACGCCACAGAGAGAAACATGTCAGCTCTGCAATGACAGTTATGAAGCTTTTCCATAGGAAGCAACACGATAGGTATGCTAATATCTCCCCTCACCTGCTTTCAGGGGCCCAGCTAAGCTAATTACTTCAGGTGAGAGAGGGATGCGCCAGGCACCGTCTACTCCAAACCTGGGCTGCACCAGCCAGATTGTCATAACTCACAGGTAAATTACACCCTACCTGTGACAAGATAACCCCATCTTCCTATTCTTTGATCTGCTACACAGATACATAAATGAATTTTTGCAACAGTGGCTACGTCACATAAACCACACATAGCGAGCTAGCACTTAGCAGTGGGCCTTAACAAGGGTCGTTCCTGGTAAACAGCATGACTTTACCTTACAACAGGTGGTCACTAATTAGCTACTAACTCAGAGAAGCACTACTTGAAGCGCGCAGGTGCTAATGGGTGTTCCTAAGATAAGGAACCACTTGGATGCATTTTACTCATTGAAATGCAACTAAAGTGTACTTAAAATGTGTGTAGCAGGCGATGGCAATACGTACCACACTTCCTCGAATAAATCACATGCACAAACTCGTATAGCTATGCACACAGTTCTTGATTTAATTTTTCGGTAGTTCTAAAACTAAATAGTCACACACCCAATAGTGTCATAACATATGATCTTCAAACCTTATCTTTAAAAGTGTATGTGTAAAGGGCCAGATGACATACCTCTTAGAGAATCGTAGATTAAATTCGTCTATCTATCTATCTATCTATCTATCTATATGTCTGTCTGTCTGTCTGTCAGTCTGTCTGTCCATCTATATACATGTACATATCTATCTATCTGCCTATCTACTAGTATCTATCT
>OZ012684.1:37463692-37478692 GCA_963942565.1 Maea johnstoni
TCAGTCACTTACTGTTCGAAGATGTGTATAAAACAGAGACAATATTCCTGCATAGTGTATCTAAAACTTTTCAGTACAGCCCTAACAATCCAACCTCAAACTGCCCGCCACAACTTGGTAACTTAAAGCTGTTATCTGGGTCACTGCTAAGTGAAGTCCCTTTGTCTGAGGACATCACCATAACTAATTGAAACATGTGGTCTTTGGCTGGTGACTGGGCGACAGGAAGTTTCAAATATCGAGTTCTCTATCAAACGTTTACCTAAGAAGGTAAACGTTTACCCAAGAAGGTAAACGTATTACTATGACATTTACTGAAATGGGTAAACCTTAACTTAAAAAGTTGAGGTTTACTGAAAAATGTTGAAGGTTCTCTGAATGAGGTGAACCTTAACATTTCAAGCGGGTAATCATTTATCTTTAAAAAAATATTTGGGAAGATGTTCACCCAGTAATAACTAAATAGTGTAACGTTCACCCAGATTATACAAAGGTTAATCCTTTTCAGATTAACGAAACTCGAAACTAGTTGAATCTTTACCTATCCTTCTTACAGTGTACATACAACGTCTTAATTGACTCAGCTTTTCACTTTTAAGCATTCATTCAAGTCAATCGACTTAATTTACTTCTACTACTATCACTTTTATATAGTTTTGTCATCATACTGTTACTCTTGACTTGGTGCAATGGTCAGAGCTGACATGCAGGACAATAACAAAAAAACACGTTTTTAAAATAAAAAAGGGCTTTAGTGAATAAAGGCTAGCACTTTTTGGAGAGAAGTTCCAACTTCTTTAGCTGGTCTAGTAATAGGAAATTGGGACCAAATCCTGTTTCAAGATTTTTTCTGAGTATACAAACTGAAATAAACAGAAAAGAACTCATAGCAACAATGTAATGTCATTTGTGATACGCGGTGTTTGTGTGAATTTCCATCCATTCTCTATGTGTTTTTAATCGGCTTTAATAGTTTGACCATAAAATGTATGCGAACAGTTGTTTCAAAGTGAATTTGAACTGGATAAGATTAATTAAGATACGAGCAGCAGCAAGTGGATCTAGAGTGGTGTTTGTGAAATATGTGACAAGTGATGGACGTGGTCCAGGAGGAAACTGCTGCATTGCTTCCGTCCTGCCTCCCCTCCCCTAGGCCACTCCGCCACACAAATCAATATCGCCACCACACTCTACAGCTCGGAAGAAGATTGTCCGAGCAGGTGCGAATAGCCATATTTTATAACCAACGGCCAACGACAATAAATGAGCATTAAACATCATTGTGACTGATTGCAATTAATTTCATTCTTAAAGAGTTGGTGTCTTATATTTCCAAAAGCGTATCTCATATACTATACAGTCTATACGTATACACACACACACATATATATGTGTATATATATATATATATATATATATATATATATATATATATATATATACATATATATATATATATATATATATATATATATATATATATATATATATATATATATATATATACATGTATATATATCATACCTGTCAACCCCAGACAAAACAAAACAGATTTCCTTACGCGGCAGTGCCGCTACCATATACGTTACTTTACCAACTTACCACTAGGTGCCGCACCTGTATATATAATATACCAACGTCCCACCAGGTGGCTCCTATCTAATGTAGTGCCAATACTCTCAACTCTCTGCAGTAAACAGATGGACATAATAACAACAAATCAATTTTAACATGACCGTATTTATTATTCCTGTCAGTCCATGAATTTCATGAAATCTATTCCTTTTTTCACTTTAAACAGGTTACATTACCTGGGTAGGTAAATGTTATCATGATAATTAATGTATTAACCTACAATCATCCAAATAATTCAACAGGGAACCACATATTTTTTAATCTATTATATTCAAAGTTCAGTTTGGCACCAGGTTCCACTCTTGTCACTCCTCCCATCAGGCATATATAATAATTCCATGAAACCCTCATTTCTTTTAACTCTTAAAATAATTGGCACAGGTATCAATTTACCTTTCATGATTTACTAATAATGAAAAATCTAATACACATGATATGTGGCCAACATTAGTGATACATTTAGCTATAATGACTAGTCCTTCACATATCATCAGTGTCTCTTTTCGAAGGTCTCGGCAATGGTTGCAAACAACTTTTCAGCAGTTCCTATGTTGCTGGTTGGCAAGTCAACACATTTGGTGGCTACTTGCTTGATTTCCTCATCAAACACCCTGACCAGTATAACAAAGTTCTTGTCTGCTCCCTCTTCACTCCCACCATCACACATCAGTGAAAATGGCTCAGTTTTGCACATCTCCTCTACGTCTTTGTCTAACTTAGGAGCAATCCCCTCTCTAATTATCATCGTTGTTTTAGTCCTGCCTGCCCCATATTTAGCTGCTATTTTAGAGTCAGGAAACATTCTTTTCACTAGTTTGTTGAACTCATCTGATGCCGAGAAAGAGATGTTATACTGGGCAATGAATTTGGTGAACAGAGCCTCTGCTCTTATGACCTCATTGTCTGCATGTGCTGGATAGAACTGGTTAATTTTTATTGGAATCCTGTGCTGCTTGCTTTTGTTTCTTGTGCTTAGCTTTTCCAACATGTTATTTTACATCACTTTTCCCACCATTTCCTACAGATATGTCCACTTTACACACTTTGCAGAAGGCGTGAACATCTCCCATTTTACTTCTTGGGATATCTGGATACTCTTGTGCAATTTTATCACTAAATTTGCACATGTATTTTGGTCTTTTACGTGGAGGTGAATTTTCCTTATCAGCCATTTTTTTCTTAATGTTATGATACTATAATGTTATATATATATATTATATATATATATATATATATATATATATATATATATATATATATATATATGTGTGTGTGTGTGTGTGTGTGTTAGGAATACTATGTATTACGGTGTAAGGACTGGGTCATTGATACAAAACTCGTCCGAAGATTTTGAGTTCGGCCATCTCGAAAGTACTTACAAATCGAAATGTCACTGAATGTCTTTTCTAACCATACTCACCATGTGTTATATAACATAGTGCATCTATCGGACACCCCAATGCTGGCTTAATTCATTTTCTCTCTAACCTAAGATAAATCATGTTCTGTTCTGTTTAAGTTTCTGCTTATGTATTATGGTGATACGGTCAATACACTATATACACATACATACATACATAGATACATACATACATACGTAAACGAAACGTCTGTAATATTTTGGCATTCTTATTAATCTGTTCACAATGAGAAAATTTAGATTTTCCAAATCGCTAATAAAAAACTTTAATTTAGATATTCAAATTATGTGTTAGGGAATCATTTGATAAAACTACATCATATGATATAACTTAACATCTTTATCTGACGGATGGCAGGCAAACTATCCTCACGGTCGTACCTCGATGTCGTAGTGTACGTTTAGTAGGGTTTACACCTAAGAATTTAAACATACGTCACTTAAGCCAATCGTGGTATTTGAGCAAGTCATATTCATTAATTAGATGACCCAATAGTAAATGAGGAACCATGTACATGATTCAAATTCACATATGTTGGAAGGCACAGTCGGCATAAGAGGGCGTGTTTACAATAAAACTGGACTACGGCAATGTAGCTTATGTATACCAAGAGGACCCCAGACAAATGAAAAATATCCAAGTATACCAAAACATGACATATAGTAATTGATTGAAATATTTCAAAGTGAGTAGTGTTCTTCAAAGATAAATTGTAATATATCGTTCAATATGTCTTAGCCTAGATATAAAAAATAGTAGATAGTAAAATTGATATAAGGTGAGAACAGATTAGGTATATAGTCTTATATAACTAAATATACCGCCACAAGCAAAACGTTACGTAATGCATTCCTTGTATGGAGCAATCGTATGTAATGCTATGAATGCACGGGATATTACAAAAACCCTAAGTAAGGATTATCTTTAATCCAAATCTTCAAATATGTTTATTTATCACAATTTACAAAATTTGAAAGGTATGTATGGGTCTTGCTTAATATGGCAGTAAAAAGTACACTTTATTCATAAAATCGAATGCAAATCATACATGAAAGTAACCAATACTGTATGATAGGAAGGATAAAAGCTGTTTTACAGAAACCCAAAGTATGGATTACTTTTTGCCTAAATCTCCCAATGTGTTGTTTATTTCTCACAATTTACAAACTTTGAAAAGAATACAATGGACTAGCTTAATATGGTGGTAAAAAGTATACTTTGTTTATAAAATAAAATGCAAATTATACATGAAAGTAACCAATACTGTATGATAGGAAGGATCAAAGGTATCTTACGAAAACCCAAAGTATGGATCACTTTTTGTCTAAATCTCACATCATGTTTATTTCTCACAATTTACAAAATTTCAAAGATATTCACGGGACCTGCTTAATATGGCAGCAAAAAGTACACTTTGTTTATAAAATAAAATGCAAATCCTACATGAAAGTAACCAGCACGGTATGATAGGAATGATCAAGGGTGTTCATTTCCTCAATATCTAGCGGATTATCTGTCGATTTAAGAGCGGCCCACTCCAGAATGATAAGAATGCCTTGCAATGAGAAGGCATCTATACGCTTATCGTATCACATTCCCGCCAAGAATTTCTCTTCAGTTTCCGAGGAACTTTGCTCCTGCCTGTCGTGACCCATGCCCTTTGCCCAATCTGCTTAATGAAGCACGACTAGACGTTGAGTTTTCCTGTGCTGCGAGGTTTCCTAGTGCACTTTGGCACATGTTGGTGCTGCTGTGAGAAGGGGAGGAGGAAAGTGGGAATATGGGAAGGGGGGGGGGGGGCACAAAGTTGCAGTACTGTTATAGTCTGAATATGGGTCAGTGCGGGCAAAGTATTAAATTGCCTCAGGGTATTTCCTCGATATGATACCATGGCGGTTGGCGAATTAGAAAACAGTTGGATATGCCACACTGTGCCAATCGTTCTGGCTTGACTACCCTTTCGCAGCGTCGACTCACAATGCAGCCTATCTGAACAGCACAGATGAAGTTACGTAAGGTTAGAGGAGTTTGACCACTCACATATGAAATGCAATATGGGGTGTAAGCCACTGTAAGGATGCACCATTTTCCTCAGGCACTTTTGAATGGAAATAGCATTTTGCCATACTCCAATGCTTCAAGATCTCGAACCAAAAGTTAAATTTTCTACTGAGCACTTGCGTTCCCATGTAGAAAATAGAATGTTATCATTATTTAGCCACGTATATTCACTCATCATTAAATGAATTTCTTTTCTTACCCTGTTGAAACAGGCTTGTGAAGCATAACAAATTGGCATAGGGCATTCTACGTTTTAAATAAAATATTCAAAATATTCATCAGTATGATAAAGAATCAATTACTAGTATTGATCCAATGGACGTATAACGTTACAGTTTCCTCCCACCTAGAGGAAAGTATTCCGATACTTTTTGAAAGGACAGAAAATCCAGATATTTTAAAACTTGATATGAGACTACAATGACATAATGTTGTCTTACGTTATATATGATGTTCAGTATGTCTTTTGTCGTCTAAAGGTAGAACCTTCTCAAGTAAAGCATGTCAGATTAGACTTTCCTGGAGTATATTATTGGACTTCAAGAGAATTACAATAGAATAAATCATTAATTGCGATTCGATGAACTACAGTCCTCAAAATGTATACATTTTTTTCGGTGTAAAAGTGAAAAGTAATAGATGCTTGTCAGAGGTTGTTTAAGATAATATTCAGCTTTGAATACCACAGAGAAAGAATACATTTCAGCCATGGAGTGTTCCAGATCTAGGGTTCCGCCTGTGAGGGTTTCCTGAATGGCAGAACCCACCATGAGAGAAGAGGACTTCGGTCTAAAATTAAGCCCCGGTGTCCTGCTGTCCTCTAGAACTAATCTCGGTCAAACTAGTCGTTCATCCCGGAAAGTACGTCAACCACGTCTCCCCCTTGGCAGAATATTTAAATCAATTATGAACTGTTATTAGTGAATTCCTTAAGAAATAATATCCATAGGTTAACGGCGGCCCCATGACGCTGGAATATATCAGCTATTCCAATTAAGATTAGTTGATTTGACCATTAGTGAAGGTGTTACAGAGCAATTAGGCAGGAAGATTATCGCCAATGTTTCCTTAATTAAATACATAGACAAGATTAGTTGGTTAAGATAGGGATAATGAAGGGTATGCTTAAGCCTACAAATAGAGAAACCTGAGCAAAGCCTTCCTTAAATAACATCAGGACATATCAGTGAATTTATGTTGTTAGTGTTGGATTAAATGCACGTAAAATTGCACAGTTAGAGCCTCCAGCATGTTGCTAATTAGTCCAAACAAACCTCGGCACTGTGGCCGGCTCAACTATCTCTTGAGTTACAGCCACAGTCTACCAGTGTTTATTTTACGCATGTCTATAAAACTATCAGCATCTAAAAACAACACTCCTCTCATCTGGCCACGCGACATCTATTGTCAAAGGAATGTTTCTGCCCTGCTTTGATGTAGCATTGAGCAGCTGAATCTTGCTGACTCTTTTACCAATCCTGCCCAGATAAGAACATGTGGACATTGTGCGTGTGTTTATACAGAGAACTCTAGGTTCAAAAGAGGCAGGCATCCGGGCCATCCTATCTTGTCTGTAATTAACTTCTACGTGGAGTATGTATGATAAGACAGTGCATGAACTATAAGAATGGTTTGGATTACGAAGAGAGGGCATGAGATTAAATGTCTACAAGTAGTCAGTGTTGTTGTAGAATACTTTATAAGCATTCTCATGGTCCAATTGGTATGAATGAAGGTCTGCGACGAGGATGACCTTCGACCCTAGATAGGCATGGTGATTATTGCACCATGCTACTGGTGTTGCTGCTACCACTGCTTTTCTCACGGACATTCGTATATACTATTGGCTATTATTAATACTATTACAGTAGTCCTTAACATGTAATAAATCTTAAAATGGATCAACATCGTCTCTTTAACTAATATTAGCAACTAAAACCAGAGTGCTCATGGATAGGACGTTGTTTCCCTGATTGTCAATTTTATAAGTTTTTCAACTACGATGACCTATCTGAGACGAGGACCCCTCTTTAGAGGCTATCATAGTAGAAATTCAGAAATAGATTTATAGGATGATTATTATTTAAGGACAAAGGGTATGTAAATTTGTAAACATAATTTTGGTCCTCTTTCAATGGTGCGGTCGAATCAATATTGGTATATCAATATTTGTGGAATGTGCATATAGAATTTGGCAGAAACTTTCATGATAACAAAAGAATTAGAAGAATATAGCTCTTTAAGCGATTAATTTGAAGCAAGGTAGTAGTCATCTTTATGAAAATAACAGTAGTATTCAAAAACAAAAACGATATGTGCTACCAATGTGATCATGTGGCAATTTAGCACTATTCTTTGTTTAATAGAAAATACATATTTATAAATATCTAATGCATACCTAAATTGTGATAGGTAATGCAACAAAGGTTGTTTTATCACACTTGACTGTTGTAGAGCATGTACATGTATTATGTATGTATGTTATAAATATTATCGTCACTAGAGATTCTGTCCGTAAAGCTCTCAATAAAAAAATTCTCTACATAGTAAATGTTGGCATATAATTGTGTTTGAGCTATATACTAGTATAGCATATGTCCATACTCTCCGATATGACGTGTAAGATATACTGTATTACATATTGGCTTCTCCCCTGCGCATACAATCTGTACATAGTCAATTGTTGCCACTTCACCCATTTGAAGGCATTGTCCAATTATTAATATAACCAGGTGCCTCATTATAAATCGTAATAGAGTACTTTTATAAACTGCATATAACTATATAGGAAACAGAAAAAATAAAGTGAAAAGTCGTCTTGATTTGCTTCGTTTTTCTTTTCCTTAGTGGTATGTTAGTATGAACCGTTCACTATATCAAAGCTTAAAGGAAATGAAGGATGTTAGTAGAAAAAATGTGTATAACAAAAAGGTATCATTGTCCACATCCCTGGATAATAAAGAAAAAAAAACAATAATAAACAAGCTACTGCGAATGATATCATGAATAAGCAATAATTATGTATTGAGTTGTTTAATGAGTGTATCTATGGTGAGCCTCAAAACACAGTTGTATGCTTTATCTTGTATATTTCAAACTCGTTTACGTAGAAAACTAAGCGTTATTGTCATTCAAAGTAAAAATTCAAATGCATCAATCATATCATCACATATTTAAGATTTGCTAGGCAAGTGATATCGAGGTGGTAGAACTGTTTGGTACTACTTCTGTTGCTGTCAGATCTGCCAATCCCAGTTGCTGAAAGGTAAGTGGTGCCTCGGTTGTTCTGGAAGGAGTGGAGAGGAAGGGGAAGTGAGGGGCTGATGCTGAAGACATGAGAGGCAGCAGCATGTTGACAGAGAAGATGTCCAAGATAAGGGACCAGAGCTATTTCGATCTGGAGCAAGTTTCAAGCTCAAGTACTACTTCCTCCCGACTCCATCAATAGTCAATAGACAATAAGCTATTCCATGAAGTGATCACCCCCATATTCCCATTGAGTCTCATCAAACTCCGCTTACCAGCCGCCAGAACACGAGCCCAGTAATGTATACCACGTGCATAGGATAGCGGACCTCATGGCACGCCAAACCACCCGTACACAACAAGTTGGAATAAACAGCTAACTGCAATAATATATACAAAAATAAGTTTATACAAGAATAAAAGTTACTTACATTTAGAGTCTTGAAGTCCATTGCATGGGGCTTTTTTGCGGAGAAGTTTCCAACAACTGGCTCAAGAATCGACTTTGAATATTATTTTAGGAGGGAGTACAACTATCAAATATAATAGCCGTTTTGCTTGCAGCAAATGGATCGACTGCCAGTTCTTGGCGCGTTTTAGAACAGTAATGTGTCTGGTTTGGATTTCATCGCTGTTTAAGAAAATCTTGCCCAAAGACTTTTATGGAAATTTACTTGAAGTCGTTAGGCATCGTGGTAGACAATACAGTGAGCGCGGAGGAGGGGGTTCAGGTAGAGACGCTGAAACCCACACCGCCATTACTGGGTGGTTTGGTCTTGGGGCATGGAGGACAAGGTAAATAAACAGCCCGAAAAACATTTTAGGCAGGAATTACGGCGTCTTGTCAAAGCGAGAAACAGACTCTTGAAAGAAGATGCATTTAAGTGCCGCCAAAAGGGGGAACGAAATGAACAATTTCTATTTCAAATTTTCATGTCCCTGATATGGATATATTTCTAAATGTGTAGGCGAACCATTAAAGGTGGGGTAGAATATGAAGAAACTTTTGGCACAAATGCCTTGTTGGTATATGAGCTATATGCAGCATGTCTATAGTGAAGACAGCAATATATCTTAAAAGTAGCTTTATGGATTTTGCTGTGCAGCAACATATTTTCAACATTTAATGTATAAACACAGTTTTTGAGTATGGGTTTGCAAGAATTTGCAATTCTCTATTTGAAATTTCTTCAAAGATCTCTCTGTATTTAGCTTGCGAATTTGCCTTATACAGTGTACATATTGCAGTATAGATTGGGGTTTGTATTAGCACTTGTTTTTTATTCTACAATGTATAAAATAAAAGATAATAATGGTTTATGATCAAGTGTAAAATGCTTTTTATTGTTATAATATCAATTTTTCTTTCTTTCTTGCATGGTAATAATATTATATTTAGTCCTCTGTTGAGAGGCAGTTCACCCCACTCAAAGGCAATCATCAAGCACATGCTCCTACTTTGTTGATACCTGTTTTCGACCGGTTGTCACTTAATTCGGGCACGTCTTTAACCAAAATGGTTGTGATTGGGGAGGTAATCGAGTGGAGAAAGGGCTGGAGCATTTAGGCAGGCAGGTAAATGCGAGAAGAAAATATCAACATGATGGGAAGGTAAATACATAAGTTTAGGTTTAAACCTGATACGTAGGAGAATACATGAAGGTAGGGTTAAACCTGATACGTAGGAGAATACATGAAGGTAGGGTTAAACCTGATACCGAAGTAAATGCATGGAGGGAGAGTTTACCCTGATACCTAGGTAAATGCATAAAGGTAGGGTTTACCCTGATACGTAGGTAAATGCATAAAGGTAGGGTTTACCCTGATACGTAGGTAAATGCATAAAGGTAGGGTTTACCCTGATACGTAGGTAAATGCATGAAGGTAAGGTTAAACCTGATACGTAGGTAAATGCATGAGGGTAGGGTTTGACCTGATACGTAGGTAAATGCATGAGGATAGGGCTAAACCTGATGCGTAGGTAAATGCATGAAGGTAAGGTTAAACCTGATAGGTAGGTAAATGCATGAGTGTAGGGTTTGACCTGATACGTTGGTAAATGCATGGATGTAGGGTTAAATCTGATAAGTAGGTAAATGCATGGAGGTAGGGTTAAACCTGATAGGTAGGTAAATGCATGAGGGTAGGGTTTGACCTGATACGATGGTAAATGCATGAGGATAGGGCTAAATCTGATAGGTAGGTAAATGCACGAAGGAAAGTTTAATCCTGATACGTAGGTAAATGCATGAAGGTAGCGTTAAACCTGATGCGTAGGTAAATGCATGAAGGTAAGGTTAAACCTGATAGGTAGGTAAATGCATGAGTGTAGGGTTTGACCTGATACGTTGGTAAATGCATGGATGTAGGGTTAAATCTGATAGGTAGGTAAATGCATGGAGGTAGGGTTAAACCTGATAGGTAGGTAAATGCATGGAGGTAGGGTTAAACCTGATACGTAGGTTAATGCATGAAGGTAATGTCAAACCTGATGCGTAGGTAAGTGCATGAGGGTAGGGTTAAACCTGATGGGCAGGTTAATGCATGGAGGTAATGTCAAACCTGATACGTAGGTAAATGCATGAGGATAGGGCTAAACCTGATGCGTAGGTAAATGCATGAGGGTAGGGTTAAACCTGATACGTAGGTAAATGTTTTAATTTTGGGAACTGCCTTTTTAATCGTGTTGATCTCGGCAATGGCATCCCATTTCTATGTACGCTTTTTACGGTTTTTGGTAATATTGGAAAGTCTGATTTCTTTTAGTCTTTGAGAGATAAAGGCTTAAACGTTATATTTGCGCTCTACAGGACTTAAACAAGTAATGTTTTCATTGTTAATGATTCAGAGTGTCCTGTATTGAGAATGCAGTTAATCATCTACCACGAAAGAGATCAATCTCCTTTTTTCACTTGGGCAAAGTTGGTTTCAATTGTAAGACCTCTTTCCTTGTGTCCTGTAAATTACCAATTATGTTAAGGTGGCTTGTGGAATTAATTCGTAAATTTTGATAGTTTTACGTATTGTAAATCCTACATCCTCATCCTCATAATCAGACCTACTTTGACTGCATATGCTATCGCTGGGCAGAGTAAGGGACCATACATCAGAGAAGCTCACATAGGGTTGCACACATGCAGGGTTGCTCCATATTCATGACGTTTTATGGTATCGGGTTCATAATTCTGGTTAGGAGCTTCGTTTGGAAACACTATGCATTTCTTTTTTTAGTTTTTAACCCCAAAGATTTTACAACCTGCTAAGAGGGCATATGTGTTTTGCTTAATGCGTTCATCAACCAAATCTCTTCCAGTCAATATATACCTTGTATAGGCTAATTTGTGAAATAAAAGCATGGGCAGAAGAAAAACTGAGTCCAAAAAATCAACCTCACAAGCTACCTTGAACGGTTAAGAGAAAATCATACGTGGCCCCATCTATATTCAAAAGTCTGCAACATTGATGAGCATGGCGACGTGGATTTGCGCTGAAAAATTATTCTAAACTTTACTCGGTTAGTGGGTTATTTATTAATGTATGGAGTACAAAGAGATGCATCGGGGTCAATTCATGAATTTTCTCTGGGTTTCAACTCATTATAGGGTACTAATTATGTTGGGGCGTGATCTGGTGCTTCAGAAGAAACGGTTGGTTGTAAATCCTATATCCATATTACAAAGGTCTTTTTAAATGTGGGTAGGTACTAGTATTGGATCCATCCAGAGGCTGGTTTAGGAATAATCTTCGATAATGTTAAGTTCTTGTCTACATTTGCTATATTTGCAACAAAGAACTCCAATGGATTGGCCTTATGTCAACAATGGTTATTTAGTATCAAAAATCAATTTCAAACTTCTAGGTTATACCTATTTTACAGGTATAATCGAGAAATATAGGCATATATAGATATAGACCTTAGACATATTGAATGAAGTAATTAATGTGAACGACACTACAGTTATATCTTGCCTTTTCTAATTACTAGCAAAACATGTAGAAAGCTCAAACATGATTTATTTCAAAACTGTATCATATCAATGTTTTATCCTTTGTCTCATATATTGAAAAATGTATTACATTTTAGTGTTACAAGTAATTAAATCAATAATGCCATGAATGCCATACATAAAAACAGACAGAAAGGTAAGGTGACAAATATCGCTGAAATCAAATATGAACTATCAGTGCAGTTACAATATGAAAAGTATTATGCTGAACTTGAGGGGAAACGTCCAATATTTGAACAAAAATGGTTGGACCTAATTCATATTTTAGGGTAACATTGAAAATCTTATCTGATGAAGTGTAGGGCATAGCATTTAAGAGTCTTGTATCTAAATCCATAATCCTCCAATATTGTACAAAAAGATGCATTTGTTGTTTGTTATATGTGCCAGTATGTGTTTGTATGTTTTTCTTTGGTGTGTGTTGTTAAGAAAGAAAAACATGCGTTTTGCAGATATAAAAAAACAATAATAATGCCATGAATTCGTAATTGTTTCTAAGTAAGCAGTGTTTACAGGTGGCGAATACCTTATGGCCACTGTCTTCAGGTGGTCGACCACTACTTAGAGGCTGCATCTCTAAGTGGTCAACTTGAGCATGAGAGTCAAGTCCATCAGGTTTCCATAAGGAGAACCAGTGGGTGTGCAGTGTTGCCGCCTCGTCCTTTGGATGCTCTTAAAATGTGCTATGAAAATAGTAGATCCATTACCCTTGCTGGCAACAGGAAACCAATAAGACATCCTCTCACCCCACATCAAAGCCCCTCCTGTCTGGGCTTCAAGGGCCCGTGGCTTGGACACTGTTTATTTACATATGTTTGCTAGACATTACACTGGTAGGCCGCGTGCGAACTGGCCCCTGTCCTCCTGCTTCCCCCTCTCCCACCACTCACCCTGGACCTCTCCTGCACTGACCATATGTCACTGACCACAGAGAGAGAGAGAGAGAGAGAGAGAGAGAGAGAGAGAGAGAGAGAGAGAGAGAGAGAGAGAGAGAGAGAGAGAGTACCTGGTGACAGTATCAAGAGTAAAAAGTCAAGAAAAAGTACTGTAGTTATGTGTCGACATCTCATGTTCATTCATGATCATCATGTAATGCAATTCAAGTCATTTATGCGCCCATCTACCCACACATCCTCGTATGTGACATTTTACAGGTACACATAGTGTTTGAAAGCATTCCTTTGCACACTTACGTACATAGCTTACGATTAAAGAGGTGAAGAGTATAATATATAATCGAATATATATATATATATATATATATATATATATATATATATATATATATATATATATATATATATATATATATATATATATATATATATATATATATATATATGTGTGTGTGTGTGTGTGTGTGTGTGTGTGTGTGTGTGTGTGCCGGTCCTTGGTAGTTACATCAAGTCCGGTTTGGCTATGAACATTCAACGATAGAGTTTATTCCCTTATAAAAATATCCATTGGCATTTTAGAACAATAGACATAGAAGGCAAACTAAGGAGAACAAAGGAAACAATGCCGTAGCAAGTGGACTGTTTTGATAGATCCATTTAGCGAAACGTGTCAATTGGCCTGTGCAGAAATATTACAATAAAAAGGCCAATCGCTTAGAGATACAGAACCATGGATATAGATTGAACTGCGAAAAATACATAAGATGATCGATGTAGAAAGTTTTTGGATTTTAAAAAAACTTCTCGTCTTAAAGCAGGTAAACAGAAGCTGAGTAAGTCGATGGGAATATTTATGAGGGCAACTTGCCTGGCACCCATAGATTGATAGGTTTTTTAAATACTATCGAGAATTATTTATGGGCCCGTAACACGATACGTACATGTTTTTTCACAACTAATGCATTCACCGTGAAAGTGCCTTCGAGCATTTTTTCTTGTTGTTCAAATCAATTAAGTCTACTTTGCTGACAGTCCTCGTAGTCAGTATTGGCAGCAATATTCAGTTGGTCGACATGATGTATTCTAGAACTTACCACAGACCCTGCATCAAGCTCGAGCCGAAACAGATGATCCTACAAAACCACAACACTCCCTCTATTGAGAAATGTTTGAACCAGTATGATTACCCATGCAAACGACGGATGCAAGCCTATGCAAGGCGTGCTCTGCATATCGTACATAACACAAATTACACTATACGGTAGTTTTAGATAAGATATAAAATGACAATTTATCTTAAACCGACAAAAAGGTACACACATTTAATAAAAAATAAAAAAAGATCTCGAAGGGTGTGTAGTGTAAGTCTGATATCACAAAAGTCTATAAAAAAGACAAAATCAGTTTCTTAGAAAAGTAACATTATTTTCATTTCGGAACTGGCAGGCCTGCTTATGAAAGAAATCAACAAGCAAACGGCGATCCTTCACGCACTTCCCTGTCTGATGAAATATACATGGCACGCTGCTGCACGTCACATAGTTGGAATGCCAGTCAGAGTCACTTGCATTAGAATGCTGATAGTCTAACAAGCCCGACATGGCTCCATTTAGGAGCAGTTTTTGCCTTTTTATCTAGGTATGTTGCTACATTAGGAGGCTAATTACAGCGCCTCTACAGATTGGCAGCATCTAAAACGCTCTCAACACGCAGGATGCAGTATGCCGCTATTAT
>OZ012684.1:37483692-37488692 GCA_963942565.1 Maea johnstoni
AGAAATTCAGGTACCATCAAATTAAAAGATGAAAACTTTATAACAAGATGGGAAAATTCTTTGTCATCCCATAACCTGTTTGTTGGAACTGAGTATTCAACATAAATCACCCTAAATCATTTTAAAGCTATGAAACTGTTGTTAAATTATAATCGCTCTGTTGCTGTATTATTGTATCATGCTCATGTGCTATCCTGTATAAAATATTTCAAGAATTAAGAAATACCTCAAGTACAACATATGTAAAAGTGTATATGGTATACAAAAAACTCTGTTGATATAGGATCCGTAGCTAAATTTGATGTGATTCAATGTGGATTTTAAGTGAAAGTTTAATTGAGCAGTATGATCTCACGCCCAGAGCAAGTGAGCCCCTCAAGACGATAGGCTATGGGGCGCTGTCGTAACACCACTACTAAGATAGGAGGAACTAATGAATAGACTAACAATCCGTAACCTGCAAAACATATGTTTCCGTGACGAGTGTAACGGGCCAGCACGGTCACTTTACGGGCGTGACAAAGGCAGTTAGGGTGCTGTAACTAGTAGGAGAGGGGTGTAATGGTAGGGTACACAACGAGACCGAACACAGAGCATCAATGACAGTGGTCATCAAGGTGTCCACCACCACAACCCTCTAGGCGACATCGCGTGGCTGCGCCGTCGCTACCTGGAGCCCCACGGAAAATTGTCAAAAATGTGGAAAATTAGCACCTATAACACGTCTCATTGTTAGCCAGGGCAATCACACAAATTGCTATCTATCCTCGTCGCTGTCAGGGAAGAAGTGCATAGACAAGTTGAAAAGACGTTTGTCATCTGGATGAATAGTTTTTATTTGTCATTTCATCAACCATAAAAGCTACTAGAATATTAGAAAGCTCGTTGACTAACTAGACATCAAACACAAAAATCAAGGCAAAGAATGTTTACATATATATATATATATATATATATATATATATATATATATATATATATATATATATATATATATATATATATATATATATATATATATATATATATATATATATATATATATATATATAACATTTGGCGCCATCTATGAGGAGAATATGATGATTGTATAGGGTAAGGAGGTGGGAGTGACTAGCAAGTACAAGTACAGAGATTACGGCTTGCAGCATTTCGACGCCAATACTTTCTATAGACTATCATTCTTATAGACAAAATAGCCATGGACAGATATGTTACATAACTCACCACATACACATGAAAAACTAACACAACATTCAAACATTTTCGTCAGCAACAGCGCATACCAAGAAAACTTCGATGTTTATATATCAAAGTTGGTCAAATTAGTGTCTTCGCAAAAACCTTAAAGAAGCCCCATGACATTTGCGCCATATTGCTGACTGGCTATATTTACTTTATTTTATAAGTTTCTTTTTATTTTTTCATGACGAAATCATATTTCCGAAACACTAGGGCCGGGGGTAATCGAATGATACTCCCCTTAGCGGACCAATCTCCTTCTCGTCAATTAGGTGAGATAGCTTAAGGAAGATGACCTATAGCTATTGAAACAACCTCACTTGTAATCTCGCATGAAAGGTGGAGCGGCTAGTGAGGGCCTTGAAAAAAACTCACCACCACCCTTTTCGCTACCACAATCAATACCTTTACTACTACTACTACTACTACTACTACTACTACTACTACTACTACTACTACTACTACTACTACTACTACTACTACAATAATGATAACAATAATAATAATAATTCCAATGATTCTTCGACGTCTTGTTCTTCGTCCTCGACTACTACTACTATTACTACTACTACTACTACTACTACTACTACTACTACTTCTACTACTACTACGAGAGAGAGAGAGAGAGAGAGAGAGAGAGAGAGAGAGAGAGAGGGGGGGCTGGCGTTATGAAGAGTATATGGAGGCAGCGGCGGGCGAGTTCAGGTTACAAGAGTGGCTTGATATTTTAATAAGGCAAAGAGCGAGGGGTAAGATAATGCTGGCAATTGCTAGTTGTAAGAGCGGGGTGAAGAGGGCAGAACGTGCAGTGTGGTT
This sequence comes from Maea johnstoni, assembly GCA_963942565.1. Taxonomy (NCBI): domain Eukaryota; kingdom Metazoa; phylum Annelida; class Polychaeta; order Spionida; family Magelonidae; genus Maea; species Maea johnstoni. The sequence goes on from OZ012684.1 coordinate 37,485,751, forward strand.
GTATAACAGCACCCCTCCAGCACAGGCTATTGTGTGCCAAGCTGACACATCGCTAGATCCTTATCGCAAACCAAGAATGCACATACATCCTTCTCACCTTCAGCTCACCTGACAGCGGCAGCAGCAGCAACCAACCCCCAACTATTAACTGCAGCTACAGAGTGCACTTCTACAATAGTAGTAGTAGTAGTAGTAGTAGTAGTAGTAGTAGTAGTAGTAGTAGTAGTAGTAGTTTTAGTAGTGGTAGTTTTAGTAGTAGTAGTAGTAGTAGTAGTGGTAGTGGTAGTGGTAGTGGTAGTGGTAGTAGTAGTAGTAGTAGTAGTAGTAGCAGCAGCAGCAGCAGCAGAAGCAGCAACAGTAGCCATAGCAGCATTATCAGTAGTTTTACCAGCAGTAGCCACAGATATAGTAGTTGGGAGAAAGACAACATCCGCTAAGATAAAAACAAAGGCCATTCAGACATATAAATAAAGATCCGATTTCTATAAAGACATAATGCACATGTTTAGATATTAATTTTGCAGTCCCTTGGACCGTATCCATTTACATACTTTCCTACCTACCTAGTAGTAGTAGTAGTAGTAGTAGTAGTAGTAGTAGTAGTGGTAGTAGTAGTAGCAGTAACAGCATGTATTCCGTGTCTGGCCTGTTTAGCCCCTGAAGTTTAAGAACCAAACCCCATGGGATCGAAACTGGAAGTAGTAGTGGTGACAGCGGAGGTAGTAATACTCTTAGTGTATTAAGGTGGCTTATGGGGTTATTACACATGTTAAGGCCTTCATACTTTTCCAGATCAACTGTTACGTCTTAAAGCCATCATTGAGCGGGAAAGAGGCCACCGATTACAGAAGACTCCATAGGCTTAACACAAGCAGGAGAGATGTTTTGCCCTTTTCTCTTTATTGAAATTCGTCGAAATATGGCACTTTAAACGTGCATTTTGGCTTTATCAAATGCTAACAGACTCACAGCTAAGAGTATTCTAGAGGGAAGGCTCTCCTTTCTACCCTTCTTCTCATTTTGAATGAAACTTCTGAAAGAAATGGTTATAAATTTGAACTTCAGGAAATATTAACTTCATATAGGCTGAAATTTCAAAAAAGCAAGATAGAAGAAAAACAGTCAAAATAACTAACCCCTTACGCTACCTTAAACCAGCAGGTCTATGCAGATCACCATTATTCTAATAATGCCTGAGTTTAAACAGTTCCAAGATGTGTAAAAGTTTGTTTTATCACTCCCCCCCCCCCAATCAACCCAATATATATTGGTTAATTGCACTCGCTTAACTCGCGTCACCTGCCGGCCACAAACAGAAAAGAGTTGATACCATGATTGGCATATGTTTCTCTCTGTATTGTAACGTGTATATGAGCTTAACACATAGCTAGGAGCGGGAATATCTATCCTCTCCACTTGTGGGGATTCCGGCTGAGATTATATAAACACCTCTCGCCTCTTCTCTCCAATTGCTCACTATAGCAATACATTTTCTGTCCGCCGTAAGCTGTTTTACTTGTGCTCGCCTTCCAGACCCTTGTGCTCTGTATACAACTATTGTTAGCCGGGAAAGGGTAGAATATTCACGGAGTCGTAATCACTCTAAGATCAACAAAAAGTCAACTGGAAACGTTAGACATTTAATCCCGGTTGAAATCGACAAAAGGCACGACTGCCAAATTTCGAGCTGGAACTAATCTCCTTCGAGTCACCACGAGAACGCCAAGGGACAGGGGAGCTAGCCCACCAATCGAATCAATAAATTAAACCAACAAACTTGAGCGTATTCGTCTCTTGGCGCCACTAATATCTCAGTAAGTTATCCTACACACATATGCGCATTCCCCGGATCATTACCATCAATAGAGGGCTGATCGGATTAGTGTGCCGTTTCGCCTCCAGGGGGCGGCCACGTCTGATCGGATTGGACAGCGTGAAGCCATAGGAAAGTGACAAGTAACTTTATTGCGACTAAACCTCTTCAAGCTCCTTTGCAGGCCCGCCACATATGTTCATATATTTGGTAGTCAAATTCCGGTCGTGTCGAAAAATTATTCTTCTGAATACTACTATCAGCCGGAATTTTAAGGAGTTAAATCCGAAAAGTTAAAGAACCTGAGATCTTCCTACATGTTGATCTAACGAACGGGCAAGTATGTGCCGAGGAGGAAATAGCCCATGTACCCCGGTGTGAACCAAGAAAGGGAAACTATCAACGATAGTAAAGATACCATAGATTGATATGAAAAATGAAACCAACCGTTAGAGCTTGCACATTTCATCTGCAACATCTTTGAATTTAATTTTTGTTAAAGGCTTCATTTTTCTATGGAAAGCTGTTCTTGCATGCAGAAAGGCCCTATTTGTCTATTACGACAAATAGCGGTATATGTCTTTAAAGACAAACGAATTGTCTTTAAAGACAATAACCGTAACTCTCTTTAAAACTCCAAAAGCAAATGAAGACCACAAGGCTTTCCATGTTTATCTAAACAAGGAACAATACATTTAGTATTTTACTAAAAAAAACACTTGATTTGCAGCAATTCCTTGCTATCTTAGACTAGATAATATTTTCGGCGCAATGCATATTTATCTCTTTAACATTTTCAAGAAGAAAATCCCTTTGTTCTATATCATGCAAAATGCATGTGAACTTTTCGAGAAGTTTCGCCGATAGATGTCGCCACACATCGGTGTCGACCGTGGAACCAAAAGCTGCCATGGTTATTTCATATGTCCGAGTGGCCCAAGGCCAAGAGGAAATTCTACGGACGCGTATTGCAGGAATGGTGCTTTTCGGCCCCGCCTAAGATTGAGAACTTAGGTTCGTGTTTTAAAGTTGTTCCATGTGTTTCTTGTTTTCTCTGCTTCTGGCTGAAAACGAATCACCTCTCATTGGTAAACACAACCCATCCCCACCCATTCAAGCGCATACACTA
>OZ012684.1:37491192-37508692 GCA_963942565.1 Maea johnstoni
ACGTAAAGTATCCATCCTCGTTCCCCAATTAAAACAGCACAATGTGGTACGTCCTGTATAAAACACCCTCAGTAGGCTGTGCGGCGACCTTTGTGCACTCTCTGGATTAGTTCTTAAAAAGTGGGACGTTGATCGTGGGACGTTCTAAACTAGGTTATTTTCAAGGCTGAGTTTGTTTTAGTAAGATCGCGGATATCGGTAGTTTGTCGGTTGGCTACGCTTGTCGACCTATGTGGCTCTACAGAAGTTTCTCCGACGGCAATATCTAGCCTGGCAGCGAAGGAAAATAAACACAGCCTACATTTATGAAACATTCCAGTTTTCGATAAACACACCAAGTGTTATGTCTAAGAAATGCACTCCGTGTCCTTGCAGTCGTCCCATCTTTATTAAGAAAATACACATTTTCACGACTGAGAGAACATCGTTTCTAGACACTGAAAAAGGAATGGCAAGTAAATTGATAAACTATGTGGCGACATCTGGCGGATAATGTATGAACTGCCCACCGCTCAATGCCGGATCCAATGGAAACACGTCATATCGTAAGATTTCCATTGTCTTGCAGACACAGGACCAACAATGAATATTTTCATTTTCAAAATCAAAAGATTCAGATGGTTTCGTTTAGGTTATTAAGCACTCGATTGCCACTGACTACTAGTATATGAGGGATTTAAATCGATATAGGCGAAAAGGGACATTTGCGTTTTGCTTTTTAATGCGCTTCAGAAATACACAAGGGGTGTCCTCACCAGTCAAAAAGATTGAAGAAGTGGCTAAAAACAGGCACTTCTCATACGCCCGTCACTGTTTGCCATTGGCTGCTTCACCGCTCCAATCCTGGTAGCAATGGATTTAGACGATGGCCTTTACTGATCACACAGATATTAGCCATATGCACATTTGTGTGCAAAAATAACAATGTTATGCTGTTTATTACTAAATGGAGTCTCCATTATTCTATTGCAGCGTCATGCTAAAGTTAACTAGATGTTACAAATGTGTAGCTTGCACTACGTTATAAGGAGGATGTTTTTTTTTATCAAACCAAACCAAATCAAATCAAAATAGCCAAGTTCATTTTCACAATGATAAGAAAATACCAACAATGACTACTGCTAAATAATAGTCAAAGGGTGTGAGAGTTGATTGTACCGGTTTACAAATTAGTTCCTTGCAATTGGTCTATTAAGATAACTATTTTTAAGCGAAACACATTACAAGTGTCTAATAAGTATTGTTGGTAGTGGAGACGTGGTCACTACTTAGATGTTTACTTTTTTAAAGCTTGGTGTATAGACATGGGGAAGAATAACTTGTCATCAATTATTAGACGAAAGTTAAGATAATGCGTATTTCACGACTTAAAAACATCGTTTCTAGACACTGAAAAAGGAAGGAAAATGAATTAAAGAAATTGATGAACTATGTGGCGACATCTGCCGGAAAGTGCAGGAACTGTCCACCTCTAAGTGAACCACTGGAAACACATCATCGAAAGATTTTCATTGTCTAGTAGAAATAGGGTCAGCAATAAATACCTTATTTCTATTCTTTATCAAAAGTCTCAAAGTGGTTCGTTTAGGTTATTTAGCACTCGATTGTAAAAAGATAGTCCGCCATTGACTATCTGAGGAGTGCAAGTACTTAACCAAAGGGATTTAAATCGATAGCCCATAGACCCCTGCAGGGATGCTGCCAGTGATATGAGCAGAACGGGACATTTGGGTTTTGCTTTTTTGTATTCTTTCTAGAAATTCACAAGAGTTGCACTTACTAGTCAAGCACATTACAAAGTCGCTATCAATGGGCACTACTCATTCACCCGTTACTTAGCCTCAATAGTGTGGCACTGGCTGCTTCACCGCTCTCATCCTGGTAACAATGGATTAAGATGGCCTTTACTGATCACACATGACACATAACTACGTAATGATGTACATTACTAAATGGCGTTTCCAGTATTCTATAGTAGCGTCATGCTAACTAGATATGAATTCCTTTATAAATGTGTAGCATGCACTGCGTTATAAACAGACTAAGGAGAATGCTGTTGTAATATATCTGGTTAATATCAAATCAAAAATAACCAAATTCATTGTATGCAGAAAGGGACATTTGTCTTTGATTTTAATTGATGTATCATAGAAATACACACGAGGTGTCCTTACCGGTCAAAAAACTTCATAAACGTCGCTATCAATGGGCACTACTCATTCAGCCATCACCCTGCCTGTTTGCCTGCTTCATCACTACAATCCCGGTGTCAATGGATTTAGATGGTCTTTACTGATCACACAAACATTAGCAATATGCACATTTTCGTGCAAAAATAACTATGTAATGCTGTTTAGTACTAAATGGCGTTTCCATTTTCTCTAGTAGCGTCATGCTAACTACATATGAATTTCGTTAAATATGTGTAGCTCGCACTACGTTATAAACTGACTACGGAGGATGCGGTTTTCATATATCTGTTAAATCAAATCAAAATAATCAAATTCATTTACACAATGCCAAGATGATACCAAAAGTGACTACTGCTAGGTAATAGTCAAAGGGTGTGAGCGATTGATCGTACCGATTTACACTATAAAGTCTAGGCTTAATTTCCTATTATGTTAAATAAAGCGAAAAACATTACAAGTGTCTGATAAGTATCATGGGTAGCGGAGACGTGGTCACTACTTCCCGTTAAAAAAAGACTTGCTGCATAAACATAGGTAGGTATATCACGTTTAGATTCCAGGATTCGAATGTAGATTACCAGTTAATTCTATGTTTCGGATGAGGTTTAAAAAAAAAGGAAAACTCGTATTGCACTTGCAACTTTGAAGTATATGATACAATTAGATGTAATTAGTTTTTTTAAGCTTGGAATAATCATATATCTCTGTTACGGTGGTCTTCTAAAAGATTGTTTAAAACGGCTGTTTTCATACACCAAATTGAACAAATAGATTTCCTACAAACCGACATTTTAGCTTTTCTTTTTATGATTTAGGCATTGACCATTATATATCCAGGGGGGAGGCGGGGGGCGTGTATAGAAGTTAGAGGGCACAACTTTTTTCTCGTTGAGATTCAGGGCTCGATTATTTATTTTCATCATTTCAGGGCTCAGTTTGTTTTTTTCGCAGATTTTGAGGGCTCAATTTTTTTCATGACTTTGAGGGACCTAGGGTGTCCAAGTCCGCATGTCATTGGCGCACATGGGGCCGTCCGCCGCTGACAATGCAGCCCCCAGAAGTCAGAGGGTTCTAGATGGTCTGAGATGCATTATCAGCCTTATCCGAAGCCCAAATAAGTGATTCCAGATGAAAATTCGTTGTTTTGAGAAAACAATTTACCATTTTTACCCCTTTTTTGGTGTGCAGGGCTGCGCGCCCATGGTGCAGTGCCATTGTGGCCGGGGGTCTGGGCCCCCAGAAGCCTGAGGGTTCTAGATGCTCTGAGATGCATTCTCAGCCTTATCTGAGCCCTAAATGAGTAATATTCCAGATGAAAATTCTTCCTGTTTTGAGAAAACAATCTACCTTTTTCACCCTTTCTTGGTGTGCAGGCCTATCTGCCTGTGGCACAATGCCATTGGGCTGGGAGTCTGCGGGCCGCTCAAGGCCCCCAGAAGCCAGAGGGTTCTAAATGCTCTGAGATGCATTCTCAGCCTTATCTGAGACCCTTTTTTTGGTGTGCAGGGCAGTCTGGCCGGAGCCCAATTATTTTTTTCATGGAGTCAGAGTTCAATTATTTTTTTCACTGATTATCAGGTCTCAATTATTTTTTTCAAAGAATTTCAGGGCACGATTATTTTTTTCAATTCTATACACGCACCCCCCCCCCCCCCCCCCCCTGGATATCTTATGGCCAATGCCTTGTCATGATGACCAGCAAGGGAAAAAAGTTTGTAGCATGTTTTTTTTTTAAATCGCATTCTCCGCCGAAACTTCGCGTTTACAAATGATACAGCAAAAAGCATATAACTTAATTTTCGATAAAAAAAATCGGCTGACAAGTAAAGCAAATAAAGTTTGCAAAGAGATACCACATACCTGTCAACATTCAACTATACAAAATCAGGAGATTTTATGCGGTTCATTATTTGGGCTTCTTTCACGGCATTTTGTTTAGTTCCAATCCTGGCCACCAGGGGCCAGGTTAGTAGTTCAGTTTAGGAGTGGGCTATTATGTTTCACAGAAGTTGGCAAAATGACAATCATACAAATATGTTAATGAAATAATTTTTATTTTGTTTAGCAGATCACACTTAAAATAATTTTACAAGGAGGTGAATTTTCCTTGTCAGTCATTGTAGATGTTTCTTGTCTGATGATGGTAGCCCACGTTGCACCTTTCCCTCTTAATCCGAGAACAATACATGGCTACATGATAATTCCAATTAGTAAGGGATTAGCTATGAATACCCTGCTGATAGGGATGAATTACAACAGTAATTGGGTCAGGTGAGATACACTGGAGGGAGCAGACTGACCTACTTGCTGAGAAAAAGATGGAGGATTTTTCAAAGTCAGCAAAATCAGTAGCTAATCAGTAGATTTCTTCAAATCAGGTGCTCAATCAGTAGACAGCATTTTTGGGGTCTGAAATCAGTAGAGTACTGCTCAAATCAGTAGAGTTGACAGGTATGATACCAGATCAATGAAAAGTCCACATGTGATGCGAGGTCCACTTGGCCGGTGCCGAGTGCGACATGGCGGAGGAACTCAGCATCAATATTTGGGTTCGTATCTTGAAGTATAGATGGCGTAAGCAGTAGTGCTTCACGCAAGAACTTGTGGGAAGGTCGAAACCATGTCGTCCTTGGGCAGCGTGGATAAAGCACTGACTTCTCTTAGAAACTTACCACGAGTAGGATTAAACAACATAAAAGGATGGCCAAGCAAAAAGGTATGATGGAAACTGATGAACTGCCAAAGCATTACATATAATATCAAATGTATCTTGGAAGTAACGCAAGCCTACATGACTGAGCGATAATTAGGAACGTAGGGTATGAGAATAGCTGCGTTTTTGGTCCCATGTTTTCAAACATGATGTTTTTGTTTGTTTACTGTCAAGATGCATGACAATAAGTATGGGGGGATAGGGAACATGAAGAACAACGATGCCCGGGGGTGACGAGTGGCCTGGGTGGTAGGGGAGCTTCTCCGTAGGTCCTCCCTCGGGAGTTGACCCCGCGGGACAAATGCGGGTACGGATCCAAAACAAACAACAGAGAACTGGTTGGGTTAGCCGCAATGTCGTCATCTTCATAATCTTAATACTATCTGATTTATATTCATACTATTTCGATGAAAATAGCAATTTACTGGTGCATATACAAGCAGGGACTGACAGGTCTCTGACGTCTGATACAACCAAATACATCTGCATGTACATGTAGTTTGAAATGTACATGTCATGTGTACTTGCAAGTTGCATTTGGTATTTGCAATTTATGTGGAGGAGTCCACCAACCATTTCTTCACCAAGTTACTTCACATTATCACATTTTGTCAACGTTACATGATAACAATTACCTAAGTGCCACAAATAAAGCTATGAATTCACATAAATATGTTGAAATGTTTTTAGGTTTTTATACATTGGTAACTTGATCAAAACTTAGTTTACATTCACACTTATCTGAGGGATTTAGTTCATTTGTAAATAAAATCTCGATCAATCTACTTTCACCTAGCAGATAAGTGAAAAATTCTCTAGAGTCACCTATCATTTCATAAAAAATAAGTACATTTAAATTAAAAACTGAAAAACTGTTAATGACACCAGAGAAATACATCCCCTTGAACCGCAATGCCATAGGCACAGCATGCTAGCACCTAGGGTATGTGCGCCTCGGGTTACGCGGTGTAGCCTTGGTCACGTGATCTGATCTGTGCAATTAGCATGCAGCATCCTTTCTAGGTCAGATAGTTGCCAAGGAGATGGGAGGCAGCGACATTTGATGATGCATGGACAGTGCCCGATCCCGGTCTACTCATCTCAGATGACACTAAATGAAAAACTACACTGATTGGCCCTTCAATTGCAAAAGAATAGTACCAGCATGCAGCCAAAATTGAACTTTTAAGAAACCTCCGGTTTGCAGCTGAACTGGGAGCAACCAAATTATATGTTTTAAGTAAGCTGGATATATTAAACTTAGTGTTACTAGCATGTGACAAGAATGCAATGAGTAAAATGTATTCTGCAAATAATTATTAGATGTCAGAGACTCAGAGTGGTCAATACTTCCATTGTTGAAAAATATGACACGGTTCCGAGTAGTTTATCCGCAAAATTTGGTTTGGAAAGAATCACTTTCTATCAAAAACATAAAAAATGGTGTGCCAATCTTGTTTCAGACAGACTTGAGTTGTGATATATTGCCAGTACAGGCAACTCTGCTTAATCCGTACATGTGAAATCCAGATTTTCGTCTTTAAAACCGGACAGATTGGTCCCTTCCTATACATATAATTCCTATATGCATAATCCAGATTTTGCCTAATCTGGACCGAAAGTTAGGGTCCACATCAGTTCGGATTGAGCAGAGTTGCCTGTATGCATAATACTAAGCAGGGCAACCTGTTTTCTTGTATTTAGCTTGACCTTATGTGGTTGTGTTTCAGTCGAAGATTCGTGGTCGCGGTAGGACGGGGGGTCGCTGCAGTGGCCGTGGACACAAGGGAGCAGGTGCCAGGGGAACGCTACCACGTCTGGGCTTTGAGGGTGGAAATACACCCTTCTACCTTGCTATGCCTAAGGAGCCCTATTATAAGGGACATCAGTAAGTGTATTTGACTGATAGGGAGTTACATGTAGCTTGCTACATGTAAATAAGGTTCTTAATCTTCTTGGTTAAGGCAGGGAGTTGTCCAGCCTGACTTCTTGTCAGGCACTTCCAAGTTTCTGAAAAACAACAACTTGGGACAGGCACAAATGGCTGTTATGGGCTGATATATAAATCTTTCCCCGATAAACCATATTCTGGGACATGGCTGATGTGTAAATGGTCATGTTTGATGCAACAGGCTCAGGACTCGACAAATAGCATAGTCCCATCTCCCGGGAGATCTGAATTCCAAAAACTGCCCTGTCGGGCTACCTAAAGTTGGATTCAGGTAGTCCCGCTGGACTACCTGAATCCTGGGAAGTTCCCCACTAATATCTTACAAAATGGTAGCAAAAAAAGAAAAATATAGCATTCCTTTAGCAAGCAACCTAAAAAATAGAAGAAAAAAGCATAAGTACCATAACTAACATGAAATGGGGGGAAAAGAACCTTTTTGCCTTTTTGGAATAAATGGCGGGACTACCTAAAATGCTGGCGGGACTACCTGATTTTGGGCTCAGGTAGCCCCGCCAACCTACCTGGTCCTTCTGGGGACCGTCGAGCCCTGAGGCTGTTAGATGTTGTTGGTATAAGGATTTGAAATAGCTGAGTAGCTTGACTAGCTTCACACTGGCATTTTCTAAATCCTGGTCAGGAACCTGGAGGTTGCTATCTAGGAAGTATTGTGGGTATCATGGTAAATGTATAGCCAAAAGATTTATTTTGGTTCCTTATCCCTACTTTCATAAAATTGGCCCCTGCTTCAAAGTGTTTAATTGCTTACCGTGAATTCTCGCAAATCTCGGACACTTTTTATTAATTACGATTTTCGTTGGCTGTGGTGGCCAGAATTTTCTGAAAATAGCGATCGAAGCTCAGGCACTGTGGCCGAAATTATCAATTGAAATGAAAGCTAGATGGAAAATCGATCGCTAACTTCGTACACAAATTTCCTCATTCCTCTGCTATATATTCTAATAAAGTATCGTGCCTCCCTTGTATGTTGTTTACTTGTTTATTATTGCTGCCCACACCAATTACGCATTGTTGACAAGTCCAACTTCCAAAATGGCGCTGCCCATGAGATTGATGTCCTTACTTCCGGTTTCGGAGCCGGTGAGTTTTGGCAGATATAGGGACACTAGAAATGTTAGTTTATAATCTAAAATCATTCGGAAACTTTCTTTCACTGTGGCTGATATTATCAATTGTCAATTGAATTGAAACGAAAGCTAGATGGAAAATCGATCCCTAACTTCGTGAACAAGAACACAATTTTACCCCACAAAATCATTATTGTCCACATACCTGACTTGTCATTCCTCTGCTATATATACTTGTTAAGTAACTTGCCTCCCTTTAGCTTAATTTTCTTAAATAATTAGCAAAATGGTCAATTCCCAGAACTCAATTACAACTTGCAAGGAATTATTTTCTTGATCCACTTTTGGCTTATGGGCTTTCAGTACGCTTTCAAATACCATTATTAAATGGGGAAAAGAAGTGTATCATTTTCATTTAAGATTTGGTATACTGGTGCTCATTATTGGTATATTTTGACTTGCTTGCTATCTTAACTATCTAAAAGCAGTTCTTTATTTGTTAGTAATTGTTTTGAAGTTGTTAGTTCTAAATCTAATAATAATTAAATTATAGAAATATTGTATCATTAAGGAAATGTTAATACTGTATTGCCGCTATTGCGAAATTATTGTTACCAATCCCTCGCTGTTGTTTGTTTCAGTATGAGACGTCAGTACCCTCCTGTGTCGTTGTTACAGCTACAGAGGCTCATTGACCTGGGTCACCTTGACCCAGAGGAACCCATAGACCTGACAGCCATCTGTAACACCAAGACCGTCCCTGTAGATGTCAGCCAGAGACACTACGGACTCAACCTCACTGACGAGGTAAGAAAGAAATAACAATGGCCCTGGACGAATGTTTGGCCTAAAAGGAGCTCTTAAATCTAGCTGAAAACTCTAGTATACATACCAAGTTGATTAGACCTCGGTCTATTGCTGAAACGGCAGTCTCTTTATTTTCTTATTATTAGGTTTAATTTAGACCCTATCAAACTGGTTGTAGAAAAGTATTGCACAGAGCGTGCCATGATTTCATTGGTGTTAATACTTAATAGTGGTATTGATAATGCTTGACTAGTTGCCTTTCTAAGGTATATCGTTAAAAGTCCTTTGAATAAAATGATTCCATGAATGATAAATATTAAATAAGTTAACTGTAAATATCATGCTTTGCTCTCTACATTATGAACAAAATACTTGCTGTGGAATGAAAAAACATGGGCAATTTGTTACTGTTGGTTTTAAGGAACATAATGGAAAGATTGCATGATAGTGACTGGCAAGAAAAAGAATATTATTTTTATAAAATATATGGATTAAGGACTTTATTGTGTAGAGTTTAGACACTGATGCATTAAAACAATATGCAATGTTTTAATGAATCAGATATACTCATGAAATATATCTGAACTCTTTCACACCATAGGTATTACTGCACACTCTATTGCCATTAAATTGATTTGACACCAATCATTTAAGTGATGCATAGTTCATCTTTGGTCACCAACATAATTATTGATTTTTATCCTTCCTTTGTAGGGAGCAGATATCTTTGCTGCTAAAGTGAACATTGAAGTTCAGTGGACCAATGAGGTTGCCATATCTGCCATAGAGCGTAATGGCGGAGTGATCACCACCAGGTACTTTGACCCTATGAGCCTCCTGGCAGCGGTCAACCCTGTGGAGTTCTTCAAGAAAGGAATCCCCATCATGAGGTGTAAGCTCCCATCTGAGGACTGTCTCAAGTTCTACATGGACCCCCGCAACCGTGGCTACCTGGCTGACCCAGACGAGGTCCGGGAACACAGGTTGGAGTTGGCCCAGAAGTATGGCTACGCTCTCCCCGATCTGAGCACAGACCCTCTCTACTCCATGCTCATGAGGAGGAAGGACCCAAGACAGATATTCTTTGGACTTGAGCCTGGCTGGATCGTTAACATGAGGGACAAAGTTATACTCAAACCTAAGAATGAAAAATTGAAGGAATACTATCAGTCATAGAACAAAACTAGTATATCATACCATTTGTTAGGATTTACCTTCGAGAGGTCTTGACCCTTACTTACCGCGTGCATGGACAACATTAATATACTAGGGTTGACTCCTCAATACCCACACTAGTGTTCTAGTGGTCCTTCCTGACACCTGCCTATGGGCGATTTCAAGATCACAATTCAACAGCAAAGATTGGTTAATGCTGTTGTGTGACATGTTGTAGCAACTCGTTCAAGCAATGGGCGTCCAGCAGGCCAGATGAAGACATTTTCTTATGTCTTTAGTTCTATAAACTTGGTCGAATTTAGCCTATTTTCTCGAAATAAGTGCTTGTTTGAATACATCTTGGTAATTGTCATTGGAGGCCATAAAAGAAGGTATCTGAATATCATCTGAAGATCGGTGAAGTACCCTTGACTGAATAATATGCTTTATGAACAACTGAGGATGACTATTGTATATTTAAACTTAATAGGAATTTCAGTGTAAAAAAGTGTAAAAAAGAAATGTCAAACTTTGGAAATTCCGAAATAGTCAAATTTACACTGGTGAGCTTTAGATGGTATAAAACATACAGTGCCACATAAGAAAATTTCCAACCACACAGGTTTTGCCCTACATACTTGCAATGCTGTAGTACTTGTCTCTATAGATCAATACTAAATTCCATTCGATATTGCAAAATTTCTTATTTGTGTAAACTTGATATTCCACCTGCTGATTGAGATTTTGTCAGTTCTAATTTCTTTTTATATCCTCACATATTGGACAAAATAAATCATCAGCACGATAACAATGTATTCATTTTGTACTTGACTGAAATCATAGGATATTCATTACCACTGTTTATAGTACTAAACACCTTGTAAATACCAATACTCTTGGAATAAAAGAATATGCTGAAGATATGTTTGAATGTATTTATTCAAGAACCCTTACATGTCACGTAATGGCTTCAAAACAGGTGATACATGTCCTGCAGCAGTTGATTTACTCATACCACATATTCCAATATGGAACACAACTGGTCAATTCTTATCAATATCATCAGGACTTTAGCAACTTAATTATAAAATCAAATCAGTAATTGAGGATGTTTCTGTTGTCTTAGAAGGCATTCACTACATGCAATTAACACTATCCTCTTAATGGTTTACAACCTCCCAACACTATTTCGTCAACTAAAGAGGAAACCCACAATTTCGAGGAGTAACTTTTTAAAAAGGTTTTCTCCTCCATGCAGGTTTAAAATGAATCAAATCAGCATATTATTTGTAGAAAGCTAGCTATTCAATACAAATAGTGAGAAGTCAGATCAAGCAGTTTATCACATTACAGCTGTTTGCAAGCAGGTTGAGTTGATGCATATGGTGTTGGCACTTCACTGGATCTGGTGGTTGGCCTTATCCATGCCAGGCGTCTTGTGGTCTGAGGGGTTGGCCCGTGCTTCATAGTTGCAGATAGTCACTCCATGTCGGTGAGCCTACAAGGAAATCAGGAAATACAGGTTACATCCAGTGTTTAGCCAGGATTTAGAAACTGGGTGGCCAGAATTGCTAAATTTAAGATATTTGGGCATCTTTAATTTCCAGGGAGACCATACTATACTCAGATTACAACCATTAGACGACGGTCACTTGATTTATTGGTTCCCAGATCCTTCCCAGACAAATTCTACAGGGTCGGGAGGGAGGTAATTAAAAATAAAGTTGATTTTTTTCTTTTTTTGAACACATGGAAATCTAAATAAGCAAACAGTCGGGATGGAGGTAAAAAAATAGTGATTTTTTTGGCTAGTATTAAAATACATACTTAAAATGATTTTTACTACGATAATGCATTTACACAACACTGTGTTGCATTGCTATTTTAATGCTGTATTGCTCTGGTATTAATATTCTTGTAGTTTCAATACCATCCATGGTAAATTTATTGTAGGATTGTTGTACCTACTTACTGCTCGGCAGCATAGCACAAAATGGGGGGAATGCATTTATTTTCCTGTCGGGTCTATTTACAATTTGATTGGCGGATCCGGGAACCAATAAATCAAGTAACCGTCGCCTTAACATGTAGTTACTTATTGCAATGGGGAATAATATCCTTATGCAATGTCATCAGATTATATTGAGATGGAAAAAATTCAATTCTATATTTGAAAATGACATATAAGAAATTACTCGCATACATTTTGGGTGCCATGAGGGGTTATTTTTTGAGGGTTTGGGTGTCTAAATGACACCCAGACTATGGTTATATCCTGTGCCTTGGACAGGGGAAGTGTGCATTATCTAATCATCATAAGCCTGAGTATACTGCCCTACCATCTATACCTGTATATTTCCCTATTTTGTGTGTTCATGAATCCACTTTTAATCTTATGTTTAACATTTGCATCCAATAGATTTATATTTTACGTAAGTGATTATTGGCATCAAGTACCTACCTCAGTATAATCCCCTCTTAGACCTATATAATACACCTTTGTGGAGTCACCACCAAAATTTTCCGGGAAGTAGATTGACAGATATTGCACTGAGGAGAATCTTGCAATTCTGGAACAAATACAATTATATATATTTGAAAGGTCAAACAGGACAATTCTCAGAGAACCTTGACAGTGCATCTAAGAAAATATAATTACAGATCATTTGTTGAAATTGAATTCAAAACACAGGCTACTATACCTGGTGCTCAATATTTGTAATCCTCACAAAGATTCCCATCTGCAACATTGGGGAAAGGTTAGACAAACACATTTTCTTAAATGTAAGTGTTATAGTTCAACATGCATTTCATTGC
Organism: Maea johnstoni; assembly: GCA_963942565.1. Taxonomy (NCBI): domain Eukaryota; kingdom Metazoa; phylum Annelida; class Polychaeta; order Spionida; family Magelonidae; genus Maea; species Maea johnstoni. The sequence goes on from OZ012684.1 coordinate 37,503,913, forward strand.
CCTAACTTGTAGTCCTGTTTTGGTGCACTTTGCTGGGAGTTTCTATTCCTAGATCCTGTATGATAAGAGGCACCATGGGACTAACAGGTTATTTTCATACTTTCCTTCAGCTTCCTTCTACATACTTCTTAGTTCAATTGCATGTTTCTTTTCTTTAATATCCTACTCTGTTTCTAGAAAGTTGTTATTCAGCCACCTTATGCTGATGCAGACATTGCTTACTTTGGTGTATACTCTAGAACTCCTGTCTTATCTGGCTGCATGTCAAACACCTGGTCAGCCTCACTACTGGCGTCATCAAACGTCATGTTAGGCCGATTCTTAAACCTACAAACATAAACCCACACATACAAAACATTAAGTACCAAAGACAAATTATCATACAGAGCCAAAGAAGTATATAAATGACATACCTAGAAAAAGTTCAGTACACAGTAGTTGTTTTTTACTATGTAAAGAAAGTTAGAAACGTATCTATAATAAGACCAATTTAGAGGGACTACTAGATGATAAATGGAAATAATCAATTCTGAACTATCTAATTGAACAATAGACTCCAGTATGTCTGGCCATCAAACATGTATGTAAAGATTTTTATTGGATAAGCTTCAATCAAAAAATTGTCAGTGCTCCAGAACTTCTTGATAATTCTGTGGGCACTCTTTAAATAATTGAAGTTTGAACATCATATCCTATCATTGGGCTATTCTGCACAGCATTACTTATACCTTGTCTCCTAAACTAACAAGAAGGATTATGATGTTGGATTTTTTTTCGATTATTCAGTTGATAGGGAATGATAGCTGGGCATGATATTCACTCCCCAGTAAACCACATCACAGAAAATGATTCTCTTATCATTCATTTCTTCATTCTAACCTGCTTTAAAGACCTACTGTTAGAGGATACTATTTGCCAATAAATAAAAAAAGATCAATCCAAAAATCATTAAGAAGGAAAATGCAGAGTATTTAATTAACTAGAGTCAAGAAACCTTTTTGAAAGCCACTTTTAATTAGTCCAGTCAGTCGCCTTTCTTTGCAGGACAGAATTTATGTCAAGATATGATAATAATCCAAGTTAAAGTATTAATGAACTAGGAAAACAAAAAAATGAAAACCACTTTCTAACTGGATTATTTCACCATCTAAACATGGCTACTTACAGTTTCATCTTAGCTGGGTGCATGTCCTCCTCACCACCAATGACTATAATACCCTTCAGCTTCACATTCCCAGTAAACCTAAAAGAATATAGGAAAAAAGGTTCCAGAAAGCAAAACTGAGTTTGGCCAAAATAGCTATGATGTAAATGGTAATAGCAGCACAATTGATTACCCTGCCAAGCAGAAACTACATGTACTACAAAAATGATATAAAGATAATCAAGATAAAGACATGAAAAAATAATTAAAACCATCTATTGCTGAATTTCTATTGGTATCAGTCCGACTGCAATGAGGCCTAGAAAAATAAATTGTTTGTTTCCTGAAACGGTCCGGAAAAAAATAGGGTAGGTAGATTTGTGTTTTATGCATGTTTTTCGATGATTTGGAGTTGGAAGGGCAAAAAAAACTTTAGGGTAGGGATTTTTCTGAATAAAAACTTGTTAGGGTAGGGTTACAGGAAACAAACAACTTTTTTTTTAGGCCTGAGGAAAAGGTATCACTGAGACACACTGATCCCTTGAAATAGATTTACACAAAATATGTACCTAGCCCTAAATGTAGCGTTCAACTTTTTCTCTGACACATTTTTGTTTCTGCCTTCCTTCAAATGTAGTTAAGCCACTTATTACACATACTAAGTCCTTTTGCTTCAAATCTAAAACAATATGACATTCCTTTACTTCACATTAATGCTTTTGCTATAAAATAAGTGCATACAGTAAATTAGTACATTCCTTTAGGGCAAGTAGCCTAGTAACGTCTTACATGGAGAGAACATGGACATGTTGCCACAGGCTGTGCTGAGGCCGTTGAGTAAGATCTGCTGGTTGCATATCCATTGATCGATATTTATGGTAACACCTCATTTTAACAACTTCTACTAACACATATATGATATTCATCGAGCTAGGGCAGCCAGACAGGCCTCGTGTGTCAGGGCTGTGACATCATCAGGTCATCTACACTTAATAAATTATCAACATTACTGGCTCTTCCATTCTTCCATTTCAGACTGATTCATATTTGTACTGATGATAAACATCACACACATAAAAAGAATTAAACCATGAGTTTAAAGCAGCTTTCTGAAATAGACCAATTATAATATGATGCATGTCAATTTAACTTAGTTGGCTGGAATCAACTCTTTCAAAGATTTCTGCTATGAATTTTATTATAATTAGTGTCGCACTCACGGAATATTAAATAACAGTTCTTCATCAGCATCACTCTCCACAAACTGAAAAGAGAAAAAAATAGTCCAAAATTAAAATTTGTGCCAATCAAGTGGTTCTTGGTGCATGATAATGAAATGCATAAAAGAGATACAGATCCAAGTCAACTAAAATACTCATTATTTCACACCAAAGATTTGAGCGTACCACGCGCGGCCGACTTCTGTTTTTGTAAGTAACGACCTATTTCATTGGTCGACAATGACGTAATGTACAGTACAATAACAAAAACGCCTCCATTGGATGAAACGTGAAATGATTCACGTGCATTGTTGTGGGTGCTGCCACGCCGTGGCCCCTACTATATCCACGTTAAAACTGAATTTCTTGCCCGTCAGTGGGTCAATTTTAATGCAGTTTATATCGTTAGAACTGGCGGAATTCATTCTACTGGCCATTGAATTCTCTTTAAAATCGGTTGCGAAATGTATATTTTGCGACAGTTTGAAATCGTAATAATTTGTATGCCATTAATTTTCGGTCAATCAATGCTGTCTTTTGGTCAGAAGTAAAAAAAAAATGAAATCATCCAAAGCTTCACTCGCTTCCTGGTCATGCCATTGTTGTGGCAATCGCCGAGCAATTGATCGATTGTAATCGATTATTTGGTAGTTTATCTGACACGCAATAACGGCAAAAATCAATGTGCGAGGTCGCGAAATGTAAATGAATAATGGAACTGAAACTGAAAGTGCAATACCACAGATTGCTCTACGCATCAATTTCATCCTGAAATGAAGTATCAATGTAGTGCATACAATAAAACTGAATCATATAAACAATGTTACTTACCAATTCCGCTGGTTCTGTGAGATTATACACTGTAATCCACTCCAGAAGTGAGTTACAGTGTATCCTGCCGATCGAACGTATCTTTCAAGATGGCGGCCGTCTCGTCGTGTTTATTTTCATTATCGCTCGGCAAAGATCGAGCGATGGAAGGCAAGTTCGATTGATCGGAACTCGGCCCAAAGCGAGCCGAGCAATCGAGTTTGCGATCAATCGACCCACCACTAGTTGCTAAATGTATATTTTGCGACAGTTTAAAATCGTAATAATTTGTATGCCATTAGGCAAAATTAGGGTAAATTCCTACGCATCTTCTTCTTCCTCCAGGTACTTGACAACCCCAATTTACTGGGGCCTCTGACAAGGTTGCGAATGGGAATTATGATGCGGTTTAGATCGTTAGAACCGCCAGAATTCATTTCAATGGCCGTTTACTTTACTTTTTAAATGTTGCAAAATGAAGATTTTAGCGACAGGATGAAGTTGTATGCACAGCGGTGGCGTCTATTATTATAATTCACGTTAAAACTGGAGTACTCGTCATTCCGTAGGTCAATTCTAATGCGGTTTAGATCGTTAGAACCGCCAGAATTCATTCTACTGGCCTTTAAATTCTCTTGAAAATCGGTTCCGAAATTTATATTTTGCGACAGGTTGAAATTGTTGAAATTTTTATGCCTTTATTTTTTCGATCAATATATTTTCGGTCAATATATTTTCGGTCAATATATTTTCGGTCAATCTTGGTCGGAACTAAAAAAATGAAATCATCCAAAGCTTCGCTCGCTTCCTGGCCATGCCAGCATCACATTATTATAGCGAGCGAAGCTCGGAAAGGCCGCAGGCCTTTCGCGAAGCCTCGCAGTAAGTCAATAGAGCGTGAGTGTATATGACGTCACTAAGAAATACATACAGGGACCCAGAAAGTCGTCGTGAGTCAACATTAGCATCCCTCGCGCCCATCCCGCTACTGTATCCACGTTAAAACTGAATTTCTCGCCCATCCGTGGGTCAATTCTGTTACTGTTTAGATTGTTCGAATTGCCAGAATTCATTCTACTGGCCATTGAATTATCTTTAAAATCGGCTCGCTTCCTGGCCATGCCACGCCGTGGCCGCTACTATATCTAAGTTAAAATTGAAATTTTTGCCTGTCCGTGGGTCGTTTTAATGCAATTTAGATCGTTAGAACCGTTAGAATTCATTCTACTGACCATTGAATTCACTTTAAAATCTGTGGCCAAATGTATATTTTGCGACAGTTTGAAATCATAATAGCGAGCGAAGTTCGAAAGGCCGTAGCCATGCCAGCGTCATATTAATTTGTATGCCATTAATTTTCTGTCAATCAATGCGGTGTTTTGGTCAGAAGTAAAAAAAAACATCCAAAGCTTCGCTCGCTTTCTGGCCATGCCAGCATCATATTAATGATCATGCTTTTTGTGTGTGTGTGCGTTGACTTGTTTGCTTTTTTATCTTGTAAAAAAGAAATATTGCTGGAAAGCAACATGCTGTCTATACGTCAATATCAAAAGTATCTAATCTCGTGTAATCGATTTAGAAGACAGGTGGATAAGCAATGCAAATA
>OZ012684.1:37513692-37576192 GCA_963942565.1 Maea johnstoni
CTTCAATTCTGTCACATGAACTTTCAAACGGACTAAATCAGTGTGTTTGCACCACCAAAACTAAACCCTGCCTATACCGAGGTGCATACACATCGGATGCTCACATACACTGCTAATGAGTAAATGATAGTAATAACGTTGTTATATACATGTATACTATCATCCACCTACACAGACTAGTTCTTGTGGGAATACTAGGTCATTGATTGTATATGTTTCGAAACATTGCTTTACAATTAATTAATGAATGAATGATTAAAGATACATAGAAACGCAATGCCCACTTAGTGCCATACATTTCAATTTAAGATCGATCCTCTATTACTTTTTGGTTACCTTTAGGTCTTAATAGTGTATTACGGCCACACCTCCTCGCCGTGCACTGCATTCACAGGTGCGTTGAGCGCAAGGGCAGATCGAACATTTGTAAATTGAGCTCAGATAATTTTCTGAAGAAACCTATGTTTCTGATTTCACAATATATCTTGCCAAGCTATAATTAAACACTCTGAAGCTTACCATGCAACCCTATTCTAATGAAATGGTGCCTTCTTAGCCAAGTGCTAAATAGTAGTTAGATAATGATATGTTATGCATTTTCTGCTCAGAAGGAACACTTTTATTTCACATCAATTTCTTTAGGCCTGTCCTTTTGGAGCCTAATGGTTTATCTCCATCTAGTCGAATTCGCATAAATAAGATGAATTTTCGCAGGTTTTATGGATTAAGATAATTACTGAAGGACTTTACATGTATGTTTAACTGTAGTAATAGTTGCCTTGTATCGTACATATACGATGATTGATAAGCTCTGAATAGATAAGATCTTTGCACCAGTCATTCAGGCTTGCTCATATCATATGTATTGGGGCATATCTCTTTGCGGTAGGGCCTTTTACGAAAGCATTTTGAAGAGTCTTTCGATCAGCAGAGACAACCTTATGAACCAGACTCGGTTCAAATTATACTCATAAAAAGTTTAATAATCACCTAGCATAAATAATGGCCCCTCATCCCTTAGACATAACATTGTCCCCCATAACTAGATCTGCAGGAACATCTGTATTATTATGGTAATTTTGGCACGTGCGGGGGGACCGTTGCTTTGTGTTTTGGGCCAATCAGAGTCCCCCACAGCTGCCCCTATGTAGAAACAATTATCTCGAAAGATCAATAACGTTTCCTCATGGTTTGTCAACACGGACCGGGCCCACCTCCCTGGCGCCCGCGGGGGTGGTAGGTTGGTAGATACCTTACTTGATGGGCGTCAAAACTTAGGGAAGGGAATTCAGTATGGGAATTCAATGAAATACATTCAGTCCGAAAATTACATGTGCATCATTCCAAACACGAACTTTACCCCACTTAGTGACGCATGATAGTGACACTATCATGCGTGGAAAATGTGGTGATATCAAAAATCAAATCTAAAGTAAAAAATATGCATAATGCAAGTACGTGCAAACAAATCTAAAATGGTGTCCCTTTAGCAATGACGTCTTCATGTTTATCTCAAAACTAAAAATTGTTCCGTGACAAAATTAAACGTATCTCTTAATGATGGCTTCAGTTGAAACAGCACCCGTCATTGTATGTACCGAGATGTATTTATGTATGTATGTATGTATGTATGTATGTATGGTACAGACTAATGGATAATGGCAAATATATTGATAACACTAAATAGCAAAAATCAAGTTATTAATGAACTTTGAAATCAAGATGGCGTATAATACTATATCAAGCGAAAGACAGTGGAATGTGTGTTTACTTCCTGTATCAACAAGGCGTGACGTATACTCTTAATTTTTGCTTATCTAAGTTGGGACAAATAAAAAGAAACAAATATCGGAAGCACACTAAATATGTACCATGTCTTAACCTTCCCCAACCCATTTCTGTGTTTTTGCAATTTCCATGCTCGAAAAAACTAGTTTGCAACCAACCCTTTCACTTTTGGGAATACTAAAAAACTCATCCCAGAAACAAAAGTTCTCGAATAATTAAGGTCTTAAATGCATGTCCACACCATTTACCACACCTGTGGTGTATCCGTATGCTTATTCAGTTTATTTTCATATACTCATAAAATATGCAGGTCTTGGTACGTTAGGGGAGAAGGCAAGTATGGTGTTATTTAGTGTGTCTGATGTTATTATTGCTGCTGCTGCCGTGTTTTTGTTCTTGTTTTTGTTGTGGTTGTTTTTGCTTTTGTCCTTCTTCTTTGTCGTCATCTTTCTTTTCTTAATCTCCTGATGGTCACTGCATAGTCAATGCCTTAAAATAATACAACGCCCTTTAACCCTTTGAATACAAGCTATTATTTTCCTGATGCTGCTGTTGATGTTACTAGTACTAGTACTAGTACTAGTACTAGTACTAGTACTAGTACTAGTACTACTACTACTACTACTACTACTGCCATTTAATACTGTCGTTACATAGTGTACCTTGGCTACCATCTGTCACATGCTATCACCCCTTTCCGGTGAAGTGGCGCTGAGGTGGTGATTACCCCTCTGTAGATAGCCGGCCCCGCCGTCGCGCAGCAGGCACGTGGCTGGCGTGCGAACGTGTTTTCATAGTCATAAAGGCCCGTGCACAAAGCCGGCCAGCAATAACCAAGTGCTTTGTGGGGCTGGGGCTATTGTTTCTGGGGCGTGTGTCGCACACAAAGCACGCGCCACTCGCAGTACGGAGTACAGGTGAAGTATAAAGGGCAAGGAGTCTGGTCGCAGGCTACAAGTAAGCCAAGGATATCATCATAGTCAACAGACGTGCTGCGTGTAGTAGTGCGAGAGTGTGCGCCTACTGCTCTACTACTACTAATACTACTGTACTACTACTGTTATTAGTAGTGGCGGTAGGCCAAGGAAGGCTCCACTAGAGGTTACTAGCAGTAGGGCCAGGTACTGTAATAGCATTGCACACAGCTAGAGCCAGCTTCCAGCATGCCGCCGCCTCTACAAGGAGGCTGTGAGGATAACTGGACATGGAATAGGTATGACAGATCCCACGAAGTCAGACTACATGGCAAATCCGACGAAACAGCACATTTCCACCCACACTGGAGCAATGGAACGGCAGGTGTGAGGGGGACACGGACTCTCAACTATGGCAAACATTACTGGGAAATCAAAATATCACAACGAATCTTCGGCACCAGCATGATGTTCGGAATAGGAGTGAAACGAGCAAGACTTCACATAGATGCCTTCGTAAATATGCTGGGGGAAGATGACAAAAGTTGGGGACTGTCGCACAAAGGTCTACTTTGGCACAACGGAATATGGAGACAATATACGAAACCCTTCAGAGAAAACGAAGCTACCACAGTGGGTTTATTATTTGACTGGTCGAAAGGAACTTTGACGTATTTCAAAGATGGCGTGAATCTAGGTGTGGCTTTTACCGGTTTAAATCGTGTTGATGAGGACCTTTATCCAGTTGTATGTTCAACTGCGGCCAAAACGGAAATGACCTTGGGAACCACAAGAAGATCTTTTTACAATCTTCAAGATAGGTGTCGAGCGGAGATAGTGAAAGTCTTGCAGGATGAGAACGAAGCTGACCAGTTACCCCTCCCCAATCGCATCAAGGAATATATCAAAGATTCGACCCCTCATCGCCTGTCTTCATGACGTCTGGAGAAGCACGTAGCAGCCTCCTTCAGTGGAACTAGTCTCCCATCCCCGTGCTGTAGTTCGCTCTCTCCCCATCCTCCTCCCAGCTCCACCAGCGGAGGCGGGCCTTCAACAAACGGTGCCTTGTGTTGTTTCAAGAGAAAAAGAAGCAAATGTTTATAATAATAACTCTTCCAATCGTCCATTGCTAGTGCTAATTTGCTGGTCAGTCGTCATGCATGATGATTCATTGCTGTGAGGTGGGTTTGTAAAACAATGCATTTGGCCTTCCTCTCCAAGATGGCGGGCGCTGTGTGCAGTCTGCATTATTGATGTTCCATGGGAATAGGGCTCAGCTGCGCCAGTTCATCGCAAAATGGCGTCCTTTGTCACATCAATCGATAGCCAAGCATTAGTCAGCCAAATCATATCATCCGTGCACTAGAACATGCGTAACAGCCAACCCCACTGTTTTGATTCGTTGCCATAATGACGAATGATATTTATTTTCTATGACTATGTGCTTCATTCGCAACATATCGTCGCCATCAAAAGAGTCTGCTAAAATGTCAATATTAGCAGATTAGCATACAGGGAGCTTAAAATCAAATCATTTGTTATTATTCATTTTTAGTATTCATATCTGATGCGATATATTGTCGAGTAAATCATCTTGATTATTTCTATCTGTCTAATTCAATAATATGACAGTATATTTACAGCAATCATGTGGTATCATAAAAGCTACTTCTCATCATCACATGCCTGACTTGGTTGGCATGTATGTTGTTTGAACTGGCTGCTGCAGTATTTTGTGATTAATGATGTGTGCGGGTCATTGTTTCGCAGGTGTTGATCAGGGCACCTCGTGTAGTAGGGGCTGTATTGTGAAAGTGCTTTGTCTCACTTGGTGCCAGTAGCCAGCCCTCCTGATCATGAGCTAGCGAGCTAGGGCTATAGATAGAAAAAGGCAGGATTTCACGCCTCAAGTATCAGGAATAATTATAATTGAATCAGTGCTTCAAGAAACACAACTGTAAAACTAATAAATAATTTCATAACTCTTAACCTTTAAATCGCAATTTATTTTAGAAAATTCTGAAGTTTGCTTTAGAAATATAAATTGTTACCTAGGACCTTATATATCTTTGTTTAACTGGGAAGTTAGTCGTTATTGCCCTAAATATGGCATTCCGTCTGTAACCAAGTGAGTGCCACATATGTGTGAGGCAGTGATCAGCAAGGCATCCAAACAACCATTAATCAGATTTGTACTTATCTGTTATGATTCAGCCGACCAAATGAGAAAAAAACATTCTTTTATGACCGCCAATAAAACCAGCGTCAAAACAACCTGTAAAAGGATAACCAAAGGTTTTATATCATATTAATCTGTGAATATTATATCATCGTATTTGTATATCTATAGCTTTTGAAATTCACAGTTGTGATACGTGTGTATATTGTATGTTTATTTATTGCCAGGGATATTGATAGATATCCCTGCTCATTACTTGTACAAAACAAACTATTAATTTATTATCTCAAATCAACGGTTTATATACGTAATATATTTAGGCATATTTTGTGCCATAACATTGTGGACTAATGTACAACTTACGACTGGTTAATCCTATTTACGCTGGTCCCGAACGTTTTATACACAATGACAGGCCATGTGCAATTGCCTACGTGCTTACAGGGGTCGAAACAAAGAGTTCTGTGGAACAGTAGAAGTGTTGTGACAATTGACAATTATATGTGCTTTCAAACTGTTACTAGTACTATGTGCGACTGCAAGCAACTGAAATCGATTGGAGCTGCACTTCTGTAGCATATGGTTAAGTGACAGTCATTTACCTGTCGGCCAATCTTACAAGACAATGCGTCGTCCACCTCTTTTATGTTATGTAATGTCTTCCCATTCATGATGAGCCATATGTTGCTGTTGTTGTCAATTCAAAATGAAGATCGAATCCTAAATCTAAAAATACCCATCTCACCTGGGTGCTGTTGGTAAAAATGTTTAGTCTTACTAGACGAATAAGTGCATCCTATCACAATTTATATACAACAGAAGTGGTCATTTTTGGCACAAACAATTAATTTAAGGGAATAAACACATCCATTTTACCATTACGCGTGTATGTGTTGTCAACCTTGCATAAATTGACAATGGCAGAACTGTTCGTTTCGACCCCTGTGCAGTGACACTATAGGCTCAGCTGTAGCATGTATAGCTAGACTTATAGATAGATGTGGAGTATTTATTATTCATGAACGTGCAGAATATCGCATGTGTGGAGGATCCGAGAAAGCCGTGCCCCCGTGACATCCGTGCAGGCTGGAGGGACTTAAACGAAAGCCCAGAATTTATGCATCATGTTTTTCATTGTGATTATAACGGTGATACTCATGATAACTATCATGATATATTAATGTGCCTGAGTAACTGCTAAGTCATTTATGCAGAATATTATTTTCATTTGATGCTTTACAGACATTTGTCAGAAATATATATTTTGTCATTTGAATACTTTTATTTTGTTTATTTTATCTGTGATCGTGATCATTGAACCCCCCCCCCCCCCCCCCCCCCCCCATTTCATGTTTTTGATGAAAGCGTCACACCTCGCAGCCCGCCTTTCGTATAAGGCACTCTTATTCTGGTACTATATTTATTATGTTATTCCTCCTAATTGTAATCATCTCGCCTCGTGTTAACACTATTGATTGATAAACTGGACTGAAAATCTCTTTCAGCTGAACGTACCTATTACACATTGAACACCTGCTGACCTTGAACTCCTCAGCATTCCTCGAAAGCACATTTTCCTATTTTATGAAGATATCCTATTAGGACCCCTAATTACCAGGGATCAGTATATATAGAGGTGTCTGATAGAAGTCCATGCTGCTAACATTGGACATGTTTTCAATACACGAATGCTTCATTGTGGACACACACACGCTGATCCGAAAACGGAAAAGTAATATAGGGGTCCTGTGTAGCCCTGAGAGCTGCTGATGTGGTTCTTGTGGGCTGAGTGGGTAGGGGTGGAGGGGGTATGTATGGGCAGGTGCAGGGTGGGGTAGCAGGGTATTCAGGCGGGGTAGAGGGGGAACCTGTGTTTGAACTAGCTCGTCACAAAGAGATTGGCCTCAAATGACAGGTGGTCTTGTCAGCTGGGTTGAACATACGGGCCAACCCACTGATAATGAAAGCATAGTACAACACATTACTCAGCCCTACAGAACATAGGCGGGTGTCATATCCAGAATTAACAGTTTGACAAATTCAACACACGCAAAATATTCACAATGCCTGTTTTACGAATCTGTCCCTATCATATAAAAGCATGTAAAAATACAAATCTCAAGTGATAACTATGGGCAAAGATGAAATAGTTCTAGCCATGATGACATTCGTCTACATTTTAGAATCAAAGAGAATGGCTATGCACTATCAAACGAAACGTCTATGGGCTTATTTACGACTAAGCCATACGTATGTTCGCGTTATTAAAATTGACCCAAAACACTCGAATTCTCTCCCAGAAGTCCTAAATGCAGGTGCCATTTTCGAGTGGTGTCCTCCTTGGCGTAGCCGCAACATCTATCTAAACCTTAGATGAATATCCGCATGGATAGGTAGCCGCCAGATCTCGGTGTGTGACTTGCCTTGTGATTCACAGCAGGGATTATCAACTGATATACTCTGCTTATGAACATGATAGGTTCTCTTCAACCTGATATCCTTCATGACATGAGCGTAGCACTAATTTCATTTATACGTCTATCTCTCTGCCTAAACCATGTCCCAACATCGGTCAAATTAACCATATATGCTACCATATGCGCTAAATACATTACTAGTTCGTACGACATCTATAATCAGAGTGTGTGTAAGCTAATACAATCAGGTTAAACTTAAACACCACGTGCCTCTTAACTTCTTTAGTGCAGAAAACCTTCCTTTTATTTTATTTCGCATTAATGATTCCATTATTTTAGGTCACTTTCTCGTGTATCCAGTCACTTATGGCTGAGAGCACTACCATTCTCAGCTGTAGGCAACCCACACAGATTGGTCTGTGTCTGTAGTGAACCTGCGAGTCCGCGGAAATATGGTAGAAATGAGGCTTAAAGTTGCAGGTCTGTCGTAATGTATATAGATATCTGATAAACTCTATCAGAGAACCATATATTGGACATTTGACAACTGTTGGAAACCTGCCCTGAAAAAACGGTCGTAAATACATGTATCACTCACTATTGATTTTCGGTGTCAGTGTCCCTACTGAAGACCTTCGTGGGGGGGGGGGGGGGGGGTTGTGGAGATTAACCAGACTTTCTAAATAAATCAAATCTCGTACAATAGGTAAAGTTTTTTTCCTTTTCGTGTAAACTAGATCTGTGTCGATTTTATTTAGATACACTGTACTCGAGTTCCAGATCCATAGCAGTCCAGCAGTTAGCGGACGCTCTAACATGTAGCCAGATGTAGATGGCTTCTTATCTCAAGTGTATTACCCATATATCGACTGCGCTGCTTGGTGTGACGCTATCAGAGCGGCCCACGGCTTCCCTGCAAACAATCCCCATCTGCTCCCGGCCGCAAACAAGAACATATGTTCACGTCAGCCTTTGTCATCCGCTAGCCTTAATGGAATGCAATCAACCAGAAATAAAGGTGCTAAGAACGAACTCACGTGGTCTTGTTGTTATACACAGATTTCTTTGGTGGATCTTCATATATATCATTGGAGGAAAGTTTAGTTCCTAAACAAACAGACATGCTGTCTATGATATCGTATCTTAAATCGTGCAAATTGACAATTCATCATCATACCTTGTGATAAGGTCGGGAATTTAAAAGTGGTGGATTGTGCCTGAAAAAAAGAAGATTCTATACTCGAAATCTCCCTGTATGTACGGCGTGTATGTATGTTTTTGCGTATGGGTGTGTGTGCAAAGGGGTTTGGAGTGGCTCCGTTTTCTCCCAAGTTGGATCACGACTAGGCGACGCCCATAACAATATAATATAACCATATTACTACTAGCATACTACTACTGCTGCTTCTGAAAATCTATACCATGTTCACTAATCAGGGTCGAAGACCCATCTTATCACTACTGGGTATATTCCTAGAGAGCATGACTTCTACGTCCACAGCGGGTACCGTGAATTCTCGGTAATATGGGTCACTTTTCAAAAATCACCAAGGTTTCCCTATGATTATTTAACAAAATAATTATAGCGTCCCAAATTCCTAGGGCGGTCTAAATTTCCGAGAATCTACGGTAGTTCTCCGACCCTTCATTGCCGAAACCCACTGTGAGAGATACGAGATCTCCATTGGTAATCTATAGAACAAGGTGTAATCTAATATTACTAATTATCTCATGATTGGCAAAATTCTAGGCTTTTGATTGGTCAATTGGCATATGATATGAAGTTGTATTAACCTCTCAGAATCCTATATTAACCTCCCAGTATTTGTATGTATGTATGTATGTTCATTTTTATTACCTATGCAGAGGTTGAGGAGGCAATCATGAGATAAATTCGTTATCAACTGTTTTGGAGTAAGATACAACTTATATCTCGCAATCACAGGGCTGTATCACCCTCGGCTGCGCCTCGGGTGATACAGCCCTCTGATTGCGAGATATAAGTTGTATCTTACTCCAAAACAGTTGATAACTAATAGTATTTCCTCATTGGCGATAAATGAAAGCTACACACCAGAGAAAAATCACAGTTTAGTTATCTCAACATCCAGAGAAAGTCCGATACAAGGCGATAGGAGTGGAGATGATTGTAGTGGAAAGTTGTATGAAGCTAGTGGCGCTGTGCGCAAAGGCTAGGCAAGTATGGAAGAAGAATGGATCCGTGCGCCAAAATAGAGGCCGGCGCACGGATCCATGTCTCAGAAGGAATGGTTAGAGATGTAACAGTTATGAAATATGAGGAAAATGGGTAGTGAGTAAAAGCAATTTAGTGATCGTGTAAATATATAAGTTCACCTGGGAAAAGAAAGAAAATGTCTGATTTGGAAAATATTTGTTACTGAAATACCATGAAGCTGAGAATATGGGGAATTCAAAAACATTAATCAGAATTTGCCCCCCCCCCCCCCCCCCCCAATATGGTATGAGCAACCCTCTGGGTCATGGACTATAAAGTGTGATCTGCTACTTGATATTAAAGTACGTTATTTCATAATCATATTTTTGTATGGTTATCAATTTGCCAACTCCTGTGAAATATAATTGCCCACTCCAAACATATTCTCACCGGACCTCTGGTGGTCAGGATTGGAACTGAACAAAACGGCGCGAAAAAAGCCCCAATATTGAACCGCGAGAAATCTCAACCAACGTATAACTGTCAACTCCACTGATTTGAGCAGTACTCTCCTGATTTTAGACCTCAAATATGATCTTTACTGATAGAGCACCTGATTTGAAGAAATCTTCAGATTAGCTACTGATTTGCCAACTTTCAAAAAAGCATCCACCCTTCTTCAAATATAAATTTACTTTCTAGCCAAGAGCCAAATATTTCATAAGATGCTGAACATAGAAGTATTTGATCTTGAAAGATCACAGTGTAAGTGTTGATGATGATGATATTTTCAGTTACAAAGCTACCTGTTTGTTCTTGATAACTCTGTGTATATCCTCATGCAGCAATGTGATCTACTACACAAAATTAAAGTTATCCCATTAACATACGTGTACATGGTTATCAATTATAAAGGCGCACTCCTTAAGCACAAGTACAAGTACTAACCTCTCCCCTAGTGGCCAGAATTGGAACTAAACAAAACGAAAGCAAAACAAGCCGCAATAATAAACCGCCTGAAATCTCCTGATTTTGGAGTGTTGAATGTTGACAGGTATGCCAACGTAAATGCACAATATCAATTGAACATTCCATAAAGCACACGTACCCTGATTTAAGAACTTATGGCTAGTTTAAAGATATTCTCAGCATCAGGACTAGTGAGCGACATCGCCGCGTAGACACACGTGTAGCCAAGCGTCCAGAAAAGAAGTGGAGCAGAGAACCACCCACAGCTTCACTTATTGCGACAGCTAAAATATAAGTAGACGGGCGCGAAAATATACAGAAAATTTTCCCATAAATTGTGATAATACACGCTATCAATCTCACGCATAACTTCAATTTTTGGCCGCTCTGTTTCATAGATTAACTCGCTGCCAAAAACAGGCTGTTTGCAACTTTTGATTTGGCAACCGCCGGCAGTTTGTAGCAGTGATTTGTGTGTAGTGTACTCGAAGCCCTAGTGGCTTGGACCAAAACTAATGATAACCTCTCCGTTATAAAACAGGGCAGGGCCCTTTCGGAAACCGCTAGCGTCAAGCCCTAAGCAACTGACATGCTAGAATGGCCAAGATGATGACTATGCATGTCCAGATGTAAAGGAGGCCAAATTAAATGTCGGCCAGCTTATATAGGCTTTTCAATTTCTCGACATGGTTACTTCACCCTTTGCTCTACTCCCAGTTGAATGTGAGACATGGAGTTCACAAGATTGTTCCTCTATAAGGGTGTGCGAGGATGGATTAATTTTTTTTTCTTTCCATCCTAGCTACAAAGTAGGTTATGGGTTTTGAGGTATTCAGTCAATGTAGTTGTGGGGTTCTAAGGCTTTGTATTACAGGTTTATATGCTTGGTTGTTGACGTTTGTAATATGTCCATACATAGATATGGGGATTATAGGTCTGTAAAAATAGCGAATATCTCACCCCTGTGAATTTTGCATTTCCCCCAAAATTGATTGAATTCTGATCAGAATGCAGACAGGTGATGAGAAAATAAAATCCAGGTCTTGTAGTCCATAAAATGTTCCATTTATGCGAACCTACTAATACTTTCACAATTTGGAGTTTTGTCCCCTAAACTTCCTCAACTCTCAACTGCAAACTCAACATGGCCTGTTTATGATTAATTGAATGCTTGCATAAAGAAAACGCACATACACTGATGAATGTTTCCATCATAAGTTATTTCATGACAATGAATTCCTCTATCAACAATTGTTGTCAATATCTCTAGGCTTATCGAAATATTATTTTAGGAATGTAAACAAAAGAAGCTTGCCATTTTGATTGAAGCATATCTTACTTATGTTTACTATGTTATTCTCAAAATTTATTTCTAATTGCCTTGTATCCGAAAAGGAATAAAACTGCACCCGCAAATTCCTTATATAATTCAATTTATTTTCTGTATCATTGTAGGATTGGAGAAAGGGATATGCTACAAGCTTTATACCATATCACATCTCCTTCATTGCTTATGACTATGTTAACACACTGGCACTGACCACAATCAAAGAAGAACCATGCCCATACTTGTTCATATCACTGTATTCTAAACACTTTGGCTTATCAAAATGATTGTTGTTTTGCAGCATATCAATAATTGAGACAACCCTATCAAATATTGGAAAATTATGTATCAAGGGCATTCTCTCACTAAGCTCATTCAGGAGAACCAGGGACAATTTATTCATATTTAATAGACCTCTCTGGGAGAACATTAAAGGTTAAGTCACTGCCCTAGTATTCAAACCCAGCCTATGAAATTAATGTGCACTTGTAAGTACATGCACTGTACCCATTTTGCACGTTAATTAGCACTAGCCTGGCACTTCCTTACCTTTTAGCAAGGACTCGATTGACTGGTACATACATGTGTGCTGGCAGCAAAGAAGGGGTTGCCTAAATAAGCATACACATGATCATCTATTAGGAGATACAACACCCACATTTGTTTTAAACAAATGTATGTAGATACCCTATATTTTAACTGACCCTGTGGATCCTAACCGTTATTGCTCATTCCAAATACAATAAGAAAATATTTCCTTTTTGTGACACATCTGACACCAATGAACTTAATGTTTGTTTCAAATCTACTTGTTATTTTCTAAGATGTATAAGATATAAAGAAGTATGATTACAATTATCAATTGCCTTGCTAACTCTACACTATGGTAGAGAAGGTAAACGTATTGGTATTAGTGATGTTACAGAATACTCCTGACACGATAACCTGGAAATTCACAAATTTAAGGTAATGTGCTAGCCAGCATTCGAAAGATTGCTTATTGATGCAGAACGTAGATCGGCGATTTTACAGCATGTTTCATAAATCGAGAATATGCATATAACTTTGATACATTGAATATAGTCTCCCACACAAGTTTATTAAAATGCGGTGATGTCAGACTCAAATGTCGACTCTTTGGTACTTGGGTCAGTTCACTCTGTGATTTAACAATAGAGGGTGATATTAGACCCTTACTCCTGCAACATGCTTTCCATGTAATGAAGGATGAAATGTTCAATGAGTTACGTAATATTGATTACGGATATACTCATATCTTGGAAAAAAACATCAGTGGTATATACTTGTGAAACTTAACTTAATTGATTGGGTGAATGAATATATTTATCGAAACTAATTGATAGAGACCGCTATATGTTTACGTTTCTGATGTGTCCGACTCAAGACGTACCCTTGTCCAGAGTTTACCTTTCGGACAAAGTGGTCACACGTGGCGCCTTCTATTTGCTCTATTTTCTGATTGCAAAATTTTCACATCTATTCATTTGTATTGTCATTTTGTATTGTTTTTGTTGGCTAGTGTGGTCAATAAAGATACATACATACATGAACCTTAGTATTAGGAAGATATATGATTAAGATTTCTTAATGGAGGCTGCTGCCTTGTGGAATTTTAAATGTAATTTCATAACCTTTTGTCAAAAAATGCCTATACTATCTTCTCAATTGGTTTTGTGTGTATAATAAATAAGGTGATCAGCTTTTGTCTCTAGAGTTCAGTGAGATAAGACCTATTTCTTCTCCATGATATGGCATACTTGGGCTACAAGAATACAATTTTTATTTACTGGATAATTGAAGTAGATCGCTATACAAGGAGTCTATATGCTGCACATTAATTTGAATTAAGATATGTTAATTTAAATGATGGAAATATCACAAGGCAAAAAGTATACTTGCATCAATCAACTAAAAAATCTGAATCTAATATACAATATAACTATCACCAAAGAGCTCAATTACATATATAAATTACTTAAAGCTGGAGCCAACTAGCCTACATTATCTACCCTCATATGTTGGTCCCCTTACTTCATGCTTTATTGTCATCACATCTACCATATGCTAATCTTAATATGAAACACCCCTGTACAGGTGATAATTTCGAATTTACTGGTGAAAATGCATGCTCTCCGGGAGAGCTAAGGGAGAGTTGACAGGAGAAATGGGATGCTGCTTTTGAGGAGGGAGAATCTTAGGGCCACTAATGAAATATTTCTATATTATTTGACCAAGATACACTTTGCTCCCTTTTCAAAGCCACATTGATTCTAACAATCCTATACACAGGCAGCCATTCACAGCCAAAAGTAACATGGGGGTGGGAGATGAAGAATGGCTTGAGTGGATATTGGAGAAATAAATGGACACAAATATAAATGTTTGTTTTTTATTTCTTGTTTGTACAAACACAATTCCCTAAACAGTCAGGTAAAGATGCCAAGCGTACTCAGTATATAATTATGACACTGTATTACCTAATACTTCAAAACTATGGTACGATAAGAATTTCAGAAATCCATTGATTCGAAAGTTTTTAAATACATGTAGATTTTTACCTGATCTCATTCCATTCATGTAATAGAACACAATAAAATGAAGATTCCAAAACAATGATTTGATTATGTTTCAACTATTGAGAGGAGGAAAAGACATATGGGAACAGATATACCAAGTCCCATGATTACAGAAAGACTATTTATAAAGAAATATATTTGACATTTCCATTTCATTTCTTGTTCCCTTCATGTGATCTCTTCAGACCATGCCCCTTTGCTTAAATTGTTCTTTTTCCATCTACGAGGCAACTGCATCAATGTCCTCTTCCTCCTGTAAAGCTTCTGCCATGAAGAGTTTTCCGAAGCTGTGTTTGGCGAACTCTGAGATCTGTTGGCTGTAGCTGTTGATCTGCCCGGAGATGAGGAGGCTGTCGAGGCGCGCCGGGGCCTGCAGGGGCTTGAACAGTTTGTTGATATCCTCCTCAGGCAGCGGTGGCTCACCCCGAGACGCGCGCTGGCTGTTCTCGTATGTCTGCAAAAAACACAAAAGTCACAATTACAATCCTCACTCACCGAGAATAGGACTATCATTAGTGCCTGCTTTTATTTTGATTTGACAGTGACAAGATATTTGTCGATCCAGTGTGATAAATCAATCAAATCGGCCCAGCAACAATGTATGCGGTGATGAGACTGCTACCAGTCTAGAGAAACTTCTTACAGACTGGCGACTTGGCCGAAAGGCCGCCAAAGAGTGATGTAACATGCAGTAAATGGGAGGGGGGCGGGTTCGGAACAATGTATCAATATTTCAGACATTTCAACGATGAAAGATGTTGACTAATCAATCCAGTTGGTATTGATGACAGCCCTAACTGAGAATATCATTACCGCTATTCCTAGTAAATAATTCACCAACGACACCAAGTCAAACAAATCGTAATCATAAAAGTGCAAATGCTGCTAAATTTGCTATTTGCACAAATCATCATTTTAAAAGTGAAACTACATAATCCTAAATCAAGTTCACATGTAAGTACAGTAATGGTTTTTACTATGATTGATGTATAACGACGTATAAAGTCCATTTAGCGAAATTTTGAAACAAATACATGTGAGCGCATATAATTCTAAACATTAATGTTCAAATAAATCTTGTTACTGTCTACTCGCAGAGGCACTTAGTAAAAGGAATGATTATTCATTATACATTCATTTAATGTACTAGTACATACCCTCTTCTGCTGGTACTGTGTCTTGGCCTGGTTCTGTTTGGCATTCTGTCTCTGGTAATTGAAGTATTTATTGGTATCTTGACTCAGGTCATCCACACATTCCATCAGCAGCTTAAGGTTCTTCTCCAGTACAGAGCTGAAACAACCACAACTACATTTAGTTCATGTATGGCATTAAGGTGAATAAGGTAACAGTTCAACAGTTCTCAGTACAATAAAGTCACCGAACATCTGACCACAGATCTGGATCAAGTGTAACAGCAAAGAAGGATTTAGTTTGCCCAACTGATATTGAGCAACCGCAACTGTCGTACATGATGAAAATAAAGAACCAGACAACCTAAAGATTGTATTATTTGGAGAATGGACAAAGTTACCAAAAAGACATTATGACACCAAGCTATATTTGTCTGGGATTTCTTTTAGGTTTTATGTTAAGCAAGTAATTAAAGATTTTCCACATTGCATGTATTAAGAAATTATTAGTACACCATTTAAAGAGACCTCTCCTTATCTTTTTTTTCTTTTAATGCCTCACACACAGATATGATGTCCATTATGGTCACTACTAGCAAATATATCGACCCATTAGAGGTCCCAGATCAAATACAGATAAAAATTACTCACCTTGTGGCTAGGTCAAGGAAATTTGATTTCTCTGTCTCTTGACTCTCTTCCTCAATTTCACACACCAGAGCATTAATAAGGTGGGAGTTCCTAATCACAACTGGAATCTCTTCAAACATCTTCTCAAAGCTAAGTTTCTTATCCTTAACACTGAAAGACAAGTTATGAATGGTAATACTGAGTCAACTATAAATGGAAAATAACTTCAAAAAGACTTGAGAAGTAGTCCTGATTAAATATCCTAAGTACAAATTAGGACTATTACTAATATATTTTGCAACTTAACAGCAATTTTATGTGATTTGTCAATTACTACAAGAAATATCTATTTTACTTTTGTGGGTAATATGCCTATATATTGACATTAATATAAACCAACAGCTTAAGGTTGGTATTGAAAAACATCCCAATTTATTTTTTTAGATATGCCAATGCAGGTGTGTACATGTATTCAATTAGAATTAGCCTACACAAAAAATGAGGTACTGGCTTTTCCAATCTACTTTCTCTCTATGGAAAAATAAAATTGATATTATTAAGAAATATTCATACATCTATAGAAATTCTTTCTAAAACTGCAGTCATCATCGAAGGAAACAAGCAAGATCTTATTTTTTCATCCTACTAAGAAGTTAAAAGAATATGTCAATATGATAACATTAACTACTGTAAAGAAAGTTGAGTAGACATTCGTTTTCCCTCAGATGAATTTTGACATTTTCGCTAGCCAAGAGGTTGTGGGAAAGCAGTCAAATGCTTCAAATCATACAGAGTGAAATGTTACTAGCCCTGATACAATGCAGGGTAATATAGCATGATCTGTTCTGTAAGAGTACTTACACATCAGGTGAAAAGTCTCCCTCATCGTACATGGCCATCATTGTAGGAGTGAGGCGGAAAGCCTTGAGTGAGAGGTGCCCCTGAGCGGTCCTCAGTGGATCTGAAACAAGTTTATACCAAAACAGAAAGTCAGCAACATCAACTCGTTACCAGAATTCACACTTATAGGGAGATTGGTGACTAGTTGGATTTGAAGATATTGTGGAATGTTCACCAAAAACACCATAAGTGCTGCTGTCTGCTATTACATAGTTAAACTGAAACTACATCTGAATTATGTTCAAAATCGTAATGAACCTATGAATAATAGATATCAGACATATCATTATGTGTACACGATGCCCCAAATAATCTTATTGAAGGGATGTAGCAGCTATGACTTGAATTACAGATTTAAATTATATTGGTGAAATAACAGTTTTTTCATGGAATCAACCAAATTAGGCTGTCCAATATTAGCACCTGCCCATCAGCATAATAATAAAACAAGATTTGTTTAGGTCTAACACATGAGATTTAGTTTCTACAAAAATATACTCATGCAATCTTAAAGACTAAGTTACAGCAACTGAACATGTCTCCACTCTCCAGAAACTAGGGAATAAGTAACACAAAAGAGGCATTAACTACTAGTAGTTACTTACCGTATATCAATACCACTGACTCTCCTATAGAATGCTGATAGTTGAACTGTGATTCTAACATGGCTTTATTAAGGAAAGAGCCG
Source organism: Maea johnstoni (assembly GCA_963942565.1). Taxonomy (NCBI): domain Eukaryota; kingdom Metazoa; phylum Annelida; class Polychaeta; order Spionida; family Magelonidae; genus Maea; species Maea johnstoni. The sequence goes on from OZ012684.1 coordinate 37,531,411, forward strand.
AAGTATGTGCTCTGATACCAGCCTACATGTAAATGGTCTATGTTGACGTGACGGAGATTCCTCATCATTTCCATCTGGTATAAAACTGCAACAGAAAAACACAGCAGCTCAAAAACGAGGCAAGAAAACCTTATAAACAGATCAGAACAAGCAGCCAGGTATAAAGTACTTGTCTACACATATATACATAACATACATCAAATGGTTGTAAAAAGAACAATGCCTTTATAAGGAGACATCCAGGATCTAGGAATCAAAGAGGCCAGTTTTATACTGAGGAAACATCATAAACAATTTGGTACTTATCGCCATTTGATATTGGTTTTAATATCATACCAAGCCGTACCAAAACTAATCTTTGCCTTAATAGACACTAAGCTCAGGATGTAAGGATTCAGTTTCACATACCTTCATCGAAGTCCTCTTCTTCTGCATGCCTGGGGAAGGGGAAGCAGTTGGTGATTTCTAACCGCTTATCAACGACGAGTCCCAGTAAAACGCCCTGCACCAAGTCAGTTCCCCCTGAACCCTCCTCCTCACAGTGCTTGATGATCTTCAGGACCACCTACAGGAACATAAAGCAGCACTACTGTAAAACTGGCTTATTAAGAGGATAGCATTTGGTCAATGTTAAGTCATGATGTACATCCTGCAATTTTGCAATTATGTGAAAGTGGGGACAATTTCACTATATACTATATTCTTTCATATGAGGATTGAGACAAGGATATGCGTTACTTTCAGTTTGAAGAAATTTGACACTTTAATTAGGGGGTTTACTGTCTGATAATATGATGCTGGCATTGCCAGGAAGGATAGAGGAACCATACATGCATCTAGTTAACTAGGTTGCAGGTATATGGCGCTTGCTAGCACTACTAATTCCTGAAATTCCCTAAAACTAAAAATTGTGCTTGCATATTGTGTCAAAATCATGGAGAATGGGTCGGGGACAATGGCTGGTCCTTCATAACTTTCGAGATTGGACTTATCAAGTTGGCTGATTTGCATATACACGCAGTGTTTGAATGCTCGTTTGCACCACAAATATAGATAAGCAGATTCAGGCACCAACATAAGTTTCAGAATTAACTTTCCTTGCCGGGCAAGTACTTAATGATTTCTACTTGCCCTGCTATAATAATTTATAACATTTTCTAGAATGGCATGTATTATTTATTATGGATTTAATGATTTGAAACCCATTTTCCTTTTGATTTTGTTGCATTGTTTGCTTATTTCTCTTTAATTTTGCCTCATTGTTTGCATTTATAAGTGTGTGGACTGCTCAGAAAATCAGCTTGCCCATTCGGGCATGTGGAAGGTAAAATGTACTACCCAAAAGCCATTAAAAAAGCTGTAAAACATGCATAAAACACACATTTTTGACCAAAAAAACAATGCAAATTTTTTTTTTACCGACCTACCTACCTTTTTTTTTTCGGACCGTTACAGGAAACAAACAATTTCTTTTTTTAGGCCTTAGAAGAATAAAACAATGGATTGGTAGTGAAAAACCAATTACCATATGCACTATAGTGAAGACCTGGCTATAATCCCAGGAGTCATGAAGCTCACCTCAGCGTGACGTCACTAGGAGACAAAGACCAATGAGGGCTCTTGTATTGTTTACATTACAATTTACAGATAAAGTTGCACCAACATGCGCAGAACGCAACTTTTGGTCTATTTGTATTAGACAGGTTGTTCAAGCAAACCTGATGGTTGCATAACCGGTGGATCGCCATTTGTGATAATTCAAGTGATTTTATGCTTCAACTTTCAAATTGTGGCAGACAGACATTTTAGAAATGATAAGAATAAAATAAAGTCAGGAGTATAATAATAAACAAGGTAGGATAGGAACGTGACTGGTTTTGGGGGGTGTTTCCAGCTATACATATGAGTGCCTTGTTTTCTTGACGCACAAGCATATTTTTCAATACTGGGAAGTCCATGGTCTTAGCCAGCAGGGCGTCTTTTTGGACACCCAAACCCTTAAAAACCAACCTTCAGGACACCCATTTTTTTGTGAGGAATTTCTTAAAATGTCAATATCAAGCATATAACAGGGCTCGACATTGGTGCTTGCCCCATTGCCCCGGGCAAGTAGAATTTGTAAATTATAGCTGTGGGGCAAGTGAAAACTGCATCTTGCTTGCCCCACTGGGAAAGAACATTTTGTATATTTCAGGTTTACTTTTGAGAATGTGTGCAAGTTGTGTGGTCTGCCATCCAAGCTTGTCCTACAAAATATGCTTTAACATGCCAGAACCATGTTCTACTTGGTTTTAAATGAAATAATATAAAATTATTATATACAATTTTTCAAGGGCAAGTGAAAATTGAATCTCACTTGCCCTATGGGGCAAGTCGCTGCAAAAGTTAACGTCGTGCCCTGTATAATCAATATTTTACATCTCCATACAGTTCCCATGACATTGCATAAGAATTATCATGTCTTATTTTGATAAATTTATACATATTTATGGTTGAAATCTGAGTATAATGTGATCTCCCCTAAAAATTTGGACGCCCACAAATTTTACAAAGTTGCCAATTTTGGGCACCTAGTTTCTAAATCCTGGCTAAGACCTAGTTCAGACATAAACGCTACCTATTTTCCCGTTTCTGATATCATATGGACTGTAGCGTTTAGGGTCAGGCCTAATAAATAACGTTAGCACTGTTCCGCAGAGATTTTGAGCGGAAGCATTCTCATAAAATTTTATCATTTCAACACGACTCATACACGTTTCGTCTCTCTATTTGGTAGAAATTGAAAAATCATATATTTATTTGATCAATAAATACGAGTTTATACTTACGTTTCTGGTTTACGAGTTTTAAGAACTCAAAACAGAAAGCAATTGCGTGCGCATCATGGGAAGGGCATAAAAACGCGGAGGTCCATACGAAATATTTAAACGGGAATCTGTGCCTCAGCACAGAAACACGCATCAGTCATCAACACATCTTTATTGTAATATATATATTTTACTTTAATTCTTATCTTAGAAACAAACCATGATAGTACTTACTAGGGATGTCATTGATATGAAATTTTATCGATTCGATTAATTGATATATATTTCGATTCGATTCGATTTGATACACCGTAACGTGCTCGTAGGGCACAATTATTTGTAGGGATGTCACTGATATCCCTTTTTTCAATTTGATTAATTGCTATACTCTTTCCGATATATATCGATTGAATTCGATTCAGTTCGATAACCTGTGTCATGGCCATATGCCTGAGTAAAGTACACCATTCCTTCCAATTTCTCTTACAAAAGCCATAGAAAAATTGTTCAATACTTAGTCAGAGTTTCACAATGCGTTAGTTTAACATGAAAATATCTGGGAAAGGTGTGTTTTTTTTATTAATAATCATACGCCATTATTGGGTTGCAGAATATTAGGGATGTCATTGATATGAAATTTTATCGATTCGATTAATTGCTATATATTTCGATTCGATTCGATTCGATACACCTTAACGTGCTCGTAGGGCACAATTATTTGTAGGGATGTCACTGATATCCCTTTTTTTCAATTTGATAAATTGCTATACTCTTTCCGATATATATCGATTGGATTCGATTCAGTTCGGTACATGGCCATATGCCTGAGTAAAGTACACCATTCCATAAAAAAATTGTTCAATACTTAGTCAGAGTTTCACATTGCGTTAGTTTAACATGAAAATATCTGGGAAAGGTGTATTTTTTATTAATAATCATGCGCCGTTATTGGGTTGCAGAATATCGATTATTTCGATTCGATACCCAACCATTCGATTCGATTTAATTGACAAAGTGAAAATGTCGATCGATCGATTTGTCGACTATCGATGACATCCCTACAGAATATCGATTATTTCGATTCGATACCCAACCATTCGATTTAATTGACAAAGTGAAAATGTCGATCAATCGATTTGTCGACTATCGATGACATCCCTAGTACTTACACTAACTAAAAAATCTGTCTACATTCCAAATGGAGTACAATTCCGCATTCTACAATTAGCCGGTCAAAATGGCAGCTCTTGTTACTCCACTTCGGCTGTAGGTAAATAAATACGTCTTTACACCAATTTTTCACTTATTGACATACTGACATGTATGTATGTGCTTCGTAAGCGAGTGGTGTATTTTACATATTTATAAAATTTAGAGGGTCCAAAATTGTTATAGACATGAGATTTCAGTAAAAGTGAAATGCTACATACAGTGCTATAGAGAATCTAGAGGAACGTATTGAACGTTACCTGTGCAACACCGGACATCCACAATAAAATATCATTGCATATAGTAACGTTCAATATTATTGAACTACCTAAGACCCTGCTGGGAACTCTATTATAGCATTTTGGCATATAAAAAGCTGGTCATTATTGGCCACAATGCTGCAGACTGATCCGGGTTGCCAACCCGGACCTAGGTCCGGGTTGGGATTTTGGAATTTTGCTCTCCACCTCAGATTTTTAAAACCATTTTTAAAGAATTAGACTGTGATTTTAGTGATGCATTCAAGTTGATGTGATTAGAAAAAGTGTATTTAGTTAAATAAAATACCCAAATACATGGATGGCCTGATAAAATTCTGTACAACACAGGATATTGATTCCAGCCTGCACTCAGTGATCCCATGATTGCTGTCAAAGAGAGTATCAGACCAGTTCGTGAAAGTGCCAAAATCATGTAAATTTTGGGTTTCAAGTTGATTGTTTCTTCTTTTATCATGCTATAATAGTGATTAAGTTAGCAGTGGAGAGCTGTGTGGCGACTTAAGCTTCGGACCTGCTGACAACCCGTCCTCGGCGCTCGGACGGGTTGTCAGCAGGTCCTCAGCTTAATTCGCCACCCGGCTCTCCACCACTTACTTAATCCCTATAACATTGGTTGGCAGCCAGTAGATATTGGGGCTGTCATTGATAAGAATTTTTTACCCATTTGATAACCGATAAAAATATTACTGATATGGTACTTCGATCTGATTTATAAATATTTATGTTACCTGTAACTGCTAATCTCTACATCATCACCAGTAATGTGCTCATTTGGCAGTTCGCGCATGGGACCTGGGGTGATTTTTTGACCAATTGAGCCCCCACATGTGTATATTGGATCTGAGTGGCTTCCGTCAAGGTCCCGTGTTGAGCGGCATGAGGATATCAATCGCGCCAAGTGAGTTACAGCATTTTTGTGTTTATTTTTTAGTATCATAAGTATGCATCAATATGGCGTCACTACCCTAACTAATTTGCAAATGAATCGGTATCTTGGGACATCCAAGATATCGATAATCGGCAAGGATTCCTTGCCGGTAAAGCAATATGCGCGGTATCGATGACAGTCCTATACCATACATCAAACATCGGCCGTGTACCAGAATTAGAACTGCTCCAAATATCCTGTAATCACCTTCGCTAGAAAGATGACTGAAGGATCTCCATGGGCACATGACAGGACAAGATATGATATTCAGATCCACCTGTTCATGATGATGAGTGTGTCCATGTCAACCAACCACCCTCCTACAATCAGCAATATGTGCTCCACTTTTCCTTTTCAAGTTGTTGGGGGGTGAGTGGCCATCATGAGAACACACACCCTTGTCGAGTTCAAGAAATGAACAGTTTGACGACTCATGAGATGTAAGGTCTGTTAGGTGAGTGAGAAGGGTGGAAGTACTAAAGCTAGAACTAGAAGTACTGCTGTCCAGTTCTATTGTGAAATAACAGGATTCATTCAGGATTTCTGAGGCGCCATATGCATCAAACCGGCAACATAAACCCCATGTTTTGACAACCGTAGTGAATAGATACTCTTTCAACTTAAACTCAATTTTTATTGACATATATCAGTCTTTCATTTTGAATGCCCTCCGTTAAGATTCAATACTTACTAATCCGTCGATTTGCACATATGTGACGGAAGGCCCCTCATTTGGAAGTGCACGCGAGGTCGCCATTTTGACGTAAAGGGCCGATGGGAATAATTTGTTTTTCTGTATTGTGACTATACCGACCGGAATAACTGCAAAAATACAACGTTTTTGCTATTTTACCCCACAAATGAAGTCAAAAGTATAAATATATTTTATCATGATAGAAATAAGTTGCTAAAACTAAACTCTCGTCATATCGTTTCTCTACGCGAGAATTGAAGATCTACTTCCGGAAAGCTCATGGAATCCACATGTGTGTATGTTTATCTTGTTTTTGGCTTACTTGAAGCTAGAATTTAGAAAAAATGAATCATGAGTATATTTTACCAACATCACTTCTTGGTTTAACTGGATGAAAAAAATCTTACTTTTTAATTCACAGTAAAATGCTTAATTTAATCTAATGATTTATTTAATCTTTCACTTTAGTTTGTGACATCCCAATGGCAATGAAGCAAAGTGGGAAAGTAAACCCCTTCGTTTCATAGACCCATGCCTGCAAGGGTCTATGGCTCATAGACCGTTTGCGCACATGGGTCTATGTACTAAGGGAGCCTCATAGACCCATGTTGGACATGGGTCTATGAACTTTGTCAGCCTCATAGACCCATTGGGCACATGGGTCTATGGGCACAAGGCAAACAGAGCATAGAAAATACACTGGAAAAACATTTTTGAACTAAAATATGTACATAAAATACATCCCAAAACAAAAGGTGTGTATGATCAGGCAAATGTCTGTAGGATGGAGCAGTAACACAATACGTTATTTGATTTCTTCTGTAGTTAATCATTTTAACGGGGATTAAAACCTGCCTTAAAAACAACTGAGTTTTTTGACAAGAAAAAAAAATTGAACAGACCTTTGGTGTGTGTGACAGCAATCTCGTTCGTTAGAATGAGATCCCATCACTGCTTTTGATCATCCCCCTTTCCCACCACCATATCAAGGGCAGGGGCAATAAACATGCATTATTTTTAAACCCATATTATGTTTGATAAAATATATTGACCCCCCTGGTGGCATCCCAGGTTAGTGGTTTGAACAACAAATAACCTTACCTGATGGCTCTGTAGCAAATGACTAGGTTAGACAAAGAAGTAAACTTCAAAGTCTGAGAGAGAGGATGCAAAAATAAATACACAATACGGGAGAGAAAAAAAGAAATGTGTAGAGAATAAATAAATAAGAAAGCTGGAAGAAAAATCTAAAATCCATATGGATAACAGAACATTGGATAAATGTCTGACTATGACAGAATATTCATTACAGACATCTGCCTACATGGTGACACTCAACTTCCTGTTGAAGTAAAGTGCATCGACCCATGTCCAACATGGGTCGATGTGAGAGAGATTTCTTGTTTGAGGTTTTTAAATTACAACGACCCTTGACCAACAAGGGTCGATGGCAGCAAGTTTCCTGCTAGACCGTTGACGGACAAGGGTCGTTGACTACGTAGACCCATGCATGCAAGCGTCGGTGGGGGTTTACTTTCACTCATCGACGCTTATGGTCGATGAGCTAGAGTCATAGACCCATGACTGACAAGCGTCTATGATGGCCATCGACCCATCTGAGACGTGGTCAATGGTCCTCGACCCTTGCCTGCATCCGTCGACAGAAGCATAGACGCTGTCCTACAAGGGTCGACGAAAGCATAAACGCTGTCCTACAAGGGTCGATGGAGTTGACATCGATTTCACAAAAAGGGTCGACGGGGGTTTACTTTAATCCACTTGCGGCAATGAATGATCCTTTTTTGAGAACTGGAGTTGGAAAACTGTTTCAAGACTATTATACAACAGGAACATACCTACCAAAATGGAGAAGTGATTTTGATTTAATTCCCATGTATATTCAGATGAGGTGAAGAATAAGGTTGGCACTGAGTGCATGTATGCTTAGTCTTGACATTTTAGGAAGTATATAAAGTTCAGGGGTGTCCAACTCCAAGTACTGAAGTAGGCCTATAGCTATGTCAGTATTGGAGAACAGAGAATTGAGCATGGAGCACAGCAATTAGGTGGCTACGGTATGATCATTGTCTTTGCCACTAGGTGGCATCATGAAGCAAAGCTTTAAATTCTCACACAGCTTGATAATAATTAGACAGCATTCCCCTTCAAATGCAGTCACAAATGTATGACTTTGTTATCTGTAATGTCATTCTTTGCTATTCTGTGCCGATAGGTCGCCTTTGCTAGTACTTCGCAGAAACATATTGGAAACCACTTGATATGAGCTTTATATTTGTGTGATAACCACACATCATGAGTAGTGATTGACCGAAAATTAATTGCTTAAAAATTACTATGAATCAATTCATGAGAATACATGAGAAAAAACTGAAAAAATACTCAGAGCCCATCTTGCAAACTATGATTCATGAACCTTCAAATATCACAGATGCGGCAGGAAGGGTAGGTTTTAGTCCATTCAAACTTATTTTGGAATTGCTGTTGAAATTAAGAGAAATGCAAAATTCACCTATCCAATTCCTTAACTTTTTAAGATAAAAATGTCAAAACCGTTTTCTATAAATATGTCAATTTAAAGTAAATCTGTTAAATTAGATACTCAAATTGCATGTTGATTTGAAGCGATCGTGACTTGATGAAATTCCATAATGAGAAAAGGGTCAACAACCTCTCCTGATTACGTCTTAGATAAATAAAAACAAGTGAATATGAAACCAGCAGGTCAACCTGAACAGGCTACTCTCAAAGAATAGCCCAAAAGTCGTGCTCTGTGCATGTTGGCGCTCAGGTTTCTATGGATTGTAAATGATACATGAGCCCTGATTGGTCCGTGTTCCCTCACGCTGATGCCAGATCAGAGACCCTGACATGTTCCGGCCTTCACTATAGCGCACATAGTAATTAGTCTCTTGCTACACATCCATTATTTTCTTTGTCTAAGATTGTGTACAAGCCTGTGGGAGCCATTCTAGCAGCAGGTATTTTACTTTCCTAATGATAGCCTAAACATTCACTGTTAATTATGAGGAAAAGTGTGTCTGTTTTAATTGATATAAAAATCTCAAATAACCCTATGTTCACAAAGTAACCCAGTGAACAAACTACAATAGAAACGAGATATATTTCATTTATTTCTTACAATTTATGTTATATAAAAGTTCTGAGACTATCAGGTTTCTGTATGTAACGCTACACAAAAGCTTATAAGAAACTGGGGGTCCGTACATTCGTTGTCCTTCAGGTGTTTTATTATGAAGAAAGGTTGTCAATTTCGGGTCTTAACACAAGGTTTCGGAATAAATACACATATTTCCTACAAAAAACACACAATCGTTCAAACCCATTTAACCATGCATATTTGGCAAAACAAGAATCATTGGACGTTATTTAGTCACTGATCAAGACTGCCGTCAACCCCTCTGCCCCATACTGCTGGACCTGACGCACAACGGCGACTAGCCAGACTCCCCAGAGAATACTAGCTAGCCTGGTCGTCCGGAGCCTTAGATTATACACATTTCCGGTTATTTACTTCCTGCTCTACAGAGACAGACGCCATTGCGTAAAAATCTAACCTCCCAAAGTTGGATCGCCACTGCTTCCCAAACAATTACAAGAAATGGCGAGTTTGGACTTCTGAAATTGACCGATGCACTTGGATATGAAACGATGCACTTTCGAGATTGATTGATGCACGTGCATCGATGCAAACTGGTGTGGATCCGCGCCTGCTCAGTATTTTGCAATTATATTACTATTACCATTACACAATTTTTTAGATCCAGCAATTACTATTACATTTGAAAAAGTAATCGATTATATTACAAATTACTTTTCAACAAATATGACAAAGCTTACTTGGGTCTAATAATTTGACTATTTCATGAATACCAAGTACAGGCAAATACACTTTATAACAATACCTTTTTTATAGATCTCATAACTGGCATGGATAGCAGCCTTTTTCTTATATTTGCTTATAGTCCCTGTGACATAAATTTTATATATTCACAATAATACTAGATCGAAAAAAAATGTCTACTATTCTTATAGGTTTTTCTGATAGACCTGCTATAGATCTTGTCACAGTTGTCAGATTAAGTACTCTGACTCTTTAAATCTTAAAGTACACATTTTTCTAATATTTTGGTTGCACTTTAAGAACATCAAAAGCACTGTCCTTCAAGTTGCAGCGGTCAGGGTAGAAAATCTTCCCAGCAATGCTAAATATTCACTTTACTGCTGTATGCTAGTATGGCCAGGTAGTGCCAAAAATTGATAATTGGGATTTCAAGATGGCTAGACATTCACCAGTGCACAGTTGAACATCTCTTTGAAACACTGATCCACTGAGAATCATGGGTCTATTTCTAACAAGGGGTGTCTGTTTTCAAGCTGATAGGATTTCACTTAAGATCAGCATGTCTCCTCCAGTTGAACTACACAATAGATTTGCATCCTGTCATTGCATCCTCAACTAAAAAAGTACTGGTTCCATATCCATGACCCCTGTCCACTTATAACCTAGTGCAGAAGTGACATATGTGTAGTGCAGATACTCTTCATGATGTTGTGGCAGTTAAGCAATTAGTCTCAATGTGATAAGTATGTTATTGTACATATATGCACTACATGTGCATATCCAGTTCCTGCTTGCCTCTGATAAATTGACAGATGTAATAGAAAGTAATATGAAATTACAATTACTTTTGAGACTAGTCAATTACTATTACCTATTACAGTAATAGTTTAGCCACAAAGTAATTGATTACTTGCTATTACATTGAAAAATGGCAAATCACTATTAATTTTTTATTAACATTACAAATTACCCCAACCCTGATTACAAATCATGATTAATATAGTTGAGCATATGGTAGATGCTATCAAAGCTTTTTGGTATTTGCAAAATTGACAAATTAATAATTTGAAGCAAACTTTGATGACATGTCTGGTATTTCTGGTCTAAATTAAATTGAATTAGAAAATGCTCCTGGCTTGATCACATCAGGGAAAGTGCCACCATATATTTACCTTATAAATGACACTCTTAACCCCTCCGATGCTGAGGCTACTTTTGTCCAAAGCACATTAATGCCTAAACCCTGTCATGTTGGTATTCATTAGATAGCTCTCACTAAGTACTCTCAGATGAGTACCTATGTGCCATATTTTCAGTCACTTTCCAAGGTTTTTGCATTATTTTGCATTGGCCAGATTAGCCACCAGCAGCAAAAGGGTTAAACATCAATGATATGATTGATAACTAGGGCTGTCATTGATAAGAAATATTTATCGATTCGATAATCAACAAAATTATTACCGATACGCTACTTCGTTTCGATTCAGCGAATCAAATTCAAAATGAATGAAAACCAGCAATGTGCTGATGAGGAATGGTTGTAGTTCGTGTGTGGGGTGATTTTTTGACCTATTGGTCACAGCCCTTACACATACACATTCATCTGTGTGAATTCAAGGATAAATGGAATGGACCAACACAGTTGTAGTGGGGAGTTCATGTGTTGTTCAAGCTGTGTTTTCCTGAAATATAGTTTATTTACCTAATTTGCATATGAATCGATATGTTGTGCCTTCTTAGATACGGGCGTTATCAATGACAGTCCTATTGATAACCTTCACTTATACCAAATAACATTAAAGCTAAGGATTAATAAGATGTATTCTCAGCTTCTGGCGTTGTTCCAAATATTCCTACCATTACTTTTAAAACTAAGGTTTTGTTTCTTGTGTTTTATACTTTCAGGTCTTAATGGAGAAGTCTTAACGAGAGGTGTGTCATAATGAAGGTTTCACGGCAGAAGCATGTCAGGAAGGTGCTGAATTTTTACAAGCACAACTTTGGCTATCAGCCTCCGTTCATCGTGCTGATAGATGGCACGTTCTGTAAGTCGGCCCTCAAGTTCCAGGTGAACATCAGTGAGCAGCTGCCCAAGTACCTACAGGCGGAGACTAAGCTCTGTACAACAGCATGTGTCAAAGCTGAGTGTGAGGCTTTAGGTAAGGCAAAACTTACTAGTAATTACCTAAGGGTCTGGCACTTAGATTTTAGGCTTGGGACTCAAAAAGATCTTTCGATAGAAATTATTGGTCAAAAACAGGATATCTGGTTATTATAGATAGGGCTGTGCTCGAGTCCCAGGACATCAAGTGCTCACCAAACTTTCACGCTTGATGTTCAGCTTCTGCTGACATCAAGCGTGAACTGAAGTATTACAGCGTGCGATAGAATCGAGTGGAGAAAATCGTTGAGAAAATCGACGTTGAAAAAAAATAGTCAATTAATCGAATCAATAAAAATTGGCTGATGAGCCCTAATTATAGATACTATTTTGGGCCCCTAGTCTGTAAACTTCTCTGGGCCCACAGCATAATCTACGGGCATATGCCCCTCAGCCCCTGGGAATGTCGAACCGTGTACCTGTAATTATTCAAAAAAATTAAGATACAGCATAGATACTTGTGACTGATCAATGACCATTTAAGCTATGAGCTGGAAGGATGGTGAATCTGTTTTCAACATATGAATATGTATAGTCACAAAGTGAATGTTTTACCAATAAACATTTGTTACCACCCAGAGCATCCAGAGCTATAAAAGTATGAGCAGAATTGTTTATTTCCGGATTGGTTGTTGATTCGGAGCAGAAATATATCCTCGGGTGTTTGGGGTTTCAGTTATTCCTTATCTGCATGGTTAGAATTAGTTTGCCCCAATGTAAAAATATTTCATGACATTTTATAGTTTTTATTAGCTAGGCTAGATTTAAATCATACCATATTGTTTATATGCACTCCAGTGCTTTTGTTTGAAATTGTTCATTTCTTTAGCCTTTGATGTTATCTGAGATGTAGGTGCTGGTTGTTTGGGGCTGCACATATTGTTTTGAATATTGTTTGTAAACATAGGTACCTTTGGATACAGGTCATTAAAGTTTTAACCCTTATTTTCCAGGCACGTTATTGTATGGTCCTCTCAAGATTCTGAATCAATATGAAGTGAAACCATGTGGCCATCCCTCTCCTATCTCAGCATCTAACTGTATCAGGAAAATGGCGCTCAAGCAAAGGCATAAGTTCATCATAGCCACTCAGGTAAGGTTGCCTCTAATTCAATGTTTCCTTATTTGTAAAAGGTTTCTCCTTGAAAAATATTCATCACAATGAAACCAAACCCAATATTGAATAGCTTGAAAATGTTTGTTTTTATTACAAAGTTATCTACAAAAGGATCATGTTTAGATAATAAACTTTTCATAGGGCACTATATGCACAAATGAGTTTACCATTGGAGGAAAACGAAGTATTTGAGGGGGAACTTTCGGCATAAGACAACATCTACGAATATTCATGCACGACAGACTATGCAATTTTCAACTGATTTTTTCTCCATATTTCTTTCCTAGGATTCAGAGTTGAATGAGCAGGTAAGAGACATAGCTGGCACACCTATCCTGTACCTATCCCACAACTCCGTCAACCTGGAGACGCCGTCGGAGACCTCCAAGGAGGAGGCAGCTAAGAAGGAGCAAGAAAGACTGGCCCCTGCAGATCACCAGCAGCTCGCCTTGAAGAAACTCAAGAGGGAGGCTTTCGGCGAGGAGGAGGAAAAAAAGAAACGCAAAGCAAAAAAGATTAAGGGAGCCAACCCCTTATCTTGTAAGAAAAAGAAGAAAAGGCCAGGTGAAAAGGTGGTGAAAAAGAACCCTATGAAGAAAACGAGGAAAAGGAAGAAAATGAAAGTCGACTCAGAGACTCTTGCTCAGATGCAGGTGAAGAAAATGATTGCGGAAAGCAAAACATCATGACACCTGCAAAATGAATAAGGATTGTGAACATTTTCTGATGAACTTCATTGTGACTAGTCTAGGGATTGTGTATGTATAATGAACAGACTAACATGGGGATATATGCCGAAAATCTAAACCCTCTCCTTATATTAGGAATTCAGGGTTAGACAATAAGTCTGCTTTAGGGGTTTTCCTACTACAACATGCCCTAGGCCCTAGATTTTCAATGTAAATGGTGCGGGTGGTTACCAGATATAGACTTAATGTTATTGAAGAAGGGTAATCATCAGGTTTTCAATGTTTTATCTATATAGTACAATGAAATATTATCAGGTTATGTAGTAATATATCTTAAACTATTGAATATGAGTTTAGAGTACCCAAGATACTTCTTTGTGTTTCTGATTTTCTTCACCCATATGCTGCTGAGAAGAAATTGAAAGATACAAAATGATGCAAAAAACCTGAAAAATGACTGAAACCCTGGCACATGAGTGCTCATCTGAGAGTACTCAGCGAGACCTATCTAATGGATACCAACTTGACAGGGTTTAGATGCTTTTCAAAAATCTTTGTGTTATAGTGCTTTGGGCCAAAGTAGCCTCAGCATAGGAAGGGTTAAGATAGCGACACAGCTGGTCACTTTTCTCTCCTGATGTTGAAAGGAGACTTCCCACCAAGATGCAAGAATCCACTAATGCTCAAGACATCTTTGGAAGTATAGTCTATAAGCCTACCGTATGTAGCTTCTGTGGGAATGTCATATTTATTCTTAGGAATATAGTGGGTCCTACCCAAATTTGGACGATGTCTCCAATTTCCTTTTAAACATCTTAAGGTCAAAGGTCAAAGGCAAATGTAAAATTATGGAGAAATGTCTAGTCTGAGCTGAAATAAGCAGCAATTAAATTGAATGTGGCTAAATCGTGAATTTTAGGGTAAAATACATTCATTTGATGTATATTTCTGTAAACACATTTTGATGTTCAGGTTCTGTGCCCTTTTAAATTCATACATTCTCACAATATTTTGAGTGGGTCGATACATCCTTAAATATCGTCTCTGCCTGTAATTGGTAATTTTCTCTGGATGGTATTAAAAAGATGCCAAACATGGTGAGGTATTATCAGAAATGAACCTGCTCAATGTCTTGGTAGTTACTGCATTTGCTGAGTGTCCTGGATACTGTATAAATCATTTTAAATGAAGTGTTGTTTCTTGTATATCTAGACTTTACAACCAATCCATTAGATGCTAAAGCTATCAGCAATCTGTATTCCTTGGGTAACTATCATTGCTATTTGTCTAATTCTTGCTGGATTTAGTATAATAAAATGTTTGATTTTAGGTCCACATTCATAACATATTCTGAGTTTCCAAAATACTTGATTAGAAAATGAAATTTCTTAAATTGTGTTCACATTAGGTGTTTACATCTTTAAGATGTTCACAATAGTAAGTTTCACTGTGTAAACACATTCCGCACTGACAACATCTGGAACATGTCATCTTCCTATATATTCTCTAATTTATTAATTTACTTATAAAAGTGTAATTCATGACATCTCCAGAACTATATATTTGGGACTGCATATTTACATCCATAAAGCATATTTCTAAATATACAGAAAAAAACTTATGACAAGCTTTTCAGAAAACGTGCTTTCAAGTTTTCAATAAATCTATATTTATAGAACCATATTCTTAATTTATCTGGCCTAGTTAAGGTGACACATAATAGCATTTACTCGTCAGTTTTTATACTGAAAAGAACCTGACCTGGCCTGCTGCTCCATACAGCCGCAGTATTAGTCCTACTATAACCAAAGCTCTTGAAAATGACAAAAAGTCCTATTACTAAACGAACAAAAGGGCATGAATGTGCATGTGCAACATTCACTTGTGTCAGTTTTGGAAACCAATGCATACACTTCTTAACATTGATTAGTACTTTGGGTTACCAGTCTTACCACCTCTTAAAACCTTTAGAATATGTGAATACTCATGCTACAAAACAACACTTAACTTGCTGGCCATACTATGTTTGGGGTTACCTAGCAATTAAAAAATGCTCCTTAACTGTCATTAGGTCAATATAGTATTCTGTTTTCCTCTGCTTCTGACATGAAGTGTGTGTCTAGACTTAAGATGTAATGTTGATAGTAAGGTGCTTTATCATCATATTGGGAAACATTTCTGTGATTTCTGGCTCATTGAAATAGCACCCTCTTTATTTTGAACGTGGAACTACAAAATTATCCAAAGTCTTTATTGTGACGAACCAAACAATTGTTGACAAATGTTAACGACATTCAGTCATGATATCAACTTATTATTATTCCAAAATTCAACTATTCTTTTCAAATAAGTAGTTAGCCATACTGATACAATAGTTACATCTAGATTCCAATCACCAGTATTGAGGAAATTTCTCAATACTGATACAACCAAGACTGCCATCGTCTCACTGGTGACATCACGCCTTGACTATTGTAATGGACTTCTCTGTGGAATTACTGATGAGCTGCTATGCAGGCTCCAGAAAGTCCAAAACAATGCTGCTAGAGTGGTTAGTGGCTCCAAAAAGTATGATCACATTACACCAGTTCTAAAAGATCTTCACTGGCTGCCCATCAGGAAAAGGATTGAGTTCAAGATTCTGCTTTTGACTTTCAAATGCATGCAAGGATGTGCCCCTCTATACTTGAGGGAACTGTTAGTCAAACAAGCTAATACAAGGACTCTAAGATCAAACACTAAGAACTTACTACAGATACCACTCACTAATCTGAAAAGGTTCGGTGACAGAGCATTCTGTGCCTATGCACCACGCCTTTGGAATGAGCTCCCTGACAACATCAAGGCTGCTGATAGTGTGCAAAACTTCAAGAAACAGCTGAAAACATTGCTATTTCGAAAGGAGTTTAATTGACTATATGGACCATGACAACTGTCCAATGACTCTTAAGCGCTTTTGAACATTATAGGTGGAAAGAGCGCTATATCAAATATCAATTATTATTATTATCATTATGATAATGCCTGAATAAGAACAATACATGCATGAGAAAATACTTGTCTAACTTGTTAAACCATCTCTTTGTGCTCATTGACGGAAGCACAGTATATGTGGGTTGAAGACCGACCCGCCACAATGTACTGGAGCGTACCTATATCTCCTCAACGTCTATCAGGCAGCTGATTGGAATCGTTTACCTCATCTATGTTTCCTCCAAGTCCCGGCGATACCTGAAGTGGTACCATCCAGGGGTGTACAACTGCCGCATTATCGCACCAATGTGCGACAGAGGCCTCAAAACGTGCGACAACACAAACCCGTTATTCACTGCTCACTTCCTGTCCCCACTCTCTGTCACTGAGCAGTGCTTTATAGACTGCAATGCTCTTCACTAGAGCTCTCTGCAAAAGTTTCATAAAAACTTGTATTAAACATGAAATAGGTAAATTCATGTGCAGCAATTGGTTGTACAAAAAGACAGGCAGTGGAGTTAGTTTTATAAACAGGCGAAAGCCAGAAGAAAAGGTACCAGAAAATAAAGAAACCCTTATATAGCCTGGAAAAATCCCCCCTCACATACCCCACCATCAAGTGTTGGATGCCTTATATGAACGCTATGTCATGTTTAACAAAAGATATGGCCATTTTGCTTGGCATCTATACTGGCACCTATTTCTGTTTAAAAAAGCACTTCAGTGGTCAGAATGGCTTAACTTACACTTGAATACGCAATATGCATTGTTGATGCAATTGTTGCATTTGACGCCAAAGCAGCGCTTACGTCAAGAATCAACAATCATCGATGATGTCGTCATGCGTCACGTCTCTAGTCTCCATAGTGACGACACTCGCTTACGGTGATACTCATCCAGCTAAGCGGAAAGTTACCTTGGAAGCACATTTCTCGCATAAAACGAAGGATCTTGAGGAAAAGCATGGCTTGCATTTTCATTGGGCTTGTGGCGATGATAAGGTCATTGGTTCAGCGCCGTAAAAAGAACCAGATCGTACCTGGAAGCACTGCAGTTGACAAGGCTCCCGGAGAGCACGATAGCAAGGACAGAGGGGATGCCAGGGTAGGTGGTCATTCCCGGATACTGTGGATACTTTTCATTGCCTTGAAGCATATATTTCAACGCATTTCTGACAAATATACAAACGTGACACCAAGCTGTTTCTCTAAGAACATGAAAATATACAACTTCCGATATATGATTCAAGAAAAATTAAGGTGATTACAGAAAGTCGGCTAGCCCAGAATGTGATTTAGCAAGACTTCCAAAAACGTTTGCTCCATCATTTTGAGCAATGGCTCGCACACACTTCCTACATTATCATTTCATTCAAACTTTCTTGGGAGGTTAGTTGGACTATGCTACTTGTAAAAATATCTGAAAGGGGAACGTGGGGAAGAACAAATCATAGGTTTATATGAAAGTTCATGAACATAGCTCAACATCTGTCATAAACAGGGAAGCCCTAGAGCTCCACATAAAGAGAAATCTAAAATTGCAATTATTGAATAGCCCCTCCTCTGAGCCAAGGCCGCCGCCATTGTGAATCCGGGTCATCACCCCCTGCTGTGGTCAGTGTTATTGGGTAGCAAAGGAGCTTAGTGGTACATGAGATAAGCATAGAGCTAGGGGCACACAGTGATCTCTGCCACCCAATTGAAAAACATGGCCGCAGCCAGTGGCTGCCAGGGGCTGGGCAGGATGATGGCAATATGCAAAAATCTGCCCTCATGGGATCACTGAGAGAAAAAAGAAGGGCAGCATCCTGTTCTTGAAGTGTATTACTTTCATATAAGCTGATATGCATGTGAGTCTTATGGGCCCATTTAAAATGGGTCCCCTTGCCCCATTTTTGAATAGAGGGTGCCACCCATGGGTTAATATTGATATTGTCCCCTCTCTACATTGAGTAAAGTGGCTCCATCTAAAGGCTGTTTTGGTAAAGTTCTTTTTAAATTTCACTAATGATGAGATAGGATTCAGCACTACATTAGTGATAATTTGAAAGGGAAATTGTCCTAGTTCTTTAAATATCCAATAGGAGCGCTTTAACTATGGTTCATATTCCTCAACATACTATTATCTGAATGATGTACAAATATATAAAGACGAATTACGAATATATTTGATTTGACCTAAATAATGAATATTCAGAATTGGTCAACAAATGTTAAAAATTATTACAATAATACATTTTTGGACAGTACTTAATGACCTTTGAGCATTTTAAAATCATTTACAAATATCCCAGATCCAGTTTTTGAATACTCAAAATAACATTTTCAACATTTATAAGTAAATGAAAGAATATTTGTATATCAGAGTGATTTTTAAACGTTTGCATTTCAAAGATGGTAGCACTTGAGTCATATAGGTATATACCTATAGGACAGACATTTAATTTCAGCACCAGTTGACCGGACGTCGGCAAGCGCCTGGTTGTGCAAACACCTGATGGATTATGTGTCAAAAAATGACCCACGTAACTTGCGATTCAAAGCTACATGTATGTTCAGTTGCGAGGACACCCGTGCATCCATGGCCAGGAAACTGTTTGCAATCGGGCATGTGGTCGTGTAATATGCCCACGCATTTAGTGCAGGAATTCAATGTCGGAACAGCAATTTATAGTTTTCCACTATAAAGTAGAGATCTGCATATGCTGCAACGAGCATTTTAAGACCTTTTGTATCCAATTTCTGAATGTTTAAGTATTTTGAATCAACCAGCTATGAAATGTATATCCAACACTGACAAAACAACTTCTAAATCCTAGCTTACTGTATCTTCACCTAATTGCAGGCGCGTGTATTTTGGCATAATTTTCGGCGCTTTGAGTTTGGCAACGGTTTTCTAGGTGGGCGTGGCTAACTTGAATTGAAGCCCGTGCTCTGGCGGCAGACTGCGTTATTAAAATAACTATGAGTTGGTAATGAGTAATATTATAAGACAACTCTCTATTGTGGATATCACTTATCAATAGTCTGCTCTATCATTACCACTATATATAAGGCATTTTGTATATAAGGTGAAATTTAAAAAGCATACTATTTTTCAGGCTCCCACTGGAGGCGTGTGTGGCATTGTCCAGGATCAACACAACATGTTTGTGGTTCAGTGGGGATCTACTGCCACTGGTGCTGAAGCTGGGCAACATACCAAACCTACACTGCCTGCTCTACCAGCTCGCCTGCTGCAGAGATTCGATCCTGAGACCACAAAGGTGCTGGCTGAAATCAAACAGATGGAGGCGGCGCTTCGACGCAAAGAAATCGCGGAGGCAGAAGCCAAGCGCCTTGCTGCACAACACGAGAGAGTGAAGTCTGCCAGAATTGCTAATCGAACCCGCCGCGTCGTCAATCTTGTCAACGACCTTGAACTTCTGTAGAATTACCTTGAGACAGTTTCAATATTTTAGTATTCACAGCTGCCTCGAATTGCAGCAATTTTTTCGTAAATAAAATTTAGTTTGGAAAAGCACCAAACTCTTCTGTTGTCCACAGTTATCGTTTATTCCTGCTGAAGCATTGTCATTGATAGATCATACTGCTATTCATAGATCATTGAAATAAGTTTCATTACTATTACATTCAAATTTTATCTTGGCGATGTTTATATTTCCTCACCAAAGAGTCTTTTAAATTTGCAAGGAAAGAGAAAAGGTACCCATCAGTCAAATGTATCCCAGTGAAATTTGAAATATTAATAAACAATCCAAGGACTCCTAAATGTATCCTTCTTTCAGAGAATTGCAAAGTGCACACTTTGGCCTCATGTGTAATAGAGCATTGTATTGTCCGTGGGTGATATGTAAAGTAAGGCACTGAAGTAACCCCAGTTATAACTTTTGAATAACAAACATCCCATACTTCGTGTCATGGCTCACCCCAGTAACATTCTCTATACTTGGCTCTTAAGCAATTACATGATCGAGCCATCTCTGAAGGCAACCTTTGCAACTTGAATACCGGTACTCAGATTTTTCGAAAAAGTAGCGACAATGTTCAGACTGTTTTTTCGCACAGCGCCCACCATAAATTGCTATGCTCCAGGACTAATTGCCTGTGCT
This sequence comes from Maea johnstoni, assembly GCA_963942565.1. Taxonomy (NCBI): domain Eukaryota; kingdom Metazoa; phylum Annelida; class Polychaeta; order Spionida; family Magelonidae; genus Maea; species Maea johnstoni. The sequence continues at coordinate 37,552,264 of OZ012684.1, forward strand.
CCAGGACTCGAAAACCTGGACACCCCTGCCATCTTCTGGCAACACGTCCAAAGCAACCGGGACTGACATGATGTTGGATTGTCTGCGGCCAGCAATGCCATAGATATAGACCGTAAGATAGACCTACAGCCCTTCTTACACATATATTGCAAGTCACGTGTACGTCCTTATGGCTCTGAACACAATTTTCAAAAAGGGGTTTAATGCTTGCCTAGCTAATGATGTAACTTTCGCTTCTAATCAGAAACGTGTTTTTTTAGAAGGATAACTTTTATGGGTAATAATAGAGTTTTTGACATAACTACCTTCGCCTTCAAGACCTTTGCTCTGATTCATGTTATTTCTAAACAGATGATAGAAAAATCATAGGCGTACGTTGGCATGGTAAGAGACCAGCAACTTTATCTTATCCTTCAGTAGCATTTCCTTCGCGTTCACCATTAATCAAAAGACACGGTAACATGCTGCTTTCTAACTGATAAGTGCGTGGGATGGGTCATCGATCCTCCTTTGTGACGGCACTCCGTCTTTCGTCAAGTTATTCAGAAACACGATTTAGAGTTTTCTTTTATTCTTGAGGAGACTTTCTTTTCATTCGATTGATGAATAGAAAACTCAATAATAATAATAATAATAATTGATATTTGATATAGCGCCCTTTCCACCTATAATGTTCAAAAGCGCTTTAGAGTCATTGGACAGTTATCCTGGTCCATATAGTCAATTAAACTCCTTTCGAAATAGCAATGTTTTCAGCTGTTTCTTGAAGTTTTGCACACTATCAGCAGCCTTGATGTTGTCAGGGAGCTCATTCCAAAGGCGTAGTGCATAGGCACAGAATGCTCTGTCACCAAACCTTTTCAGATTAGTGAGTGGTATCTGTAATAAGTTCTTAGTGTTTGATCTTAGAACTCAATGAATGTAGAACAGTTTCTAATGAATCCATGAGTTCTACACAAAAATCGAGTGCCCTTCACATCTTCTCGTCTGCATTCAAACAAATCAAAATACCAGTATTACTGGTGTACTGTTTTAGGAAATATTTAAAAATGTACTCATACTAATACAAAACTTATTGAATTAAAGACACTTTTTTGCACAACGGAGAAAATATAATTACTTGAGAATTACTCTTTTACTTCGGGAATGCATATGTAGGCAATCAAATGCTGTTACGACATTAATACGAGTTTCGTAGTGCAGACGTATGCAATTACAATAATGACTTGAACGGCGTGATGGTCATGCAATAAGCTGATAAGAATATACCGGGTATTTGCCTTCATTTTTAAACACGATTTGTCAATATACTGTACATACGATTCTAACATGTTAAAAGGAAAAAGGACAGGATAACAGACCTGACTAACCATCACGTTAGCTACTCAAATCTAATACATGTGAAGTGGAATTTAAGCTGAATGCATATATACTGAACTGTGAAATGTCGATTCGTGCCTGACGCGTTTTGATTTTTTTAGTAAGGCGAAACACTAGTCTGCTGGTATCCTGAAGTGACCAGCATATATATAAACTATGTCCTCCCTGAAGCGGTTATTTACGCTAAAACGGGATGCTGTTGTCACATATCTTATTTCACTTTACACCACCGAATTATGTGTGCCAACTGAAAGTTTGCCAAATTTACTCGTCACTGGCTACCTGTCTTGCCCCACGACCTCTCAGCCCGAACACCAGGACGCATTACCAGCTTTATTACCAAGCCACAGGAAGTACTGATGTAATACATATAATATATGTACCATCCAGCAAAATCAATAATTAAATACTTAAGTCATACACAATATAAATAGTATACGATTATTGTCGGTGAAGTGCAACATACTCAAGCTCTTTTTACTGGAATAATTTCGACAATTTATGCTTAAGTTGACTATCGCAGTGTAGCTATGACTTCTGCAGCAATGAAAACAGCACATGTCGAGGGAGGATATGGTGGTGATGATGATGATGTGGATGTGGGAATACGCAATCGGTAGGTAATTATTCGTCTCTTCCAATGTACATGGACCTGGCCCTGCCTCAACGATGTTTCAAGCAATTGTCTGTAGCTGAACTAGTTTATAAGGAATTCCCCAATTACAAAAACTCCTAAACAGCATATAACTACCCCATTGTCTAATAAAAAGACCAAATTAAGACACTCTTGTTTTTCGAAAATATACAGAAGGCAGTGCATTTACGTACATGGTTCGGCAATGTAATAATGGGAAAATTAGTTGGATATATTGTCAAAGCATAAATTTATCATCGCTACAAGAACTGCGTCGAAAAAATATTACATTAAGAATAAGTTCACACTCTTTGGCCATTTCACTACCTAGGTTAGCCTTATCATACGCATATCCTGCACATGCAGTCACCACCCTTTTTAACCAAATGCTGTTTGATTCTTCATTTTTTTTTTTTTTGGGGGGGGGGGGGGGTGGCCACTGTAAAGCTCTGCGGTTGACGCAACCCAGTCATAATCATTTGATGAGTTCTGATTGGCGTTGTTAGACCTCGTACGAACCCTGGAGGCTGACAGGTTAAAGGCTGTGTATTGCTTGCATTGCTAATGCATTCCTGATACAAATATTAATAAGGGCTATTTCTATACACCCTTTCCGGGTGCGATATTAATAAGGGCTATTTCTATACACCCTTTCCGGGAGCGATATTAATAAGGGCTATTTCTATACACCCTTTCCGGGTGCGATATTAATAAGGGCTATTTCTATACACCCTTTCCGGGTGCGATATTAATAAGGGCTATTTCTATACACCCTTTCCGGGTGCGATATTAACAAGGGCTATTTCTATACACCCTTTCCGGGTGCGATATTAATAAGGGCTATTTCTATACACCCCTTCCGGGAGCGATATTAATAACGGCTATTTCTATACACCCTTTCCGGGTGCGATATTAATAAGGGTTATTTCTATACACCCTTTCCGGGTGCGATATTAACGAGTGCTATTTCTATACGACCTCTCCGGATGCAATATCAATAAGGGCTATTGCTATACAGTTTTAGTAAAGCACCTGTTCCATCAGTCGACCTGTTTGCATATAGTCTTCTTTTATCGAGCTAAATGTGCCATAGTCATGTCTACATGGATTTCTTCTATATTTATTAATGTGTGTAAGGAGTAGAACCCCCTGGATTCGCCACCATTGATTTACGTCTGGCTACCTAAATTGGCTTCATTCACTATTTGGCTATACTTTTGTCCACTCATATCCTCTTTTGTATCACAGAATATTATCTTATCCTTCAATTTTTCCACAAAACAGACATACACAGATACAAAAGGCCAGGCATTCTCCCTCCGTTTTACAGTAATGCATTTACTAGTATTATGTATGATTTGTCACACAATTCCTCATGTACAACTTGTTATGATGGCATTCCTTTCACTAATCAAGGGACTGATATTTTTCAAAGTACCACATCATCTGATTATCATCTTTGTCACCTTCACATAAGACATTACCTCTTCTGAAAGTAATTATCAATTGTGACATTTCAAATTGCCTTGCAATTTTCAATATCAATTCGTTGCCTTATTGTTGTTCTTTTGGTGAAACCTCCCGACGGTGGGAAGCCATCTTTCCATAAGAACATTTATATTCTCTCTTGGATCATATGGTAAATGATAAACCCCTTTTATCAGCCACGTATCGCTGCTGCCTCCAGGGCCGAGCGGTCTAGTGCATTGCGCACCGTGTCTCACCACTGCACAAGTCCTGGGTTTCAGGCCTGGCTTTGGGTGTGAGGAAAAAGGTTGCAAGTGATATGGCGTTAGTCGGTGCATTTCCCCCTATATCTATACCACCAACAGCTAGCTAGTTACGATTTAGTATGCGATGGTAGAAACGGTGAGAATAAAAACAAAATCCTGAAAGCCAAAATCCAAACACACCTTAGGCGAGGATGCAGGTGTTGCAGTAAATTCAATTTGTGCAAACTTGTCTGCTAGGTTTTTTCTATCACTGTGCCCTAGGTCAGATGGACCTTTCATTCTTTATTACAGTTCACTTAGGCATTGTAAACCCCCTCAAAAGCCATTGAGCCGCAAGGATATCTATGACAATGACCAAAGGACCGAGTACATGGACTGGGCGGTCAATCGAAGACGCACGGAACAGAACCAAAAATGGAGAGCGGGATCGATAGATACTCCTGACAGATCGCCAAAACAGGACGCTGTCTGCAGGTCCCCGAGGAGCGCAGAAGACAATACGTCCAACAAAAACATTGCACAAACGCCAAATTCGTTCAGGAGAGAGGAGGGTGATCAGACAAACACCATGAAGGCCAGCTATGAGGACACTGTGGGAGACAATAATGAAGGTATGTGGTATAGGGCTTTTATACCATTCGGAGAGAGAGAGAGAGAGAGAGAGAGAGAGAGAGAGAGAGAGAGAGAGAGAGAGAGAGAGAGAGAGAGAGAGAGAGAGAGCACGTACTCAGTTCACTACACGTACGTATGTCGGCTCTAGTGTGCAAATGTGTCAGAGGGAATCTTTTCAGAATGTCCTACTAACAAACGCATACTTTTGAAACAATTGGACGATTATATGGTAATCGAAATCCAACCAGAAACTTTTCATCAGCCATTCTAGATGTCAAAGTCATTTCTAAAAGTATACTACATCAGCGTCACCTTTCAAGCTGAGCACTGGGGTGTGTATTTTACCATCCAGATTGAGTTTGTGAGTGGTCTATGTGTGGCCCAAGATCCTCCCGTAAGGTATCCATGGTTAGAATACCTTAGAGAAAAGGAAAACAGGCAGCAGAAATGTTCTATCTGCCATATCCCAACCACTTATCGATATCTCTAATTTGAAATCAGCTAACCTTGGTACAACGTCTCTGAAGTCTAGGAAATATTTGGTATGGAATGAGCACGGTAGATGTCTCTAGCAGTATCGCCAGGGTGAGAGATTCTCGGTGAGATGATGCGAGGCAGGTAGCAGTAAGTGGAGCCAGCCACGCTGCTACTATATAGAGTTAATGCTTCTGCTCAGCAACAGGTCAACGCCCTAAATCACGCACTGTTTTACTGGGAAAGAGCAGGTTCAGGCAAGAGGAAAATCACCACAATTACTGCTCCGCAAGCTCCTTATTTATTCCTAACCCTTCCAATGCTGAGGTTACTTTCGTCTAAAGTACAAGGTGTAAAGATATTTGAAATTCTGCTAAACCCTGTCGTATTGGTATTCATTAGATAGCTCTTGCTGAGTACTCTCAGATGAGTACCCATGTGTCAGGGTTTCAGTCATTGTTTAGGTTTTATGAATCATTTTGTATCGGCCAAATAAGACACCAGCAGCATAATGTATATAAGGGCTAACTCATTTCTCTCTGTATGTGGCCAGTGACGGGCATCTTGGGTCTATACTCTACTTGGTGTAAGCCATGCACGACTGTTTTCGCGATACTTCAGTCTTGAGTCAACGATCTAAGTGGAATAACATTATTGAAAGCTTAACCCTGTATTTACATCAGACAAAATGTAGTCTTGATAAGAAATCTGTCTGTAAAATGTATTTATTATGCGTTTTATTGTAAATATCATGTTCGTCAAATGTCGCCAAACATATCTAATTTACTTCAGAAATTTAAATCACGTTCGTGCATTTTTCATGCTGAGAACAGTACGTATTGGACAGCTATGTCGCTTTTCAGTTGATCTGCTGACTTCCTTACTACATTCATCTCTTTGGCCATATAGACTAGAAATTTCAAGATGGAGGAAGGTTTTAATCCTAATGTTAAGTGTGTCAAAACAAACGGATTTTTCCTACTAACATGCGTTGCAGTGACTTGTTATGGAAAAATAAACGGACCGAAACACTTAGGGATCTTCTCAGACCAAACCGTAACTTGAAAGCAATCTCATTCGCGAATATCCGGGTTGGGCAGGTTAACACAAGCGGTGCCCCTTCTTTTGAATTGATGGTAGAATTGACTGTAAGTAGTGAAATATTGAGCGACAGTACCTACTAGACTCGGATGACAGGTTTTCTACTTCCGGTAGAAAGCACTTGGAATAATTCACTTGGTGCTTGTTGGGAAATGGGCAAATATTAAACTAGGATGTGCAGACGGGGCTTATTTATCAGGAACACAGTTATGTCACTGTCGTGCATATATATATATATATATATATATATATATATATATATATATATATATATATATATATATATATATATATATATATATATTTATATTTACATATATATATATAGTGCTTATTTATCAGGAACACAGTTATGTCACTGTCGTGCATCAAGACGCGTGGGTGTAGTGGCAAAGCTATGTATGCAAAACGTAATGAAAGAAGGTCTACAAGAGAATGTGGTGAACCTTTCCTGTCATTCCTATATGAACCAAATGTATCGTAAGTAGCAAAGAGAAGAAAATGAAATTAGATGCTTCATAATGATTCATATATCGAGGATATACCTCCTGATCAATTGTCGCTGTACTAGGAGAAGGCATATACACACAACACTATCAGTCAATTATATATATATATATATATATATATATATATATATATATATATATATATATATATATATATATATATATATATATACATATATATATATATATATATATATATATATTTATATATATGTATATACATATACATATATATATATATATTTGTATATATATATATATATATATATATATATATATATATATATATATATATATATTTATATATATATATATATATAATTATATATAATATATATATATATATATATATATATATATATATATATATATATATATATATATATATATATATATATATATATAAATATATATATATATATATATATATATATATATACATACATATATATATATATGTATATATATATATATATATATATATATATGTATATGTATAAATATATATATATATATATATATATTTATATATATATATATATATATATATATATATATATATATATATATATATATATATATATATATATATATATATATATATATATATATATACATATATAGTTATATATATATATCGCAAGCTACCTTAGCCAATTATATCACTTAGCTAAGGCAACGTTTCCAAATCTAAACAAATGGTAATGGTTCAGTCAGACGCTTCGCACAATTGATGGCAGTCCAACAGCATACGGTATTCGTAATACATGATCGTATTAGGGTCATTCATCAAAGGGTTGCCAACTCATCCCCGTGTGATATATGGCCGCTGGTGCTGCTGGCAGGATTGCCGAAGAAGGTAATCGTTCTCAGTTGTAATAGATGCTTGTGGTAAAACTGATCGCCTGTCCATGCGGGTACTGTGCAGCCAGCAGAGAAGGCATCCCAGGAAGAGTACTCAGACAGATACCGCCCTTCTAATCCACGAACAAAACTAGCCAGTTCCGCTACTCGCACATACATTATTCAATGATGAGCCGGCATGGCAACACGACCTGCTGGCTGAACCCTTTACCTTACTCTGAGAGAGAGAGAGAGAGAGAGAGAGAGAGAGAGAGAGAGAGAGAGAGAGAGAGAGAGAGAGAGAGAGAGAGAGAGAGAGAGAGAGAGAGAGAGAGAGAGAGAGAGAGAGAGAATTTCCATGATGTTGGGCTAGTCCTCTACATATGAATGGGATCTGGGCATAGATTTCAGCTTGGGTGCAGTACATTAGTACGCTTTTTAACCATGTATAATAGATGAGTTTTATAACTGAAATAAGAAATAGGCACCCTTTTGTTTGTCTGTTTGTTAAAGAAGCATATGTCCTCTCCATCAGTCTATCAAGACAGTCTAAGAAACTGCAAGGCAGTAACAGCAAGACGAAGTGGTTCCGTTCTTAGCTCCTTTGATTTATGATTGATTGCGTTCCATCCCGCCTAACGTATAGCACTGGCTAGCATATGTTTCTGTTCTATGTAGAGGTCTATATAACATATTACGCCATTGGCTACACAATAAATCCAAAGCTTGGAAATAGCAGCCAAGAACCTTGGATGTAGGGTCTATTTGATTTATGAAATCCTAGATTGCCACAAATGCAATGATGGGCTACTGTAGAGGATTGCACACACGTGAGACCTTGTTATCCGGAATGGACTACGTAAAGCACATAGGGAATAGTTTAAAGCGAGAGAAAGTGGCAGTTACCCATGGGCAAAAGTAAAAAATAGCAACGTCGAAACTTGGAAATTACGTCTTTCAAATGAATATCAGTGTGCAAACGAAATCCATTCATTAAGGGGTCCTTTGATGTCTTGCAACGTTGTCACGGTAAGATATCACCGTCTGTTTTGCATATCCATCATCTGTGCTGTCTCAAGGAGACTCGCAATAGATTTATTGAAAAGTACTGTCCAGATGAGGTGTTAGGCTGTTTGCTGTCTCTCACCTCGGCCAGGGTTCGTATCCAGCTCGTAGTATATGAGGAAGTTGCCAGTAACTTTGGGTTAGGTGGTGGTTTCCGTCACCACTGACAACTGGCTACTCAAAGTTATGGACAGCTGCCTTAACGCCATATCGTTAAGGGAATAGAGAGGGCTATCACCTACGAGAGAAATGCTAGGTTCGTGGTGTTTATTCCGTGTGTCCTCTCATACCTTTGGGGGTAGGGGGCTTCTTATTACCGGTAGTGTGAAAACCAGCAGGTGACTGTTGCATAATGTGAAACTGTCATGATTACTCAGCCTATCTCGGACCCCATAGGCAGTCCCGTCATGCTTACTGTATGAGGGCTAGATGGTGATCTGGTCAATTATCAGGTGCAGTGCCCAGGTGCCTGGCGCTAAAGGTGAACGCGTCGGTCCCATCATGCCGCAAGGGGATGGGGGACTGGGGGTTGTTTTCACTATTGCCTCTGCTGTAGGTACGTAGATTAGCTCCTACTTTACGATTTCATTAGGTGCTATGTTATGGTCTCTATCGTCTGCTACATGTTTAGGTGTTAGTTCATGTGGCTACTGACAAATGGCACCAAGGGTGGTCGCACTGGTCCGTCAGAATCATAAACTGGAAAAAATCTCACTGTGGGCCAACTGGTGAGCAAGTATAGAACTAAATCAGGGTAGACACAGTTTAGAGTAGGTAAGGTTTTAATGTAAAATATATAGATATAACAAAAGCATTTGGTCTAGGACTAGGCTACAGGTACGTTGCTCAAGGTGTAGTTCTGGTGATCCTATCCTGGAAGGTCGTATTTAGCATGCAGGAGACGGCGTCCCGCGGCTGCTTAAGGTGACGGCATGTTAAGGTGTAGCCATGCATCCATCACGAGCCTGCTGCTGGCCAATATGGTGACTGCGATAACATTGAGCACGCAGCAAGCACCCTCCCCGGGACGACCACCGTGGAGAGCCGTGCCCGAAACAACATCCTTACGCGCCACACTGACCATAAATCTCACCGTACAGGGCCGTGACCAGCATCGCCAAGCCTTCGCTGTACCGTTACATAGTCTTTCATTTTAGAGAACTGATGTGATATTCAATGATTTCTATGCTGAGATAAATGGTATATGATAAATGTCGTTAATCAGTCAATCACTTTTGTTTTTATCGCTGCTTGTATTCAGGACAATCGTGACCTTTTGCATTTGCAAAGGTAATTAACGAGAGTAAGACATCAAAGACTTGCACGTTGAATCCTAAAATCATGAAAAGGAATCAGATGGTACCTAAAATGCACCGAACTATAGGACGGGTATGTTTGGAGTAGCACATTGTCAATCCTAAGATGCTGTAACCTTTACACTACAGTGACGTCACCATTGAGAGAAAAGTGTCTTAATCATACTTATATAAGTGTTTCGGATACATTATCATGCCACATTATGAAACGAGTAGTATGGGTTTTCCTATTTACACGCGGTATTAAGGTATGCTTGGTTCCGTGAGGTTCACACAGTTGAACCAATACTCAACTCGCCTCTCCAATACGCACGCATGTGCCAATCCGCACACTACACACTTGTCTCACCTTTTCTAGGATGTTATACAAGGGCCGCAGGACCTGTTTGATTTAGCATTGTCATTGCCCTTGTGTACGTCAACCAAGCTAGTACGGCACATACGTCAGGGAATTCAAGGCCCAAAGTAGTGGTTCAAATACGAACACCATGGTCCCCTGCTTGTCTGCTTTAGGCACTCGTACCGAGTGCAGTCAGGCAGACTTGCACGTGGGGCGCCTCCACGGCCGAGCTCTCTGATGTATTTTATGCACGTTGCTCGGTGTGGGTCATCACTGCACAGGGTCTGGGGGTCAATTACCTTTATAGACGATGCCTAGGGTAGGTCATTGGTTATCCACAGATACTTTTGCTTCTGGCTCGTCACGTTTCAGCCATGAAGGGCACGGAGAATGATGATAATCAAAGTTCTAATTTTGATTTTTTAACAAATAAAGGAGCATCTGTGAAAATGTTTTAAATGAAACAGTTTCTGCATGTGATAATTAATGGGAAGGAAAATATCCATCTCGCTCACACAACGAGTGCACGTCTTTCCAGAATACAAGAAATAAAAAAACACATTGAGTTACAATCAAATCTTAGGAGTCTTCGAATCACGACCAGATTTGACAGAAGGGGGCGTCATCCATTGATTAATAAACAAAAAATGGAAGGTCTACGCCTACACGCAAAGAGGCGTGAAGAGCAATTTAATCGCTGTCACTCAGTTTCTGCAGAGGCCGAGATGACATTTTCTGCTTTCTAGCATTCAGATGGGATTTCTAGCGTGATGTATAGCTACGGTAATCATCCTGACAGTTGACGCCTCTTCGCCCGTGAGTTAGGACAGAAGAAGATGACTGGCACTGCCGGAAAACAGTCGTTGTCCAGTACTAAGTCACACTTCTCTGATAGGTCGGAGTGATCAGCAAAGAATATATCGTAACACATATATACATATATATACTATATATATATATATATATATATATATATATATATATATATATATATATATATATATATATATATATATATATATATATATATATATATATATATATATATATATATATATATATATACATATATCACATATGAGGTAAGTGTTATGTTTAACACACATGTAGTGTGCATTCCCCCCTAAGCATTCATGTACTGTTTTAGATTTATTTGGGATATACGTTTTTCTGCAGAAGGCATTACTCCGTGGAAGACAGTGCTGCTTTCATATGGTGTTTTAACAGGATTCCAGAATATCAAAGTGATACTCTAACCACTGGTTCGATTGAGAACACTGGTAGAACGGGTACATTTAGCCTATGGTATTTTACTGCCATCAGCCACCAGCAGGAATTGATTCCACCAGCAGCAGCCAGCAGCTTTGAGTAGTCACTAAATCTTCTAGCCCTCTCTAGAAACGAGATGGGAAACACCAATTGTTCCCCCGTTAGAAATAAATTTCTCGCTATTTGCCGTTGAGCGGTTTTGAGTTATACCCTTTCGCATGATGGCGGCGCTGAGTGAAATGGGGATTATTCTAATCACCCCTGAGATAGCAGGGGCAGCAGGCATGGCTGCTGTTCCTCCCCTCAGCCAGCACAGTCTTCCTATAGAGCACGTTATTTATTACGTGCATATTTCATGAGTTATGGATATGAGTTATGGCTTCATGTGTGTGACCCGAGGTTACTTTTGAACTTATGGCCATTTTTTTCTTGTTTAGGTAAAAGCCGGCTAATTAGTTTGGAGATGTGCTAGCTTATTTCCAGTTGCCGATGCAATGGGTTTGTATAATACTAGTAGTTAAAGAATATAAATAAAGGTAAACGGACGCCATTGGATTCCTCAATGTAATTAAGGTCGAATCCGGCCTCAGTATAACACAGACATGATACGGGATGAAGTTCCTCAATATAGTATAGGTAACTAACAGAGTTCGACGCAAACAAAATACTTCAGAATTGCCCCAGGATGCAAATCCCTGAACACACTATGGTTAATGGGTATCAGTATACTACAGATAGATATAGGGACCAAGTCCCTTACTATTTTAGATACATGTATGCTCTATATAGTACTTCTTATTTAGAGCCACTACTGCCTACTAGTGCAACGGCATCAAACTATAATCTTAGAAATAAAGACTTATTGGTTCTCCCCACCAAAGCTGGCATTACCAACAGATTTGCAAATTCCTTTGTCCATGCATCAATTAAAATTTGGAACTCATTGCCTCTTGAGATACGTAGAATTGAAAAAACAAACTCGTTCAAATCTGCATTATCTAATTATTATGCCTTCCAACCACCAGCCAAAGCCCCCAAATATTATGCCTCAGGTCTTAGGCCAGCATCAGTCCTTCAATCAAGACTGCGTTATCGATTCAGTGCATTAAATGCTCATTTGTATACTCATAATATTGTTGCTGACCCTTCATGTTCTTGTGGCCATGATTGGGAAGATGAGATCCACTTCTTTGCCATATGCCCGAAATATGCTGCTCTGAGAGTTGTGATGATTGACCAGCTTGACTCTTATCTAACAAATGTAAACTATATGTCTCCTGAACAATTGTGCTCACTGCTACTGTATGGTTCAAGTACATTTTCTGAAGTTTCAAACTCATTTATATTTGTAGCAGCACAAAATTTCATTGTTTCAAGTGAACGTTTCAGGATTCCAGGTTTCTAATATAAGAATAGGATTGTTACATCACTTGAATATCAGACCGTGCATTTTTTTTTTTTTTTTATCCATCTTATGTTATATTATACTGTATATATTCTCTGTCTGACAATTGTAGATAATTTCAGTGTCTTATTGACCTTGCTATGTCAAATTATTTGTATTTAACTTTATTCATCATATATTGTATTACTTTGTTGGGGTGGTTACCCCGATTAGCCCCATGGCTATTTGTAATAACCCCTCTAAAGAAATAAAGATTATATTATATTATAGTACTCGAATCTCTTCATACAGTTCAGGTAAGACGCATGGAAATCTAGTTAAGTTACAGAAATGGGGTGTCCCTAGATTAACTATATTTTTTGTTCCATGAATCGAGTCCCTCTATATACTCCTGTTAAGAAATATAACAATCGAATAATCCAGATACTACTATAGATATGTCATAGGTGTCGAACACGACACACACATACCCTTCAGGTAATATAGATGAATGGAATGTCCTTTAATAAAATATGTTTATGCCCCAGGAATCGAATCCGTCAATATATCATAGGCATGATTTAGGAATGGACTCAATCAAAGATATGGATTGGTGGGAGGTCCAACGCCAGATAAGAGTGTCACACGTTATAGGACTATAAAGGCTTTACGTCTGCAGTCCCTTTCACCCACTGCTGCTGCTTCTCCTGCTGCTGTTACTGCTGCTGTTACTGCTGCGCACATTATGGATGGGCCCGGCCACGGGCACTGCTGCTACTACTGCTGCCCAGATTTCTCCATAGAGACTGCAGCACTCATCTTCTAGGCTCAAGCAATTTACTGCAAATGCTTATCATTTAAACTCATGTTTATGACACTTTGTTCAATATAGACAAACATTTTTCATGGTTAATATCATGTTATGCTACTGGAGGGCGCGGGATATTGAGTCATAAATCTTGGCCATGAAAGACCAAAGCTTCGCCGGTAGCCCCCACATTCCTCGCGCCAACAACCAGTTATTAATCGTCAATTATGCAATCTTATCAAGACAAATTTAGCTTTCAGCGTCTGAGTGGAATTATTGTAGAGATAAATGGGTAGTGTATATTATATTAATAGCTCTCCGCGGTCATTGTGAGTTCTCTGCCGAGGCCTGCTGCCAACTGGCCGGTCAGTCTTCCTTAGGTCACTCTCACAACTCAGGAGATAAAACACACAGCCAGGTAGGTGTTATGGTTCAGGCCAGGTAGACTCAGGTCAGAGCAGGTTTCATTTATTCACTTGGGTACCGTCAGGGCGAGACTCGAAATGATCCCTTATCAGAGTGAGGCTCGAGATGATTCCTTATCAGAGCGGGGCTCGAAATGATTCCTTGTCAGAGCGGGGCTCGAAATGATTCCTTATCAGAGTGGGGCTCGAAATGATTCCTTATCAGAGCGGGGCTCGAAATGATTCCTTATCGGAGCGGGGCTTGAAATGATTCCTTGTCAGAGTGAGGCTCGAAATGATTCCTTATCAGAGCAGGGCTCGAAATGATTCCTTGTCAGAGCGGGGCTCTCAATGATTCCTTGTCAGAGCGGGGCTCGAAATGATTCCTTATCAGAGTGAGGCTCGAACTGATTTCTTATCAGAGCGGGGCTCGAAATGATTCCTTATCAGAGTGAGGCTCGAACTGATTTCTTATCAGAGCGGGGCTCGAAATGATTCCTTATCAGAGTGAGACTCGAAATGATTCCTTATCAGAGCGGGGCTCGATATGATTCCTTATCAGAGTGAGGCTCGAACTGATTCCTTGTCAGACCTGGGCTCGAAATGATTCCTTATCAGAGTGAGGCTCGAACTGATTCCTTATCAGAGCGGGGCTCGAAATGATTCCTTATCAGAGTGAGACTCGAAATGATTCCTTGTCAGAACGGGGCTCGAAATGATTCCTTGTCAGAACGGGGCTCGAAATGATTCCTTATCAGAGCGGGGCTCGAAATGATTCCTTATCAGAGTGAGGTTCGAACTGATTCCTCGTCAGAGCGTGGCTTGAAATGATTCCTTATCAGAGCGGGGCTCTAAATGATTCCTTATCAGAGCGGGGCTCGAAATGATCCCTTATCAGAGTGAGGCTCGAAATGATTCCTTGTCAGAGCGGGGCTCGAACTGATTCTTTATCAGAGCGGGGCTCGAAATGATTCCTTATCAGAGTGAGGCTCGAACTGATTCCTCGTCAGAGCGGGACTTGAAATGATTCCATGTCAGAGCGGGGCTCGAAATGATTCCTTATCAGAGTGAGGCTCGAACTGATTCTTTATCAGAGCGGGGCTCGAAATGATTCCTTATCAGAGTGAGGCTCGAACTGATTCCTTATCAGACCGGGGCTCGAAATGATTCCATGTCAGAGAGGTGCCTGAAATGATTCCATGTCAGAGAGGGGCTCGATATGAATCCTTGTTAGAGCGGGGCTCGAAATGATTCATTCTTAGGATGGGGCTGAAATGAAAAATTGTCGTTTTTCTCCAGAGACCTGAAAATCTAAAACAGCTAAAATGACACGTGCGCGTTCTAAATAAGGCACATTTTTGTTTGAAATACGACTTTAATCGACATATTCAAAGTTCCTGTAATGAAATTTTGCAATGCATTTATGCCATGTCAATATCACAGACCTCAATCATTTATTTCAACAACCCAAATTCAATATCTTATGCACATACTAGTAATATGCGTCTTGAATGTTGTCAGATATTCCTAGATAATGTTCCAAATTGAAACACCCTATATCCTCATTTGGTCATGCCCCAGTCACACTGGAATCGCGGAGGAATCGGCCTGTTTTTTTAAAAGTCGGTACTTGTTTGCGATCTTGATCGCGAAATAGTACCGTTCTTGAAAAGTCGTAAGTCAATTCTTGACTTGCGATTATCGTATGTCATTCGTTCAACACGTGTACAATTGTCGGACCTAAATATTGGTCACATGTCCAATATCTAGACCTTGCAATTGTCTCATGTATATTGTACGATGATCCTGAGGCAATTGCATGTCTAATGGACTTGTGAAAGAATATTGCACGAATGTCTTGGGATTATCATGAGGTAATCGTAAGAGCATTTTTGACACGACATTATCGTGCACGATAATCGGCGCCGATCGGACGGATGAGCCTTGTTGTGTTTTACTCTAAGTCCATCGGATTCCGGCTTGACCGGGGGATTAGAAGAGACGTCTGACCAGGTGTGAGTTAGCCACTGCTGCTGTCGTAACAGGGTCACCTTGCAGGCACTCAGGGTAATGAGATAGGAGTCTGATTATGGACGGCACCACTCTTGATCACCATCATCCTCAGCACCACGTGGCTGACGCGGCAGCGGTTATAGGTAGTTTAGGCAGAGATTGCCAGGAGCTGCTCACGAGGTCTTAAGGCCACGTCAAGCTAAGGCCAGGTCAGGTAGGGTAAAACCAGCGCACACAAACATTCACCGCATTACCGTCTGGCCTCATGCCAGTGCTGCATAGCAGTAACCTTACCTATGATTGTGAAACCCTAGACACTATGTGAGAACATAGAAATGGAAACGACTGGCAGCTCTGGTTCATTTACATTTTCCATATTTCATATATGGTCGCCCCGGCTACTCAGATATCATACGATCTTTTCCCTCCGTTGCCAGGCATCCTATTGGCTGAACACTTGATAAACTCTTCTCAGCTTCAGTGGGCTCGAGCGCATATTTTGATTGGGCGCCTACTACCCGAGATAGTCATACTTCAGCGAGACTCAGACTTCCCAATCCCTGACAGTATACTATCTATGCCCTATGGTGTTAAGTATTTGTTTCAAGCGCCATATTTCCAAGCCTGTGCAGGATCCTGTGACAGGTATTTTTACGCCTAAGTAGAAGTGTCCAAGATAGGCTGTGAGGTCAGACCACAGGTGCATGTGTAGATAAGGGAATAGATTTATGTGTTACCCCCTCTCTCAGGGCACGTTTGGTTTAAGCAAGGTGAGAAGCTATTATCAAAAGCAACAGAAAAAAACATACGAGCTAATGGTTCATGCACAATGCAGCGTGCAATACGCTATACCGATCGACACGTGGGGCTGTCCCTCTCTTAACGCATAGACTATATGCGCCAGTCTGTGGGCAAGCTCATGAATCAGTGTGTCTGGCCAAACGATAAGGTTCGCATCCCTCTTTTTCAAATGACCTATTTAATTCTTACAGCATTCACTATATTTGCACAAAGATGTGACTTTTTCCCCCGGCAAAATAACAATCTAAAACTCCCAAGCTTAAGAAAACAACCAATTTTGGGGCCTAGATATGATACGTCCATTTCAAAAATCAGAATTGGGAGGGTATGGAGTTGTATGAATTAAGCCAGTTCGACTAGCAATATCAAGAGCTCAGCTTCCCTTGCAGAGCTATCCCAATGGTGCGTGCTGTCCGCAGCATACTGGCTGAGCGATGGCTGTGGTTCTTGGTCGCCCAAGAACCATTGGCGATCTTTTGATCAGATTCCGTGTTATCCGTAACGCTCATCTACACGAGAAAATAGCAAAATCGAATATCCCTTTGAGCTATGTTTGCAAGTGCGCCTGTGACAGGCCTATCGCTAATGAGATCTCTGCTCAGGGCCCCGGGTGTGTCGTAGGCGGGAAGGAGGTAGGGGATTCACCCCGATAGCTGCCAACAATCCAAGCCACAGGCTCCAGCGACAGCCAAAGCAGCAGCAGCAGTAGCAGTAGCAGAGTCGCTGGCTGCACATACACACGCGCACTGCTCTCTCTCAATGGACAACATACTCTGCTGCCAGTAAGCAGCAGTACCAGCAGCAGCTTCAGTAGTGGTTCCAGTAGTAGCAGACTTTAAGTAGGGAACACACACATACACGCACAGTTAACGTTCATCCTTCCGCTGCTTAGGACTGGCTGATAGTAGGCTACAGTACAGTCGTAGACGTACTGTACTGTAGGCATGTAGAGGCCGTGGCCGCGACGCGACAGCGACAACGACTACATGTACCACAACGACGACGGCGACGACGACGCTTCCCAGTCTACTTAATTCACAGTGTCTGCATTATTGATCACACTCATGATCAAGGTAGCTGCCATAGATCTCTCCCCTCCTCATCCTCCTCTTCCTTGTCATCCTCCTCGCAGTGGAACTGGCAGTAACAGGAACACGGCACTGGCAGCAGCGTGAGTTGTGTGTGTGAGTGAGTGAGGTGGTGGTGGTGGTGCTACTGGACGTTCCCTGGCCAACTGAGGCCACGCTTCCTCGTCATACTGAAGGGGCCACTCCCTCTATCAGGTAGGACAACTAGCTCTACTGTACTCCCATTACTACCTATGCCTGCTGCCTGCCTCCTGTCTGTAGCCTAGCTCTGTAGACTGTATACATGATGCCTCACGAGTGCTGCCCTCCGCCAGCGCCGCTCTCAGCCTCCCCGGTGGCCTTCTTAACTCTCATTTCAAGCTCTGGTGGGGACGGCTCCCCAGGTACGCGCTAACTATACACACCTCTTTACCCCGCTCTTATCGCGGCGGAATGGAGCTCTGCTGTATGTACAGTGATCGCTCTGGGAGTACTTCTGCAGGGTTGGAATCACCGAGACCCACCATTGTCTGCGAGTCACGGACGACCATTGAGGACCGCGACAAATACCCTCATCAATCACAACACGCAGGCCAAACACTACGCCACAGATCCACTTCAGATTAAACAATATTGCAGAAATATCGCTGTCTAGGAATCATTTGGGTTGTTTATTGAATCTCACGGTTGGGTCGCTGGCGCTGTGCAGGGTCGAGATATCGATCAGGGTGAATTGTATAGACTAGAGTGTGATCTTTAACGTGTGCCACCGATCACAATGAAAGACATGTATAAATGTATGCCATTGCCTTTGATTCTTCCCTGAGTCAGTATGGATATCTAGTATTCTCAGAGAAAGACTCAAACATGCCTTATACATGCCTGTATTAAAGATAGAAGACATGACCCTCGTCCACTGTATCTCAGGTACCTCGATGTGTACATGTAAGATGCATAACCATATAGTTGCGGAGCGGAGATATATATCTGTATTAGATCTCAAGCCTGACCCTCTAGATACTGACCAACAACTCTCTGTTTGATTTGGTTTGCTATGTACTGTATTTATAAGCCTCAACACCTTGATGGAGTGTATACGCATACCTGGAAAGATTAAATCTCTACCTATAGTAGTCTCGTTTGTCTGTCCTGTTTTTCTGTTTTTGTTGTATCGTATATTTCACGATTTCAAATTTTGGTCAATAAAGATACATACTAGTACATACATACATTTTCAATTGTTTTTGATTGTTTTCAGGAGCCAGTATGGATATTGAGGATTCGCTGGAGTCGCTGCTGACGGATACGGAGCCGGAAGACTGGCGGCGCCCCCTGCGGGAGATCATAGGTGCCTATATAATAGAGAAGCCCCTCAAGGATGCCTTGGTATTTATGCAGCAAATGGTAGGTGTTTTTTAATCCCTCCAGGGGTAATATAGCAGGTTGACTAGGATGAAGGCAATGCAGTGTTATCTGCCGCAAGATACTGAGAGATAAAGACTAAATGAAAACCAGGACTAAGTTATTGAGTGTTGGGGATGTGCACTGTGTCTATATATGAATGTACGAAAAGGTGACTGATGCTTTTGATTGCAAAATGTGGTTTGCGTCCAGGAACATTCAAACACCTTTTTCGAAACCATGCCGTTAAGTGGAATGTTTACTTTTTTAATTATCATAATATATGAACTACAGTGAAGTCTGGTCTGTAGATGTTATGCTCTTTGAGCTGCAAAATTAGACATTTTGATGAAAGTATTTACATCTTGGAAGTTGACCAAAGTTCCTTGTCAAAGTGACACAAGTCATACACAATGCCATGTTGGGGACCTAACTAACCATTCGCCGGCACATAATGGTGCCTCTTAGCTTGGCATCGTCTGGGGTATATCCTATATTGCATACAGTAAATGTAGGACCATTTCGACGCAGATGCACAACACGCAATAAACCTGTCGTATTCTAACTTCTAACTCTGATATCAACACCAAGTATGGTTACACTGAAATGTATTGTTTTCACCGATACTTTCGCCTGTTTGTCATCGACTGTAGCCATGCTATGTTAACCCATTATTGCTCACAGTGGCTGAAAGTAGCCTGACAACCTTGCTGAAATCTTTCAGGCTAATGCAGGGTGAGAAAATAGTTGAAAGAGATATATTAATCAGACTCTCCTTCATTTTTGTAAAATCATTCTTGATTTCTAATAAGTTGTAAAAATATATCCAAAAGACTATTTCTAGAGGAACCCTTAAGCATAAACGGGTTTAAATCTCTTAACTGATAGCCTCTGGTTTCTTTGACTTGATTCCAGATGGGACGATATAGGATAGTTGACTACTCTCGAAGGAGTCCCTATGACTACCTTTCAATTGGTCTCTAATCACCATTATTATCGAAAAGGCTTTTGTCGTAAGTTTGTCATTATGCCTAATTTTCCACCATAGCTATCACCCATCGCCTTTTTGTTTTTTGGCACGTCATGCCATCAAGTGTACCAAATTGGCTTAAACCAATATACCTGTTTGCACCAAGAACAACTAAAACCTGTTAGAGGCAGCCGGCAAATGCCAAGTAACTTTTTGATTAATCGGTGTTTTCCCCAGGTACCATAGCTTCCTCCACCCTCCACCACTGCCCGATCACGATTTAGCCCATGAAGACGGAAAAGGCTACGTTAATATGATATATTCTATTCGACAGAGCCCAATAAAGGCGTGTCATTTCCTACTCAGGCGCTGTAAGAATATTCTACCAGAGCTCTATATTCTTTACAACAGCTGAAATAATCCGGTCTGTCATCCCACACGTTTGTGTTACGTTGACTTTATTTCCTATAATAACGGGGACTGCCACATCTGTCGATACGGAATGGCCGTCTTCAGTGGTCGCTGCGGTGATCATTACTGTTGTTCTGCCATTTGAGCAATGGCTATTATTGCTCACTTATCCTCCACTACAGTCTGCTTCCAATCTACAAATAGACGTATAGTGATTGCCTGCCTGATAACCTGATACTGGTAGTATACCATCCATGCACTATGATGGCGCCTTCTTGTTGGACAAGCATGCAGCTCGTCAGGCTGCTATTGTAGTAAGTAATAATTCCGGTATGGAGTGATGGAGGGGGGGGGGGGGGGGGGGGGGGGGGCTTGGGGTCTGTCCCTGCGTCGTTCTCTCATAGCGCCCTCCAGTAACAAAGTTTGTCACACATCTTCTGGAACCTTGGTTGCTGCATTTCAGACTTTATTCCATAGTGGCGCCATCTACCGTCGGGTGCTTGCAACACGACAACTCACCAAAGGGACGTGCTTTTTCTGTGCTGAAGTGGAATTCATGTTTAGTATAAGATTGATTTAATGCCACCACGAGAAGCAGCAGTAGCAGTAGCAGCAGCAGCAGCAGCAGCAGAAGGCTGTGTTCCAGCACTGTGACGTTCTCTATGCTCTATCGATCCCAGCCTGATTGCAATCCGCCTCCCGATGCCAACAGTGGTCGCGATGGCACAATCATACGGCCATAACCATTGACTTCTCATCCTTCTCGACAAATTACTCCCCGCCCGAGAGAGCAGTTTACTATTCTCACCCAGTTACTCTTGATGACATTCCAAGTAGGCGGTGACACTCTTCTTTTAAATATTTCATAGAATGGTCATCAAATGGGTGTGATATTAGCCCCAGTCCGGAAGGGTAACATTGTCCCGTAAATGACTGTGACTTTTGCCCCTTCCTTGCCTATAAACTACCATCCCGGATCTGTAGGGGTGTGACTCGCCTGCTATTCCTCATTATATGGCTCTCAACGTGATCCCAAAGGTTCACCATGAGACACCAACGATAATTACTACATAATTGAAATATGGAGTTTGAATCATGAAAGATAGTTAGGTAGTTAATAACGGTACACAGAGAATTGCTGCTTTTTAGGATACAGCGCCAACGTATCAACCCCACGCAATCCTTTCTACGTCCCCAACTAACTGTCCAAGAAATCGGTATCAATTTTATAATCTGCTTAATAATCTGAGAAATTGAGCGGGGATATTATTACTTACTGAAACGAAAACATGTAAGAGTAGTTCAATGTATAAATTGTACTCATTATATCAAAAGAAGTAAAGTTTTGTAGTTACATTTTCTCTTTCATATACCCAGCATGATATAATATACTAGTATACCTTCATATAATCTGATTCTATATACACTTGACCTTCCATCCAGCCTCTAATAACTGTTCATACACCTCTTCACCCAATTGTATATGTGTATATCCATCAATACACTAAGCTTAACTACCCACAGAAGGAGAGAATGTCTAGCACCCTGTAATTTAGTTTATGAAATAATTTTGATGTTGTCGAAAGTAACAGCACTACGTTTTCCAAAAAACAAAAAAGCAACATCTATATCAAAAATGTTCTGAAAACATTCCCTAATCTGTACCAATTTGGATTTGGATTTAGAATTTTGTCGTGAATAGCCATTTGTAAGTGGTGGAGGAAACCGGAGTACCCGGGGAAAACGAAGGCCAAACCCCAAGTCACTGGCAACTTTCTCACATGCCCCGGGTGGCAAATCTATACCAAAAGTGACTATGATCATGCCCGTGTTTGTCCTCGTCATGGGCGCACCACTACATCCATCTATGTAAAAAAACATACGTAAACACATAATCTGCACTAATGGTGAGTGCTTTTATACGTATGGATAATTCATACGCCGAGGGCTTCCTAGTTCGCCCTTTTGCAGTGTGGGAAGTGCCTTATTACTGACATGATGGGCTTCATGCTATACAACTTTCATGATGTTTTCAGATTAAACTAATGGCAACAATTAGTGCGCTGCGAAGCATACCAAGATTGTGCCCATCCCGCAGGGCGATAGAACATACATCTATAAACACTTCATTAACATCAACTCAACCTAATCTTTTAAGTTCTCATTGCCATATTTCCTTCATAAAC
This sequence comes from Maea johnstoni, assembly GCA_963942565.1. Classification (NCBI taxonomy): domain Eukaryota; kingdom Metazoa; phylum Annelida; class Polychaeta; order Spionida; family Magelonidae; genus Maea; species Maea johnstoni. The sequence continues at coordinate 37,574,985 of OZ012684.1, forward strand.
TAATACTTTAAGGCATTGTCTGATCGACTCTTACGTTGTTCTATCAAGCAAGGCGTGCACGGACAATATTGTCAAAGAATATTGAAGAACAAGTCTGTTTTCCACTCTCTGATAGTGTACAGGAAAACCGTAAACCTTGAGTTCATTATGGCGGCGCATTATCCAACAGCATCGACATCAAAAAACCTTGACCACTTTTTGCAGCTCTGATAAAACCTATAACTTTTAAAACTTCACGTATCAATACATATTTTGCTATGGTATTTGCGTTAGGCCACTCCAATTTAATTACTTGTCTTACGAGCTTTTTTTGGAAAAAAAATCCTGTCAGACTCCAAAAAAAAGAAAAAAAAAGTCACCTTTGGTGTCTTACGGACGAAAGTGGTTTTGAAATTTTCTGTCAGACTCCAAAAAAAAAAAAAAGTGCAAGTTTTAAGAATATTCTTTGTAAGGGTGATTAAATCAACTACAGGAAGCTATCATTGCTGTAGTAGAGCCTCAGACCTGAGGAGGTATACCTCCCACCCTTCAGGTTACAGGGATTAATTGATTGATTGATTTTATTTAGTTGAGAATAGGCTGGTAGAAACATATCGCTACCAGTCCTAGTCGACAGACTCTAAAAAAAAAAGTCTCATTTTTCAACTTTTTTTTAAATTCCAAAATGACTCATTTCCTACCTCCTGAGCACGTAAGACAAGTACATAAATTGGAATGGCCTTAATTATAATTTGAAAAACTTTCATTTTGTCGAAATGTTAGCAATATCTATTGTCGTATTAAGGCACTTTCAAGAAAAGTCTAGTGTGACATACTCAATTTGAAACTCTCGACCCCTCGGGTAAAACATATACTAGTAAATGTGTTTGCTTTGAAAATTTCGCGGAATTCGTAGATTGTGTAGAAATGAGAGCTATTGCGCCAGAATAGTGGCATATAGATGAGCAATCTGGAGCTAAAAAAGGTATGTTATGGCGTTGTACAGTACACATCTTCCAATAAAACACTGGCGTGGTGTTTCACAATGATCATTGTATTATGTTCAGATACACATTAAAGTATTCTTATGAGACATATGTCAAATTCTCGCATTCTTATGAGACATATGTCAAATTCTCGCAAGCTTCTCACAGAAACGGTGCTGCTACGTTATGGCGTCTTGAAGAAGGGCTATTTGGTATCCGTTCCACGCCATTCTGTGCTCCCAA
>OZ012684.1:37581192-37593692 GCA_963942565.1 Maea johnstoni
CTCTCGCATTACGTAATGTGCCTTTAATGGTCTCTAAAAGTGTTAAATTAATAAACTTAGCATTTACGTTGGGAACAGCATGGGTTAATGGTGACTCATTTTCTGCTGTGGCTCTTAGACACTTCTTTTATTTTCTGCCTATTTGCAAATCGATTTCTATCATCATAATGGAAGATGTGTGCTCCTGAGTTTGACATTCCAGAATATAATGAGGGAAAGGAAATATAACTTCTGACTTCTCCTTCAGGATAGGTAATGTTCTTGTCGTAATTATTTTACACACCATTAAACTGCAGCACAAGAATAAACCAACACGAACACCCTTATGCCTTTCCCAGGTGAGTGAAGTCATCGTTGAAAGTAGTCATAGCAGATCATAGCATACACCATTTCTGAGAATAAAAAGTATCACACTTGAAAATCGGACTTAACTCCCTATCCCTGTTGACCTATGAAAAAATCAGTTGATGATAGGTCTGTCCGCTTTACTGTGAGAAGTAAAAAGAAAGCATAAATTAGCACATTGAACATATTGTCCGTACAAAATACACCAATTACATTTACATAAAGTCAAATAATTAATGGATGTTGTTTACATCTATCTGTGTGTAACCACCCTCTCCTGCCTTGTATATGGGACTACCTATATTAACATTTGTATTCTCTCTGTTAGTTTTACTGCTCTCCAGGAGCAGTGAGCATTTGTAAATCTAAACATACTATACTATACTATTTTAAAAACAAAAATAAAGAAATGCCATACTACCGACACGTTTTTCTTAAGGGTCACCATCCAAGTATGTACTCTTCATCCGCCGGAGCCCAGAGGTTATAGTGCCTGACTCCCAACCTCGAGGTCGCTGGTTCGAGTATCCGCTGGATCCCACACGTTGGTTGGCCTGGTTGCTAAATGTAAATGTGTGGCGTTGTGGATGGCTGTATATGGTACATCTGTAACTGAAAGGCCCCTTAAAACTATTCGTGAAGAGAAGGGAGTCTATTCCCACTTCCGTGTTCTCGTCGCGATAGGTTGTTGAAATCGATGTAAGAAATATATTCCTTCGATTCCTTCCAAGAGAGTACTTCAAAGAGCTTATAGAATATCAGGCAAGAACAGTATAACTTAAGGTAGTTCTGTAGACAGTGAAACTGCACGTTGAGCTGTTCTGTAGGTCATAGAGCATCACACGGGGAAATCATCTAATCTCAGCAGCCTAACCAAATTGTGGCCCCTGAGTCATTCTGCTAACTTCCTTCCCCTGAGTAAGTTATAGAGCTAACTATATTAGAGACGAGCCATGCCACTTTGAAAAAGTAATTACGAGTGTTAGGAAGACTGTTCTCATAGAGGTCACACGTTCTCGGGAAACTAAAATACAAAGAAAAACACATACATAAAAGGAAAACCAAACAACTTTTAGGGTTGTTTTATATACATCTATGTAAATGATATAAGGTGATGCATTTGCATGAAATGCGATAGTGCAGTATTCAAGAGCCTGCTATTTTAAAGTATTTCTACTCGAATGACGTAGTAGTTTTAAACACTGTTTCCGTATCTCCTTCTGGCTATTGCTTTGTTTTATTTATCCAATGCAACAAGCTAGAATTGTATTGTATTGTATGTTTATTGACTACGCACGAGGCGCAAAATCATACTGGTACAAATAATATAATAAATCATATAAGCTGCAAATATAGGAAAAGAAAACATAGTAACAAAAAGAAAAACGTATACAGAACAGCAAAAAAGTATTTTAGGACATATTTAGTAGTATACTCCAGGAGAAAATATTGGCTTTGGTTGTACCCACACACCAATCGTAACTAAGTAAATGATATATCAAGATGATAGACCTCACTGATAATTACACATTTCATGTTAAAGACATCTCACGAAAGAATAGCTGTATTTTGTCAAAAGGATAATACGTTAAACACGTTCCCTTTAATAGCAATATACATACTTGTTCATATATATGTAGTTGCTATAAAACGGACGGTTGTATTTTAGGTCACAGGATATATTCCATACACTAGGCTTATGCGAGAACGGTTTCGACTTACTTCCACATTGAGCTATTGCACTATTGTATTAATGTTGACCCAGATAACCGGCCAATTCATATATGCGATGGAAGCCGTGACGCAATAGTGTGACGCAATTCGTACAAGGAAGCACTTGGCCTTTAAGGAGGCATTACGGGGCATAAGACATGGCAATAAACGGTCAAGTACATTTCCGTGATCTGTGTTCAGCAGTCAGGCTACCTGCAATGTAGCCAGGATCACTTACATCTCTACGTATAACTCTTGCTGCGACTAGCAGTCTCACACAGTGAGCAGTGTGTTCTGTAACATAACGACAGAGGCAAACTGCTTCACGTATGCTTAGTCACGTCTGTCGGTTGACCGAGTCAGGTCTTCTCACCAATAGTCACTGCTTGGATATGTCTTAAACCCAGTGACCCTAATCATTTGAGCTTTGACTGATACCTGTCACTCATCACTACCAAAAGTAACATGTTTGAATCTGGCTCGAGAATTTTAGAAAGTTGCCAGTGACTATGTTTGTCAATGGTTATCCCCGGGCACTCCCTTTTCCGTCAATGACTAGTAACCAGTCACGATGTATGCATATCCTCAATATGGCTTGGGAAATAAGAATAGACACATAAACGTTTAAAATCCATATCCTTATCCAACTTGGAAAATGTGCTTGCTATGAATCTATTCAAAATACTAGTTTACTGCTAATAACACTAAGTATGAAAGCGTGAATGAATGGATGAATGAATGGACCCGAGAAACGCTTTACCCGAACACTGGTCAAAATATGTTCTGTAAAACGACTTTGACAGATTCTTTTATACCTGCACTGTTTGCATATCAGCCGCTCTATGTTGACCCAATGAAACTACCACACATGAAAGTGAAACATTGATTAGAATGATACTAATGCTAGGAGCCTACCATAACTAGTAGCCAGTCTAAATGGTGGTGGGTCTCTGCGGCTGGCATTGACAAACATCTGCCATGCTGATCCTTAATACGTCACCTGCGTAAAGTGACATTGTTCATTTGCGTGCGTGCATGAGACCTTAAAGAGGCTTTCAGACCAATTTCCTCTTCCTAATGATATCTAACGGAAACCACTAACATGGGATAATTCCGAACTCAAAGATTGTTGGGGGAGAGATCAGTCTCAGTTACACGTCTACTGCTCGCACATGTACATGTACAGTGCAGACATTCAATTCCTGCACCGGTCGACCGGACGTCTGCCAGTGCCTGGTTGTACAAACATCCATGCATAATATGTCAAGCTAAGCACATCAATGGTTCACGTAGCATGCGAATCACAGCTACGTTTAGTTTGAGATCATCTTTGCCCAGGAAACTGTGAGACAATCGCCCATGCGTACTATCATGTATTATGCCCGGGCTGCCCGCGCATTAAGTGCAGGAATTAAATGTCGGCACTGCAGCTATAGCAGCATATATACACTTCACGTAGACTTTTAAAAAAGGGCTGGGATGAGGTTTATCTGATTGGATATTGACACGCATCAGATACATGATCTAACGGTATTGGCAGATTATCCCCTACATGTAAGATCTTTTAGCAAATGACTATGGTATTGTTATGTAATACATATTTGAAGTTTGAAACACTTCTTAATAACCTTTTATGTTACAAATTAATATTTTGTTTAAATATATACTGTTCAGTTTATATGTCTTGTATCTGTTATTTCGAATCGTCATCATTTGGTCAATAACGAATGCAATACAATACAATTGACAATCATCAGATACAGGATCTAGTTGTATTGATAAATTATCCCCTGTATGCACGATCTCTGAGCAAATGACTATGATATTGTTATGAGTGCACTGCTTTCGTAATATTTCTAAATTTGGTGAGGTTATCTGTTTGGGTACTGACAAGTATCAGATACAGGATCTAGCGGTATTGATAAATCATCCCCTACATGTAAGATCTCGGAGCAAAGGACTAGGATATTGTTATGTGTGCACTGCTTCCGTAATATTGCTGAATTTGATGGATGCCAAGCACATGATACGATAACAGTCCCCTGCCTAATCCTGAGGCATAAAATCCATGAAACTAATGTAGAAGCCATAGCGGAACTGATTTGTGTTAACCCTTTTACGCCCATATATCAATATACATGTAGTATAGCAATATATCTATATAGTACTACCAAAAATATATACCAAAAAGGTTCGAAAGAATGCTGAAGTATATTAAGATATATGAGAAACATATCCATTTAATTTTGATATAATACATTTATTTATGCAATAGTTAAATGATTTCCATGCTCCCCTGGGCATGATTCGGGTTAATATCCCTGGCTGATAGGACGAGATTGATCGAAGACTCCTGCATTAATTATCACGTCCCAGAGTGATGAGTTCCCAAGTTCATATATTGCTCACGTTAGCACATACTCGGCGTTGAGGCGGAATACACTCAGGGTGCCACGCCGACCAAATGCTATCCCTTAGCTAGCTTCCTAACCCTCCCAATGCTGAGCTTACCACCGTCCCAAGCACACGGACGCAAAGACTTTTCAAAACCATCTAAACCCTGTCATGCTGGTATACTTTGAATAGCTCTAGTTGAGTACTCTCAGATGAGTACCCATGTCTCAGTGTTTCAGTCATTTTGAAAGTTTTTTTGCATCATTTTGTATTGGTCAAATTAGCCACAAACAGTATAAGGGTTAAACCGTAGCAACAACACTTTTACTATATGAATAGTAGTGCCAGGGTTTTAAGCCTGCAATGACTATCATACTATCATGTTCTGTTATTGATATCAATAATTTAGTATTATTTTACACCAGCAGCCACCAATGTGGATGATAAAAAATGCACCATACACTTATGCTACCATTATTGCTCCCAACTCATGTGTGAATGGTATCAATTGATTTTCTCTATCAGCCGAGTGCAATGTTTTGTGCCACAGATGAGTGAACGCATGGCTTATTCAATAAGCAGATCTTCATAAATGAACGCTTTCCTATCATTTAATTAGCCAGTGAAAGTGTTATCGTTAGAATACACACACCATGAAAAAAGCACCACAGTCGGTTGATTACCATTATGATATGTCAGGAACATGTTCCTTTGTTTAAGAATGTCTCTCTCTGCCAAAGATATTACTGACAGGAAACAGCAACATGCACCACAGGGAACCATATGCTGACATTCCAGAACAATGCAATACAAATCACAATTCATAAAATAGGAAACGATCGGTATCAGAGGTGAGAATACCTATATTCATATTTCCTTGATTGCACTGCCTGCAGCAAAGCAGTACGCATTACGACACAACAGGGGATGTATAGTGGACAAGAGTAGGTTGGTTGAATGTTGACTGAAAGACGCAGAAACTATGCAAAAGCACCAACACTTATTAAGTTAAGGAAAGTTCAGTAATGTGAAAATGAATCTGGAATCATAACAAGATGAAGATTTATTTGATTGGTATGCCTGCAGCAATCATGTAATACTAGTAAACAGCAAGACGCAATACAATACGATACACATTGTACTTTGTTATTGTAATCAAATGCAAGTTTCTGTACTTTTGACATATGTAGTCTCTTGTGTCTAACCCTATCATCAACGTGTTTTATAGCCCACCTTTCTTTTGCAAAGGCATCTGCCTAATGTGGAACATATAGCATTATTAGGCATTTCATATGTCAGTGTTGCTCAATGTTTTGATATAAGTCCATTTCGTGCCGTGCCTGACTGGAGTTGATTAAATTCTATGTCCTCTGTGGTTGGATCTGTCTCATATGGATTACGCTGTCACTTTCATCGTCTATATTACCTGTCAAGCCTTATCATGTTTTCTTCTTCCATGGTGGTTTTCACCTGCGACTCTGTTCAGTGCTGTCTGTTGCTTTGAAATATGAGTCTCTATCTCACCATCTTACACGGTAATCTTGCTGCCCTACAGATGTACACCATGTTATACAGCTTTTTACTATGTTAGCAAGGAACGCCCTCATTCTGATATCAAAACAACCGCTATATTTCATACATCAGGAATAAGAAATTATGTTTAATAAATCACATGATTTGTTTCCCTTCAATCCAACACCACATCCCTTGATTAAAATGTCGTTGACCCTTTTCATCTATGTATAGCTGTCTTATGCACTCAACCAATGACTCATATTTGTGTGTGACTGCATAAGGTTCAGAATTCAATGTAAAGAATGTAAGAATCGTGCCAGTGACTTCAGGCCGTGAATTTCCAAAAGCACTGCTTCGCCATTAATCATAAACACGTCACGATTTAGACAACAATAGCAGAGAAATAATTTATTTTAAGTTGTAGATTTTGCAGACTTGATAGCCATCCTAGAGATATTATCTACACACTACTAATTAGGCAGTAGAACAACTGCTTGTCCATCAAAAAATGGATTTCAGTGTATTGTGCATCTAAAAAGTAGTGTGCAATGTGCAATTTTTTAATGACGTTATGAATACTCACTAGTATCAACATGAGTTCTTTATCCTATACATAAACCAATGGTACATGTATCTTTTGAAAGAGCTCTCCAAATGCTTTTGTTTCATAGATATTTCAAGCATGATTTCGGTTATTTTTTATCAATATATTTTTTATTTGAAGTGGAAATAAAGATTTGACTCAAATCTATAGAATGTACTTCAAACCGTCACAACTTTTTGTGGTGTCAGCCGGAGGGAGTGATCAATCAAAAGCCCGGCAAGTACCCTTCCTAATGATACCATTGTTGTTATTCTTAAGGTGTTCACTTAAAAATTCAACATTCAGGCGCACTATTATATACCCCAATGGGAAAATGGCTAGAATTTGATTAAAACAAACGACTTGCTTTGTCCTGAACGAAACGAAGCAAGAAGGCGTCATTGAGACACTGTTTCGATCACGTTTGTATTGTTTATTACGTCACCAGCAACAAGGTACGAAGTTCTTGAAGCACATGCACGACACTGAGTGATATCATCAAAGCTCCATTCAAACATGCACATTATAGAATCTATCTTGCCCTATGTTGGCAAATGTTCCTAGTTACAAACATTTTAAGGCCTAACACAAAAACTGTAATAAGGTGCACCAAACATTATCATATCTAAATTCAAAATTTAAAATGGAGTATCTTAACCCATTGATGCTTAAGCGTTTCTCGCGCGAGCTAAAGAAATTGGCGTCTGAATCTTTGATACTTTTGACATTATCTTGGTAGTTAAGAATAGTTTCACAAAGTAAATGAGTTGTTGAAAATGTTCTGAATAATATTTCCGCTTCAAATATTTTCCCAATTAAGCTTTTACCTGAAGGATTTTCCCTAATATTAATTCATCAGGCTGTTTTGGCCACTTTGAGCATTAATGGGTTAATTTTGTTCATATCGCAACTAGACGCCAAGGCAAAATACTCCTTATCGTCGCTATGCTATCAGCAAATGATTTTTTCCTGACAGTGCAGTCTAACATTTTTCGCATCAATATTTCAACAGCAGCCTAAATGCATTTCCATAATTTCGTTTTAGCGCATTAGAAAAACATTCCAAACCATTCTATTTCCCCAATTAGTCCATAGCAGAGTAGCAGGATTAGTGATAAATGTGTAGCCCATTAGGAATGCCAAAGCTTTAGGGATACTCATTAATCAAGCCAAGCAATAGATTACGTAAAGGAACCCTTAAATCCCAGAACGTTATAAATTTATTACGTACATACAAAACAGTGAGTATAGCTGCTTTGTGACTATGACGTTCTGAATTATACATATCCTGTCGACTTGCTTGAGACAATTCCCAAAAGGCCATCACTAATGAATACATACCAGAATCTCTATCTTTGATTTGATAATACGTCCTAAGGAAATAACGTGTGTCTAAATGAATCTGAAGTGGTAAAACTAGGGTATATAATGCAATACAGGATAGATGAAGAACCATATACTAGTACTTGATCTAGGCTAATGTAGTTACTCAGTCATAACGTTTGTTGTTTTTGTTTCCTAAAACCATCAGAAAGTCGCACATACAGTGCTGATCATATTCCCCCATCCTCATAAGCATTTAGTTGAGTTGATTAATATTTCAGAGGCTTTGCAGCAGCAATTAGACTAGGCAAACAAGGCGTGCAGGCAGCCATGGGGGGAGAGGCACTGGTGCTCAGAGATTCAATTATGGCAGATACAGTGCCGACATTTGATTCCTGCACTAACTGCATGGGCAGCCCAGGCATAACAAACGACTGCACGCCCGATTGTCGCCCAGTTCTACGGGCATGGATACATGGATGACCTCATAACTGAAGGTAGCTACGTGGGCCTTCATGTGATTGGCTCATCTTTTGACGTTATCCATGGGTGTGTGCACAACCAGGCACTTGCAGACCTGCGGTCGACTGGAGCAGAAATTAAATGTATGTACTGTAGTGCAACACTTCTATCCCATGGCACACTGCGGGCTGGCAGCTCCCAGAGACCCACCCTCTCCAGAGAAGGAAATCCTTCATTGTAAACGTAATAGACAGTTCATCAAAAATGGCAGCCGTAATTCAATTCGTATGATTGAAGAAGTTTATTGCGTTTCTTGCATCCTCCCCTTTCTCCGCCTCCGCCCACAGTAGCCTGCAAGGTGATGAGCTAGTGTGGTATAATGATGTTGTTCCCTTGTTGAACTGCAGGTATCAGCTAATCGGCCTGAAGGTTATACTCCCCTTGTCAGTGCCCAGCCTTAACTTAAAGTACCATGCACTCAACGTTTGGAACAGTTTACATTGGATAAACATTAAAGCTAGTCTCACACAGAGGACGAAGACAACACGATTGTACGCGAAGTGGGCAAATTCCAGTACTTGTTAACTTCGCGGAGCTTCTGGTTGTCTTCGTAGTTAAGCGTGTTCACTTCGTGGCCACTTCCGCATACTACATGGTCACTTCGTGGCCGCCGCTGAAATTTTTGAAAATTCCAAAAATTTGACCACGAAGATTTACCTACACGACATTCTTGTCCACTACGTATACATTACCGTTTCACTTCGCGTTCTACTGGTTCACTTCGCAGACCTTCGTGTTGACTTCTTCATCAAATTTCCAACACGATTGACCAGGAAGTGACCGTGAAGACAACCCGTAGTAGCGCGAAGACAACACATAGTTCACCAGTATATCACGTGACTTCAACATCCGGGTACTTCCATACGACAAGATGAAATAATGAATGTAAATATTGTTATGCAATAAAAATATAATATTAGTAAAACATTTACGAGAATAGATGAATATTTTCTAACAATATTGTCCGATATTTTTTCATAATAATGTTTGATAACATTATATTATCTTTTATCAACATTTATAGTTAATGTTTAGCATCTGCGTATTACAAATGTTGTTTTTAAAATTAATTGAATGTTTTATTGATATACTTTAAAATGTTTCTAAAACGTCTGAAAAAGTATAAATAAAATGTCAATATATACATTAATAAAATGTTAAACAATATTTTTTCCAAAATATGTTTGACAATATTAAACTATAATTTTTTTACATTTCAAATAAATGTTTTAAAGCTGCTTAATAGAGGAATATTTTCTCACAATATTAACCTTTTTTTTTCATAATAATGTTTGATAACATTATATTATCTTTTATCAACATTAATAGTTAATGTTTTACATCTGCGTATTACAAATGTTGTTTTTAACGTTAATTGAATGTTTTATTGACATATTTTAGAATGTTTCTAAAACGTCTCAAAAAGTATAAATAAAATGTCAATATATACATTAATGAAATGTTAAACAATATTTTCCCAAAATATTTTTGATAATAATAAACTATATTTTTTTTAACATTTAAAATTAATGTTTTAAAGCTGCCTATTACACATCTTTCTTTAATATTGATTAAATATTGTATTTACAAAGTTTCAAATATTTCTGAACAAATTTGAAATTAAATATCTAAATATATATCAATAAAATAATAACCAATAATTTTCTGTGATAATGTATGATGACATTATCCTATCTTGTATTAACACTTTATATAAATGTTATACATCTGGTTATTACAAATATTTTTTTTAAACATCGGTTTGACATCAAGAACACATCCTGTTAAATATTTGTGAAAAATCTGAACAAAGCTGTAATGAAATGTTAAAAATGACATTAACAAAATGTTGAATGAATGTTTTTAAATGTTTTGGCCAAATTTTTTGTTCAACATTACTATAAAACAGTCCTAAAATAATTCAAAAACTTTATAAAAAATACCAATTTTAACACAAAAACCGTATGACATATTTCAAAAATGTTATCGAGGAATGCCCTGTGACATTGCCACATAATGATGTCAAAATGTATAAACAACAGCAACAATTCAACATCATTATCTTAATATTAAATAACGTTAATTTACAATCCTACAATTTTTAACAAATTCCCTGAAAAAGCAACATTTTATGCTATAATTAGATAAATATGATTGAATGATAAACATAAAATATTGACTTGAAAATTTAGGAAAAATAGTTTCCAAATAAATATATCATTACCGGCATTGATTTAGAATTTTAGGTTTCTTAAAAAGCATGAAATACCATTATGTGTCATTCAGAAGGGCATTGTTTAGGGCTGATCAAAATAATATAAGTAGACTTCTCTTCTATCTCGAAAGCATCACTTGTACAGTGTACTTTTCAAAGTTAGACTGACCAAGAAATCCCTAAAATGGGGATTTCAAAAGTGTGTTAATTATGGGAGTTTGGTAAGTACATTTTCTTCTCTGAAAAATTTAAAACTCAACTATCTGGAAAAGATGACTATTTCAAAAATATTGAAATAATGTTGAGTAAAATGTTACAAAAAATGTTGGCATAATATTCCCATGCCAGCAATTTCAATGTGGATAAATATCTTCAACAACAATGTCAAAATATTTCTTAGAAATAGTTAATGAATAATTTAAGCAACATTGTATTAATATATACTCAAAATATTGTGAAAATAATAATTTAAATGTTATCTTTTTTTGGATTAATGTTCTTTTCATATCAACTTCTGGTTAACTTCATATTAAGTTCATATTACCATCTCATTGTCTTCGTGTTTAGTCGTGTTGGTGTTTTTGCATTCTTGTTAGCTTCAGCAGAGATCATGTACACTTCTCATAGACTTTGTGTTATCTACTTACTTCATTCGTACATATGCGTGTTTAGTTCGTGTTGTGTACCTGTTGACTTCGTATGGTATGGTTGATTACCTTCTACATTTACATTTTGCCGGCGAAGTGAACACGAAGTGGAGTTTAGCCACTTCGCGTACAATCTTGTTGTCTTCGTCCTCTGTGTGAGACTAGCTTTACCTTATGTTAGTGTATAAAGCCATTGGATATATACATCATAATATTTATGTCGTCGGTTAGTTCTGTTGTTTTCAAACTAAAGCTATCATAAGATCACTCTTATTCATTATCTTTCTCTTTAATTTTGAACTATGGAACCTCACTTTCATATTCCTATAGACCGGACGTCTGCCAGAGGTTGCAAAAACACCTATATATGGGTGTTTGTCTATAGATAACATGTCAAAAATAGGCCAAGCACATCGATGATCCACGCAGCTTGCGAATTAAAGCTACTTTCAGTTGTGAGGTCATCCGTGCATCCATGCCCAGGCAACGTGTGGCAATGTGGTGTGCAGTCGTATATTTTGCCCTGGCTGCCCGTGCATTTAGTGCAGAAATTAAATGTTGGCACTGTAATATCTCACATTTTGAACAATGAAAACCTCACTTTCCTATTCCTATAGACTACATACACTGTACCCCTAATGTTGTACCTGGCACTATCTACTTGGTAAAGTAGAAGCAGGCTAGCCAAGTCCCAGCCCGGCCATTGCTGTGATGAGTATGTCTCCAGGTAACCTATTAGTTCAAGTAGCCGCTGCCTACATGAATGGTGCCACGTGGCCCGGCCATCTTGGCGCTAATGTCTGCGACATCTGCTCCTGACGTGCCGCCATTAATCCTTACCTGATAAAAGAAATGCCTGCTAAGCCACAAACATCTTAAGTGGTGCGGGCGTGGATGGAATGCATGCAAACACTCAGTGGGTGATTTTTGTCTACACGTTAAAATCTGGAGACGTTTTCATCCTGTACGGTACCAGTCAAGAACATGCGGTTCGGCGGCAAAGCCATACAAATCATGTAGTTTTCTATTGTGTACTCAAATCATAGAATCAATAGCAATTAATATCCAGAAAAATACCTTTCTCATTCTAATCATTCATACAGTTATTATCACCATATTGAATATGTTTGGTTCTTATCATTCTAATACTTTACCAGAAAGTATTTTCGCAATGTGCATTAGATTTGCTTGCGGTGACTATATTTTCTAATTGTGAGAATGATTTAAAGGTGTTCTTTAACAT
>OZ012684.1:37598692-37638692 GCA_963942565.1 Maea johnstoni
TGGAGTACGAGCCTGGACGAACGAAGACGCCATTAGGGATATGCGGCTACTACATTCCCGCACAGGAACTCCATCCAAAAAGGATAGCGCCGAAATTAAAAAATCGCCGGGGACGAAACCAGCACCAGCTAATCTGCGATGTTGTGCTCTTTATCAACGTAAAGCATGCGAACAGGGTAGGGATCACCACCCTTTCTCACACGCGTGTGCGTACTGTACAAAGGCCACCGGGATGCTTTACCGACATCCGGAGGAAGATTGCTTCAGAAAATCACTGGAAGAAGCAAAAAACTCGAAGAAGAGGGAGTGAAACATCTCCCTCTTACAAATAGCGGAGTGGGGGCAGCGAGTTTCCGACAGACAGGTCGGGGGCACGGGGAGAAGGGAAACTTTGTTGCCAGTGTGGAGAGTCAGAGAACGAGAGGGGAGGATGTAGAGGTCAGGGGACACTCAGTGCAAAAATCGGCGAGCCCCAGGGGTGAAGGACACAGGGTGCACGAGCACCAGACGGAGGCAGCGGAAATGGGGGAAGAACTAGCACTGGGCGAAATTTATTCGGCAGTGATAGCAGCGAATGGATTTAATTTCCGGGCCGCCCGGGTACCGGTACCCAGCGGTCTATGTGTGCCAGCATGGAGGAGGTACCTACAGGATTATCCTGACCAAAATCTGGTGGACCTGCTTGAGTTCGGATGGCCAGTGTTTTGTGACGGGGAAGCAGTGCTGCAGCCAACGGGGGTCAATCACCCATCGGCTAGGAACTTCGAGAAGGATGTGGATTTTTACATTGAAACCGAACTTTCATTCGGGGCATTGGGGGGTCCGTACGATGGGCCACCGTTCATATACATGCACACGAGTCCACTCATGACACGGCCCAAGAAGGATTCGGTGCACAGGCGAGTTATCATGGATTTATCTTGGCCACCGTCGGCCTCGGTCAACGATGCGATCCATGGGGGCGACTACGTAGACGGTCCCATGGCTATTACCCTCCCCACCGTCGACTACATGGAGGGCAGACTATTGAAGCTAGGAAAAGGAGCGTATTTCTATAAGACTGATTTAGCCAGGGGATATCGCCAGCTGCGGGTGGACCCGTCAGACTGGCCACTACTCGGCTTCAGACACGCGGGCAAGTATTACTTTGATATTTGCCCCCCATTCGGATTACGCACGTCCGCTTTATGTATGCAGCGAACTTCCGAGGCCATTTGCTGGATACACGCCGCTAGGGGGTTTGTGTCGCGACCCTATCTAGACGATTTCGGGGGGGCGGAAGGATCGCGGGAGACCGCGGAGACGGCCCTCAGTACACTACAGGGGATTATGGCAGACCTCGGCGTGAAAGAGGCCGAACACAAAGTCTGCAGGCTGGCCACACGCATGATTTGGCTGGGCCTCTGGTACGACTCGAACAACATGACGATATCGATACCAGAGGGAAAGTTGCAGGAAACATTGGAGGTACTAAGGCAGTGGGAGAAGCGACTACGGGCTAGCCGACTGGAGATGCAGCAATTGCTAGGATTGCTGCAATTCATCGCCAGCGTATCACCACCAGCCAGGGTGTTCACGAATCGGATATTAGCGAACTTGAGGGAGATGCCGAAGAAGGGTACCGAAACCCTTTCCTGGGGGTTTAAGAAGGACATTCGGTTCTTTTTGGACCTCTGGCCGGATTACAACGGTGTAAAAGTGGTGGACAAGGATCAGGTACCTTGTCAGGACAGACTCGAACTTGATGCCTGTTTGACGGGCTGCGGGGCGTTTGTCGGAGACGCCTATTATGCTGAGCAGTTCCCGGAGGAAGTGCTCAGGGAGAAACATATTATCGCCCACCTCGAGCTACTGAATGTGGTGGTGGCGATAAAGGTGTGGGGAGCAGAGTGGAGAGGCCATAGGGTGGACATCAGGTGTGACAATATGGTGGCTTGCCTTGCGGTAGACTCTGGTAGGTCGAGGGATGCTTTCCTTCAACATTGCGTCAGGGAGTTGTTCGTGCTGGGGGTGCGATATGACATTGAGGTACGGATAGTGCACCAGCCAGGTAGAGATCTTGAGAGAGCAGATGCTCTTTCGCGTATGCACGCTGACAGACGGTGTAAGGACTGGGTGGAGAGAGATCTGGTATTAAGGAGGGCGAGGAGAGTCAGAGTAGCGGTAGATAAGTTCAGGTTGGTGTCGGAGGTATAGAGTGTGTGTGAGTAGTGTGAGATGTTGCAACTAATGGGTGTATTTTTACATTTATTTCAGATCCAACGCAGCTACTGAAGAGGGCGGCAGACAGGAGACGGGAGGCGTTTCGTCCGGGGACGCGTGCGAATATGCGTTCTCACGTTAAACTTTATGTAGCTTTTGCACAGGGTTTTGGGTTACCGGATTTCCCTGCCACTTTGAATTCTTTGCAGGCCTTCGCCGAATTTCTTTTGCAGTCGGTGCAGGCACCGAAGTCAGTGTTTAACGCACTGGCTTCCATTAAACATGCACACAAGGATTTGCTGCTGCCGGTGGAGGTATTCGATGACTGGCAGCTGCAGAAGTGGCGACGCGCGGTGGGCATAACGTGCCGACATGTACCGAACCCGGCCCCGGCCTTGCCTTTCGAGCTTTTGGAGCAACTTTGTGAGTTGGCAGGGAGGCTGGGGGAGGCAGGGGAAGTGTTGGCCGCTTTGTTGAGTTTTCTCTTTGCTACCATGGCAAGGTTGTCTTCTCTTTTGGCAGAGGACGACGGCGTGTATGACGTTACCAGGTTGCCAACCTTTGAGGATTTGAGGTTCTGGGAGGGCATCTGGCAGTTAAAGATTAAGTGGGCTAAGGCCCACCAGGAGGCGGCAGATGGGTTTTGGGTGCCCTTGCTGGCCTTAGGGGATTCCCCAGCATGCCCGGTAAAGAGGGGGGCCAGGCTGAGGGCACTCGCAGCAGGGCAGGGTTGCAGGCAGCCTCTTTTCCAATGCCTTGGGGGTGGACAGGGGCAGGACTTAAGTGGGAAGCCCCTCACAAAGCGAGTCGCAAGAGCGTGGTTGGGAGTCCTTTTGCAACGCGTGGGGAGGGATGGGGAAGGTTTCACTTATCACTCATTTCGGAGGGGCGCTTGCTCTAGAGCGTTTGAACAAGGGGCTTTGGAGGCGGATATCCGACAGCTCGGTGGCTGGAGGAGCGAGGCAGTGCGCGACTATGTGCCAGCGCGGTTGGCCAGGCGCAGGGCAGCGGCTTCTCTAACGAAACTTTCTTTCCCTTCTCCCTAGATTCAACGTTTGCGGACTAGAACGGTTTGCCGGCGTTTAAACCAAGTTAATTGTTCAGAAACTCATCGGGAGAGTCGAGAGGGCACGAGTAGGTGCGGGGTAGATTAACACTGGTTGGTGTCGCGGCAGACACCAGGGTACAGAGGGTTAATGTGACTTGTATTTGGAGCGAGGGTACGAGTAGTTACTTTGTTGCAATTGTGGAGTGTGTTGTTCTAACCATACAAGAAGCGTGTCATTTCGGAAGTCGTTACATTGTTGCAGTTTATAGTGCAGTCGTTAAACTAGAGTACTGGGTCGAAAGAGTTACTTTGTTGCAATTTGGTTGAGCTAACTCAGAGGCATGTTCTGAGACTTTTGTCGTACGTGGACGGAGATGTGGAGGTCCAATCGTGTTCTTGTTGGCAGATACTTTTTTGCCATTTTATGATACTTTGTAACCATACGAGTTTTGGCATTACTTGTAATAAATATGTTGGTCCCGCACGAACCGAGTTATGTTGTCTGGTCCCTTACTAATGCTTTGGGAATGGTTCCCATTCCCGGGCATTGGGGGGGGGACACAGACAGCACTGGCAGCACGCGACCGAAGCGTGCGGGATCAGAGATTTCAACCAATAGACTGTTGGACTCGATGCCAACAGGGGCGGAGCTTAGAGTGATTGACTTACGGGAGAGGGGACAGCACACGTCTCGTGCAGCGCACTCGGGTTTCGACCAATCGCTAGAGGGTTCAAACACGAGCGGCAGATTAGCGGGGGCAGTAACCGCAATTACTCTGCGGTCGTCTTGTAATCGACAGGGTTTGGTTTGGCTGTCTGCCCGCTCGGAGTCGCTGTACGCTCAATTACCGAGCATTTCGTCAGGAATTACGCTGACAATACTGTGTTTTCCCACCCTCCCACCCTTTTATTAGAGGTACGGCTGTTGTTATCGGCGTTTAAACCAAGTTAATTGTTCAGAAACTCATCGGGAGAGTCGAGAGGGCACGAGTAGGTGCGGGGTAGATTAACACTGGTTGGTGTCGCGGCAGACACCAGGGTACAGAGGGTTAATGTGACTTGTATTTGGAGCGAGGGTACGAGTAGTTACTTTGTTGCAATTGTGGAGTGTGTTGTTCTAACCATACAAGAAGCGTGTCATTTCGGAAGTCGTTACATTGTTGCAGTTTATAGTGCAGTCGTTAAACTAGAGTACTGGGTCGAAAGAGTTACTTTGTTGCAATTTGGTTGAGCTAACTCAGAGGCATGTTCTGAGACTTTTGTCGTACGTGGACGGAGATGTGGAGGTCCAATCGTGTTCTTGTTGGCAGATACTTTTTTGCCATTTTATGATACTTTGTAACCATACGAGTTTTGGCATTACTTGTAATAAATATGTTGGTCCCGCACGAACCGAGTTATGTTGTCTGGTCCCTTACTAATGCGGATTACATGTAGGGGAGACTCGGACCTGCGACCTCTCGCTTGGGGGCAGGCATCGTACATGTAATTACTAGGCAACAGCGGATCCCTTAGTAAAAACCAAAACAAACGTTTGATAGCCAACCATGTACATTTGTCTCTTATTGGATTGTGCAAGGGACGAATAACAGAGATACCTTGCATGTGTACAGTGCATTCCCTGGAGGGCGTGAGTTTATTCTGATGAAGCCTACAGTGTGTACATGACTCCGGTTGCCATTTTATGTCTGTGATCCCACACAAACATCGCTCTCTGCTATGGCTTATGTCGAGCTAAAGCCATGCGTGACACTGCACACTTGTTTTACTATTGCCTCCTGCCCGTTTAATTATTACTTTCTTTGATCACAAGTAGCAGTACGAGGTGTTCGCGATCGGAGATTTCTGCATGGCTAGGCCAGGGGAGGAAGGCAAGAGCAGTGTGCATGGCTCATGATCCACAATGGCAAGTCTGCTCACATCAAGGAGCAACATGAACGTTCCATGCTGTTTTAGCGTTATGTAGTGATATTGCCTTGCCTTTATGCATCATTCAATGTCGATCTCTTCTACCGTGCTTAGGTGATACAAAAGGCAAATACGGATTGTTTAGGGGGTTTGTATAGTTGCAGTATAGACATTTAGTTCCTGCACTAGTCGGCCGGACGTCTGCCAGTACCTGGTTGTAAAACATCCATGGATGGCATGTCAAAAAATAGGTCAAGCACACGCATAGAAGGCGAATCAAAGCTACGTTCAGATGTGAGGTTATCTATGCACCCATCCCCAGGAAACTGGGTGCCAATGGGGCGTGAAGTCGTGTATTACTAGTATGCCAAGGCTATCTATGCAATTTAGTGCAGGAATTAGATGTCGACACTGTAGTCATCTGCGTTTAAGTCAGTCAAATCTGTTGGTGGTACCAAACGTTTTACACGTACACATATCATATCATGTTGTTCATTATCGGATACCATGCCAAGGGCACACAGAGTAAAACATTCATATTCTGCTAAACACTGATTACCAGCAGAGGTTGGTCACTAGCCTGAAGTCATAGCTGAAGAAATCTTTTTTGCGTAGCTCATTGGGTCTTGATAAAGTATCTT
Organism: Maea johnstoni; assembly: GCA_963942565.1. Taxonomy (NCBI): domain Eukaryota; kingdom Metazoa; phylum Annelida; class Polychaeta; order Spionida; family Magelonidae; genus Maea; species Maea johnstoni. The sequence goes on from OZ012684.1 coordinate 37,604,492, forward strand.
AAATTACATTTATCTGTGTTTCTTTTTCTATGCTTAAGTACTATATTGGTATTGTGAATGATTATATACATGTAAATTCACAATTCCTTGATGGACATTGTCGGATGTTGACATATCTGTTTCATATTCATTAATATAACAACCGAACCTAATTAGAACACCAACCAATGCAAATGTAAGGCAATGTAGTCACATATTTAATGCTGTTCCGTCATTCAATTACCCTCTCCATAAATGATGATACATTAAATTGCCAGAGCAGAATTTTGCCAATTAGATTGTCGTGACTGTGAGTCAGGGGCCGTTTTTTTTATTGGCATCATGTCTAGAGCTTGGCCAGCTCTGTGTGAAAGAGGATGCCGAGGCTCCTGCCACTAATTGCTTATTTCCGCATCTTCTGGGGGACTGCACAGAGCGGAGGAATTGATCAGCGTGGACCACATGCTGATACTGGGCCTGATCTCCTCCCCAGAGAGGCCCGGCTTAACAATAACCACAGGGGAGAGAGCACTACAACTAATGGAGAAACATGGAATGGCCATTGAGCTATTAACAACTAGATAAACACTGTCCGTTCTGAACAAGTAAAGTACACCATCGGCACACTTGGCTCTGCATGCCTAGTGTTCTCCTCATGAAAGGGATTGCTTGAAAGCCGTTTGATTCTGTTTCATACGAGAGGCCTTGAATATAAGGTATTTGGGGCTGTAAGCACACTGTTGTTTTGTCGAGGAAGTCCATTTGTCCTGCTTTCTATTCCAGACCACGGCATAAAGCAAGGAGTTTGCCAATTTTCATAGTGAGCGTTTCTCTGAACAAGTAAATGCAGTTTGTCATGATGAGTTAATGTAATGAATAACCTGTTAAACAACCAGCGTGCCAAACAAGTTGTGAACACTTATATCAAATTGTTCGCATATCTGTTTATTAGTTTGTCGTTTAAGGTGGGACTTTCGCCACCGTCAATACCTTAGGTCATAGAGCAACCACGTAGATAACCAGGCCCAGGCCAATATCCATTTTCTTTATATGATGGCTGGAGAGGGTCCTTTTGTTGCATTGGCAAATTAGACAGCCCTTCATAATGTCGCTCATTTGTATAGCGCACAGATACAATTATCAGTGTGTATCTGATAGGACACAAATCCAAGATTGCACGATTGGGAGCCAAGCGCCCTGTCACAAGGATGTTTACAGAGGGATCGACTGCTTTACGATTGAAATACGAAACCATCTTGCCATACTATGCATGTGTCTGGCTACCTATACGAGTCAATAAAAGCCTGCAGTGCCGACATCTAATTCATGCACTAAATGCGTGGACAGCCCTGGCATAGTTCAAGACCGCACTCCCGATTGCCTTCCAGTTTCCTAGCCATGGATCTATAAATGACCTCACAACTGAACGTACATGTAGCTCGGATTCGCAAGCTACGTGGTCTTTGATGGGATTGGTTCATTTCTAAACATGTTATTCATGATTGTTTGTACAAACAGACACTTGAAGACGACCGCTCGACTGGTGCAAGATCTAAATGCCTGTACTGTGACAATAGCCCATAACTGCACTATTTGCCAGTTTTGGTTGAGATCGAAATGCAAGGAAAGCCTTGTTACCATATTGTGAAACGTTCTGCATGTGGGAGGTGTTAGAAATCAAAAGAAGTAACTTTGCTTAAACACAGATCATATATAACATATATCTAGTTTGTTAACAGTGTCTTAGTTCTCTCTAGTAATTAATATCCCAGGAAGAATTTGGCTTAAGGTTGAGCTCATGTGTTAGATTTTTGAAGAACCGTGGGCAATATCTTATCTTAGATAATTAGGCATCACTCCTTATGACATATCCGTTAAAAAGATTAAGCTTCGGGGACATATGCTTTATCTTTTAGGTATATTCAGGTCATGATATCTAGACTTGTATATTCAGTATATCATTTTCATCACACCAATAAATAGTACATGTATGTTTTGTGGTCATAATGAGAGTGTGGAAATGGTCTCCAATTTAGCATAATTTCATACCACCATGTATACAGTATGTTACAAGCGTATACCTGTTACAGTACACCTTCATTATCAAGTTTTATATCAAACATGCATTAAACGAAAACATATTACATAAAATCCATGCACTCTGAATCTGAAGGCACTACGCATAACCATGCAGTATACTGCGCTCCACACATTTAACGCAATATACGGATAAGTCCTATGCTATTAACAATAGAATGAATTTATTGCGCCAGGCTCCTCTAATGTTGCCCCTTTTATTCTGTGTTTCAGTAATAATTCAGCAGCGCTGTCAGCTAATATTTTAGTGCGCCCGTTTCAGCGTTAGTGTACTGGAATATGAGCTAATTATGCAGCATTTGTTCCTGAGCGTAAAATACGTTACTTGCCTTCTCTATTTGTTTCATTTGCCTGTCGAGGCACTCCGAGTGGTGTTAGTTAGGGGTTGTATACGCAAACCGATCAATTCCCTGGCAAATTCATTTAATTAAGCGCCTCAATACCAATTCCTCGCGGATGGAAGACAAAGCAACTGCTCGCCTCCCCTTGTGAAAAGCAGTCGTCACTGTGTTTTCGCGAGGATTTTATAGACATGTTTTGCTGGCATTTCCAATCCCCTTGGTTAGGTTTTAAAGGGTTGTAGGCAGCAGACTCTGCTTCATATCAGAGTCTCTGGTTTAATACCTTTTATCTCGTCTTACGGATAAAATGAGATTCCGTAAAGGGTATGACCTTTATGGAACATTATATGCCTACAAAGGACCAGTTCATAATGGAGACCTTTTGCCATATCAAGGTGCTTTATGCGAAATAAGTAGAGATTTTCGCGTATTATGGTAAGGACAATCACTGGTACTTACACTATTGCTGCCTGGCAACGAGTCATTCCAACTTCAATATATCACACTTACCCTCATGTTAAGATTCATAAAGTGATCTTCCTACCATCTATGTAATTTACAGAACGCAGACAGACAAGTAGATACGGTTTTTAGAAAATAGCCGATTTAGCACTGTTACAAAAAGGATGGCTTTCGTCACGAGGTTAATCTTGTAATGCCCAGCGTGAATGAATGAGTGTTATGCTTATCAAATCCCCAGTATTCTTATTGAAAACTTCCCTGGAACCTCCACCATAAGTATTTACATTCACCTTATCTTGCAGGGTGAACCTCAAGTATACATTTTGAGTAAAATTGAAAAATTAAATAAAAGAAATGTGATTTTCACATTATTGACCAAAAGTCCAAAAAGTGTACCGGTATTTGTATATTTTAATTCCAATGAATCAGATCTAATGTTTAAATTAGTACAGTAGAAATTTTAGTTTTCGTTGACCTAGTTGACGCAGACTTCTTCACATCTACAAGTATACATATCAATATATATATATATATATATCATGTTCTATTTACTTATTATTCGGATATCACAATAGTGATTTTCATACCAGGAATAGAATTTTGTTTCATCAGAATGGCTCAAATCTATACTTAGTTATGAAAAAGATTCCATATTCCTATTAATCGTTACCATTTCATTTAAAATTGATCGTTCTTCACTTATCATGTTCTATATAAAATCTTTTTCCACTATTTCAGTTTGTATAACGACCTTTCTGTTTCCCTTGAGCCTTGAGTTCGTGTGCCCAATTGCACAAGGTCTATAGGGTTCCAGTGGCAGTGAAACCAGTGTGTAAGCCAAAAGCACCCTAAATAGCGTCCTCCCTGTATGCCGGGGCAACTGGTTGTGTTAAAGAGAGATTGGCCACTAGACATTCCAATGGGGATGGAGGAGTCGTTTTATTGCTGACGGGGCTTTCTCTCAAGTGGGGATGGCCGCACAAATGGCTAGCCATATCCGTAGCTGTAAAATAACACGCATCAAAACTCTGCTTATGGTTATGTGTGAATTATAAGCCACGTGGTGCTTACTGGTTTGAGGCGGCATTTTAAGCTGCCACTTGAGTCTATGGGTTCCATTACTGGGTGCTGAAATGTACTAGCGGGAGCAGCGAAGCTCAGCCTGTGACTATCATTTCTCCAACACGTTGCTGGCTCTCCTCAGGCATTAAAGCTTTATTGCTTAAGCAAGGCTCAATGGAAATTAAAGCCACTCGCTACTAGTGGAAAACAGCCACCCTTTATGGTGGAGGCATGTTATTTTATTAACCAGAGTGCGTTTCGCGCGGTGACCCAATCCTACTGTGCAATTGACGCACCTGTTATAAAAGTAGCACCAGCGATGGATTTTCCTCGAGAATAAAATGCTACAATTGCCTCCACGTTCATTTTTCTTTTATAGCCATTGTTCATTCCATGGGCCGATTCCCAGGCCTCCCACTCACCTTAGTCGTAATATTTTAGTGCTATTGGCTTCTCGGAAAGGGACATTGATTGACTAGCTACAACTAGGCTACGCGTTGCATTTTTCATTGGTTTGAACGCTCCTGCCTACGTTTGGCCACTAATCTATGCTGGCAGGGCTATCCTGTGTGCAACAACATTCTCGCCTAGCCTGCCTTTGCAAGGAATACTTCATGCACCAAATATTGCAACAGTTCTGAAATGAGGAGGTCTGGGAGTTAGGAAAAAGCAGTGTTTTCGATTTCAACTAATACATATAGTTTTAGTTTATACATATAATGAAAAGTATAGAAGTATATTCTCTCTCTCTCTCTCTCTCTCTCTCTCTCTCTCTCTCTCTCTCTCTCTCTCTCTCTCTCTGAACGACCTGTTAATGATAAGGGAATTATAGCTTGATATTAGGCAGCAAATCACTGAACGGAAATCGATATTTCAAGCACTAACTAGCGTAGGTTTTCCACTGCGTATTTGGCTGAATGCGTTGACCCGTTAACGCCCATATTCACACGTCAAAGACCGCTCATATCACCGCTACGCCAAGCAACTCTCCACTCCCAAACACATCGATACTGCGTGCTTCAGACACATTGTCTACCATTGGTCCAGCTGAGATTGGGAGAGCTATCAGACCCAGGGGGCTCTACGCCTTACGTATTCAAGTCTGAATGGAATTTCTCATGTATTGTTATCAGGCTTCTGAGCTCTACCTATATAGGGTGTAGGAAGTATGTCACCAATAGCCCTCACAAATACCAATTATGTAAAATCACCAAGAAATCTTAACCCTTTTGTGTGAAACTGTTAAATTGATCTAATATCGAACATAATCAAAACCCAAGTCTTAATCCGAAGGGTATTGGTACAAAAATTAAATATGCCATATTTCTTCGGACCAGTGTATCTGTAGGTCTATAAACTACTATGTACCTATTTACAGGTAACCATATGATGCCTTTCCAATTATATGCATTCAAACACAAAAACAATTCCAACCACATTGTCGGTTCATGCTTTACGAATGTATACTCCAACCCAGGGATTCCAGTGGTTTTATAATTTTGATTTTTACCATGAAGTATTACTAGTATATCATATATTTCCAATAATGTACACTATGTTTTGTGTGTCTTATTTTTTGATAAAGAGAGATTTTCAAACTATAACAACTACAATCTATAAAAACGTCAGTACGTTACGAATGATTTGATAACTCCTATACTTATGACGTGATGACGTAAAGTGCAATACAAAATCGCAAATCAGAATTTTAAGAATTCGCACGTGTGTTTAAATACCTTACATTGGTCGGCAGTCTCATGTTATTCATAAATTACACATTGCAAGCATTAACCATTTCGAACTAGAAGCTGAAGCACCACACGGTGGGAGTGATTGGATTGTGGTGAATAAATTGCTGTTATCAGCAATTTTATCATCATCATTAAGTCTGCACATGTGTGTACGTACCTTTGCGAACACTGCAGCAAATTATAGAATGGTTAACATGTCAGCGCAACTTTTGTCCTCATTTGTTATCATCATATCATGAAATATATGTAATACTAGTATATATATATATATATATATATATATATATATATATATATATATATATATATATATTTCTCCAAAGGGATTATCACCAAGACTAGTCCTAGACCCAACTTCAAAATGCGAGACTGAAATGTTGCCAAATGTTCAATATGTAAGAAATATGAAAGATGTATCTTCTATCTCCTTTCATCAATTATACAGTTCTTTTCGATGAATATTTCACAGTATCATTTTTCATTGATAACAAATGGTACAACTAGATTGCCCAATACTGATTGCACCTTGGGAATTAATCAGATTTTTCTGACTAATGCATATCTTTATCCGTTTCCTATCGATTATATAAGCACCACAGGAATGATGTCATGGGAATGTACTGAGCTCCTTGGTTAATTAATAAGAGGCAGTATGAAATAAAACTCTCGTTTATGAGGACATTTCTCTTAGACATTATCCAGACGACGTGCCTATCTATACCTGCAGACACTTCGACCTGCACGACACACGTCAATGGTAGTTTGTATGCTATCCCATCATTGAGACATAATGATTATTAGGAGTAATATTAAACCTGGTCGCTGTAGCGATATGAGAGATGTGTATCATAGCCCGAAGCATTGGGTATAACGCTGATCGTGATGTTCCGTTGCCAGATTGCAAGTTACAGAATACGAAAGTTAAGTTTGACCTATTCTTTCGGTATCATGCGTTGACGAAGGATCAACTTTCAAGTTGAATAAAGTCAAATTTCAGAAATAGAAAGTAGACTGTGGGCATTAGAGAATAATGAAACTTGTCAAGCACTATCTCTCATGACTGATTTAGCATCCTTCTAATGTTTCATATATATATATATATATATATATATATATATATATATATATATATATATATATATATATATATATATATATATATATATATATATATATATATATATATATATATACACACACACACACACACATATATATATATATATATATATATATATATATATATATATATATATATATATATATATATATATATATATATATATATATTGTTTTAGTAAACTTTACTCCATTCTTCAAATTCGACAAAATGAAAAAACGTTTTACCCATTTGTTTTAAATTTGAAATATTTGTTTGCTATATCAACCAACTATCCTCTTTTTCTCCATATCTCCACAAAGCTGTAGTTCATTTTCTTTCTTTAACATTCATATTTCTTCGATTCTCAAAACTGTGGCCACTAACACTGAATACCTCTCACCTCACTTTGAGTGCCATATCTTGGTCAGACACACCATTTGTTGTATTTGTTAACTACTCTGTATAACATGTGGTGTATATGTTCCATTTCAGGTCATCGGGAAATCCTTTATCCCATGAAACAATCTGTATGATTTGTAAACATGCACTACATCACAGCACTAATAATGTCAAACCTCAGCATGTGTTCTTCTGTTTCACAGGTAGAGGATGCAATTTGCTCAAAACAAAAACAGCCCGAGAAAAAGCACCGGATTCGCATCCATCTCGATAAGAAGCCGACCATCTTCCACTCGGCCGAATGGTGCAAGATGATGCGAGGACTGGGGTTTATCACCGAGGACACGGGAACCACCAACAAGATAGAAATGTGCCAACTCTTTGTGCCTCCTACAGTACCTGTCTCAGTCCTCACCGGCTTCTACAGTCTCCTAGAGTCATTAGTAGGTAAGTGGGCCGCGGTGTGTGCATCAATATGTGGGCAATGTCGTCAGGACGACCAGTTGAGGAACGCATCTCTAAATTTGTAAACATTGGTTCATATCCGCACACCTAAACGGCATACGCAATTGGCAATTGCGGCGAACGTGTCGGAATGCCGGGGAGGGTCACACGCGACCCTTCTACTTTAGCGTGCATAATTAACGAAGAAAGTGGTTGATTCACATTAGGGAGGGTGAAGTTCACCAGGTTAATTAACTATGCCCAGGGGTAAAGCAAATTACTTTGAATTATGCAATATTTCCAATATTTTTTGTCATAAACTACCGCATTGTATGTTGACTAAGCGGAGGAGATTATCTAAGATTTACATTATATAAAAAAGGCATCCGAACTTAAATAGCTGGCAAAGTCTTTTACAGTTACGTCTATATCTGCGTGCTAATTTATGTAAACCCTAGGATGTCTACTTGGCAATACATGAGATCGGAATATTATCCGTATAGGATTTTAAAGTTATTGTTAACAATACCTAGGTCAGTACCTTTGGTTTGCAGTAGGCATGTTTGATTCCAATAGAACAGTGCAATATGCAGTTTTGTGTTTAAAACTTTTTTGATAATGACACCTTCATATCATAAATGTATTTTTTCTAGTTGAAAGTGATTATCTTGTTGATATGATTCAGTTTCTATATTTTCTATGTTAATTCACAACAATTATCAGATTGGTGTTACTGATACACAAGGAGAATTGCTGACAGTAGGCAAATATTTCACCATGTATATATCATGCCTTTTTTCTACCAAGCAGAAAACAGTTTATTATGTTGCCGGCATAAAGGCGAGAATCTAATAATAACCATGTCTGTTGCTGGATTCCTTACACTGGTTGTCATGGTGAATATATATTCAACAGAATACTAGTACAAAAGCAGGTTGCTTTGGCAATCAAGTGATATTATTAGAGGGCGTTGGCCATTCTTCAGCACCAGCATGAGATAATTTATATTTCATTCATATCTTTAGGGGTTTAAATGGTGAAAAATGATCTAGCCGAGAAAAACAATCATTTAGATATATGCCATATGTGTTCTTTTCCCAATGAACAGTTGCTGCGCACTGGTCATGTGCAAAATGCTTTGCTGACCAATTCTATTGGTATTCTGTGGATAACCTGTCTTTACAAAACCCAAATGAGAAATACAACTTTTCCATAACAGAAATGTTTTCCACAAACTTAAGGTTAAGTGTTTTCCCTCAGAAAATAATAATCCTTTTGAAGTTAATTGACAGAATTTCCAGCGATCCTCCGATTAAACCATTTATGTTCGTTTTGTCTCGTATACTTCGACGATAGCTTATCTAGAAAGCATGAATTCACAACATAATTCAAGGGGAATTATTGGTTATATATTTTCAATATTTTAGATACTATTTTTGACAAAGCCTACATCTTAATTAATTAGAGAAATATATAGGCAGGCAATGGTTTCGCCACAATAGGTATGACTAGGTTTAGGGATATGGGTTGGTATGGTGTACATGTAGGTGGGTATTGCCCGTAAATAATCTCAGCACAGCCCAGTAAGCTCACCTGTACATCATTCTCATATTGCAGCTAGAGGCACAACGAATAGAACTAGTAACACCATGTAGTCAAGTAATGCCAACACGAGCATGGCATACATGTACTTCAACCTTTTTTCCCTGACAACAGACATATGATATAAATCATCAATATTCCACCGTATCACCATGTAGTCAAGTAGATTCATAAAAATCGAGACATAGCAGCCTGGACGGTATTGATTAAACACTTGCTATCGTCGTTAAGGACAATATTGCTCATTCACTCCGTATACTATCATTTTATGTTTCTAGTTTCTAACTTTGCTCAAAAGGTTCCTTGGATAACGTATTTTCTACCCTATAAGTTAAAATGAGCGATCCCTATGCTACCTATGAAATGAATCAGCACCATCCTCAGCGTATGTTGGTGCTATTCTGACATATACTGTTTGAATTTGCCACTAGTCGGTTTGCCAATTCTTACTTATGAATGCTTAAATGAAAAGCATTGTATATGTCTGCTAAAATCAAAAATTGATTTGAGTTTCGATAGTTAGTAAAACGATATATTTTAAGGCTTTTGACATTACAATATCAAAAAATTATTCTGAAGCAACCAAGTTCTTAAATTCACGTTATGTAATGCTGATCCAAAAGGTAATCCCTTTATTCGTTTGCTATGTACATGTAATGGCCTGCTCATAAAAAGCGTTAATTTGTCAATAATATCAATAACTGACATACTTTCATTATCGTTCTCAAAGCAGAGGTTCCAAAATAATTAAAAGTGCTATGAATAATATACTTTGGACTTTATCACACACACACACACACACACACACACACACACACACACATATATATATATATATATATATATATATATATATATATATATATATATATATATATATATATATATATATATATATATATATATATATATATATGTACATACATATATAGGTCTTGATGCGTACCACAGGTCAGAAACTTTGGGCATTTTTACATTGCAATGGACACACTGAAGGTCAAAGACCAATATTTAGAGCAATGCATTGACCTGTAGGACTGACCTACCATGTAGCTAGGTTCAGAAATAGGTTTAGTGTCTCGGTGTCACCAATTTCTCCCAGGGGGCGCCTTGATTATGAGCCATTGTCTTCAATGAGCAGCCTGGGAAAGGCATTTTCACCTACCTGCTGTTGACTTTTCCCTGTAAGCTTAGCATAGACATCCTGTATTTCAGTGTGACTCTTCAGATATGTCGGTGTGTATACGTTAGAATGCACAGATGCCTAACAATAAGTAGTAGACATCAAATCATCAGAAACATCCTAGGTTGTTAGGATTTTGCAATTCTTTGACTCTTATTTTCTGTATGAAAATCATATTTTTTTTAAATTTACTTGACCTGTATTGGTGTTAACACGCTAAATAACCGTTCTGCGATGATCATTTAAAGGGCGCTTGGAGATGAGGGAAAGGGGGCATGTGTTGATGCTTAGAGAAGGCATACTCTCTGTTCCGCCCATACACGGGCTGCTGCTTTAACCCTTGCTGAGACTACTTTCGTCTAAGGCACAAGAACTCAAAGCTTTTTTGAAAATCATCTAAATCCTGTCATTTTGGTATTCATTGGAAAGCTCTCATTCAGTACGAACAAATTAGTAACCATTTGCCAGGGTTGTTGCTGAGAGGAGGCAAATTCTCTGTTCCGCCCATACGCGGGCTGCCGCTGTAATGAGATACAGTGTGGCTGCTCACACGCTTGCCTCAGACGCAACAGCAGCTCCTTCCCAACGTTCAGCACTGGGATTTGACCGGAAGAACATAAACGTCCTATACACTCTTCAACGCTATTTACTGCCTGAACGCACCCCAGTAAATCTCGCTGAGCTCTCGCGTTGTTAGGGAGGAGGAGAGAGGCAGGGCGAGAACAAATTAGAAACAGCAGCAGTAGCAGAAACAGAAGCTAGCAGTCTGACATCCTGCGATAAAACTTCTAACTTCTTCCTTTTTAACGCGTTTGCTTCTCAAGGGCACACATTTTCTGATAACTTTGAACATAACTCATCAAGTAGAGTTGTACTACAAAATTGCATGGGGAATATATGTAGGTGAACTTTATGAGAATAACAATTTTATATAAAACATCTGTCAAATTACTACTTTGCTATTCAGATTTCTCCATATGCGTCGAACAATATGAGTGAACAAGTTCTGAATAGACACATGGATTGGTCGCCAGACACCAATTGCCATAGGACCCTTTACAAAACCCTGGACACACTTAATCTAGTGTTAGTGTGACGTCACCAAGAGAAATGCCAGTGAGGGCTCTCATATCGTTTACATTATAGAGTAGGTGGCGCAACAACATGCGCAGAACGCACCTCTTGAAAGATTTTTGACAACATCCGGGCTTTGAGTTGTGTCCAGGCTTGAAAGCGGGACCTGCTGGTGGCTGATCCGGTGATCGACATTCGTGCCAAGATCTAGATGTAAATGAGTTAACACTGTCTCCTTGAAGCCAGCCGTCCTCTGAGTCTCCGAGGTCTAAAGAGGACACTGCCCATGTTAGTGGAGACGTCTGGCCATCATTTGCGTACCACTGATCCCCCAGTGAGGAGGAGCAGTGACATGAAAGGCCACGTGTGTTAAACCGCATAATGTAATAAACGTTGCGAAATGTAATACCTACGCATAATGTAATACAAAATCGTTGCGAAATGTAATACCTACGCATAATGTAATAAAAAATCGTTGCGAAATGTAATACCTACGCATAATGTAATAAAAAATCGTTGCGAAATGTAATACCTACGCATAATGTAATAAAAAATTGTTGCGAAATGTAATACCTACGCATAATGTAATACGAAATTTTCACGAAATGTAATAGCACAAGGTACGCATAATGTAATAAAAAATCGTTGCGAAATGTAATACCTACGCATAATGTAATAAGAAATTTTCACGAAATGTAATCATGTAGGCTGGGTTCGCCCATTTCTAACTGGTCTGGTCAGTGGTCTGCCATGATTGCTATTTTCAAAATCATACCAGCGAATATATACAAATATTTACCAGTTCATTATAACACAAATTCCAATTTAGTTGATTATATGAGAAAAAACAGATTTAAAGGGGAAAATGAAATTTCCACCAGAATGACACAAAGAACATAATCGACCCATTGTTAAAAGGCCACCATGGATTAAAACAGCACACCTGGCAAAGACTAAAATAATGATTTGGGGTGTTAATTTTTGATAACAAAAATATTTTGACTTGCTATAGTGTCATTCTGGCTCAAGTGACGCAATTTTCAAAAAAGTCGCCAGCTGCCCATCTCAGATTTTGACGAAACATCCCTCTTGTGTGCCTTTATGTTTAGGAAGATTGCACGAAAAAATTCAGTTCAAAATTCCAAATGGTTTTTGAGAAAAGTGAGGTTAAAGGCATGGGGGGTGTACATGTAGCTCATATTTTCACTCATGAATCCAAATAGTGTGTTGGGCCATTTTCAGATGCTCACAGCCTACATTTGCTACCATAACTAACTGATACCTGGAGGAGAATCACATTATGAATTTTCTTTTTTATATCCCTTATGGGTACTGAGATAAAGAGGTCCAAAATGTGATTTTCGTTCAATTTCTTTATTTTTTTCAGTTTTCATGCCATTTTTTCTTCCAAGCCATTCATATTTGATGAAATGTTTTATTTGATTTATATTGTCTATTCATAGGGGATTCTAGACAAGTTAAGATGTTTTTTTAAAAAGGTCAAATTTTGACACAGTTGGTGGGCAAAAGTTGGCGTATCAAATTTGTAGTAACCAGGCCTAACTTAATAGCCGAGTTTGACCATGAAGTAACCTTCAGCTTATGATATGATAATCTGACATATATCAGCTATATCTATACCAAATTTTGTTTTGTGGTGTCAATTCCTTCACATAAAAAACTACATTTACTAATGGACTATAGCGACTGTTTCAGTAATTATTCTACATTATTAGGATTTAACATATTCAGTACACAGACAATTAGCAAATTGTATTGATGATTGATTTTGTCATTCTTTTTGGTCTTTTTTGAGGTAAAATGGTCTAAAATCAGTTTTTTTTGTTCATTTTTGTTAATATTTTTGTATTATTTAGGGCACTTGTACTTCCGAATTCACATTAGTCGAGTAGTTTTACTTAATTTTTACTGTTTGATTGTAATTACTTTCCAAGGAAATTCAAGTACTTGAAAGTCAGTCAAAATTTTGGTGCACCTGTTTTCCAAATATAGTCCCTGATCAAAACGTACCTATACTGCACCTGATTTCATGGTTTGATTTGACCATGTAGTGAAATGCCCACTGCCATCACATTTTAATGAATGAAATGTACTGATATAGGCTGTTAATATGTCTAGGTTTCGTTTATGGTTCTTGTTCATTCACTCTGAAATTTTTGTTTTTAAAACAATTGTGGTTCTTTTTGGTTGATTTGTCACTTTGAAGTCATCCATTGAATGTAATTTTACAAGTACAAAGATAATATTCTATATAGTGTTTGTATATCAATAATCAGATTTTGGAACAATTTTGTTTTTGCTACTAGTTATTCAGACAAAATGAACTAAAATTAGGGTTTTGTTTGAACATTTTTGTTTTTCCCATACAATAACAAAGGAAATGCATATTTATTATGCAAATTAATTATTTTATTTATAATGTCTGACTAGAGGAGCTTTTAGTGATAAGACTCATGTTTCAAATTGACCAATGGACCAATTTTAGCAATAATTGTCGAAAAACAAAAACATAAGTGTAATTTAATGGTGAAAGAATGAAAACCATTGAAGCAAACTGGGTGTATTAACAGCCTATATTAGCACTTTTCATGTATCAAAAGGTGATGGCAGTAAATGTTTCTCTGCATGGTCAAATCAAACCTTGAAAACAGGGCAAATTTTGATCTGGGCCAATATTTTGTACAAAAATTTGTACACTTAATTTTTCTGGCAGTAACTACAAATAGACAGTATAACTCAAGTAAAACAAGTCACCTAATATGGATGACAAAGTACAAAAAGTGGTCTAAAATTTAAAAAAAACAATAAATAAATTAACAAAAACCCAATTGTAGTTTATCTCTAAAACGCCTTAATGTATAAACAAAATTAATCCATAATATGATTTTTTGATTGTCAAATACTACCGCTGTGCCTTTATGACTATGTTTATAAGGAGACCACAAAGTTGACCGATAGACCTGACACGGTCACTACAGTCTATGAGTAGAAGCTAAAGTAGGTTTTTTCATATGAAGGAATTAAGACTGCAGAACAAAGTTCATGATCGTAAGAATGGTATTACTAAAATCCTCTAAACAGACATTAAAAATGAAATAATAAATTTGCATCATGTATGCATTTCCTTTAACATTGTATAGAAGTAACAAAAAAACAAATTTTGGTTCATTTTGTTTAAATACTGGTAAGTAGTAGCAAAAACAAAATTGATTTCAAAATCTGATTCTCTATGTGTTGATGTACTAAAACTGTAGTGAATATCATCTTTGTAGTATTAGCATTACATACTTTACAACGGATGACTTCAAAGTGACCAATCAACCAAAAAGACACCTAAACATATTAACAGCTTATCTCAGTACATTGGAAATATTACAATGTGATGGCAGTTGGCATTTCACTACATGGTCAAATTGAACCATGAAAGCAGGGGCAATATAGGTACGTTTTGATCAGGGGCAATATCTGGAAAGCAGGTGTACCAAAATTTGGACTTATTTCTAATAACTTGAATTTATTTAGAAAGCAATTACATGTAAATAGTATAGATCAATTAGAACTAGTCACCTAATGTGAATTAGGAGGTGCATGAAACAAGCGCCCTGAATACTAGTAATACAAAAATATTAACAAAAAAGAACAAAAACATGATTTTAGACCATTTTATCTCAAAAAACACTAAAAATATCAACAAAACCAATTAACGTTATTAATATTTTAATTGTCTGTGTACTGAATAAGTTAAATCCTACCAGTGTGAAATTATTACTGTATTTTTACATAGGCCTTAAAGTTGACCGATAGACCTGAAACAGTCGCTATAGTCCATAAGTAAAAGTAGTTTTTTATGTGAAAGAATTGAGACCACAAAACAAAACTTGGTATAAATGTAGCTGATATATGTTAGATTAATATATTGTAAGCTGAAGTTATTAGATATTTCACTACATGGACAAACTCAGCTTTTAAGATAGGCAAAATTGCTACAAATTTGATACCGGCCAACTTTTGCCCACCAACTGTGTCAAAATTTGACCTTTTAAGAAAAAACTACTTGACTTTTCTAGAATCCCCTATGAATAGACAATATAAATCAAGTAAAACATTACATCAAATATGAATGGCATGGAAAAAAAATGGCCTGAAAGCTGAAAAAAAATAAAGAAAATGAACGAAAAGCACATTTTGGACCTCTTTATCTCAGTACCCATAAGGGATATGAAAAAAGAAAATTCATAATGTGATTCTCCTCCAGGTATCAGTTAGTTATAGTAGCAAATGTAGGCTGTAAGCATCTGAAAATGGTCCAACACACTATTTAGATTCATGAGTAAAAATATGAGCTACATGTACATCCCCCATGCCTTTAACCTCATTTTTCTCAAAAACCAATTGAAATTTTGAACTGAAATCTTTCGTGCAATCTTCTTAAACATAAGGCACGCATGAGGGAAGTTTCGTCAAAATCTGAGATGGTCACCTGGCGACCTTTTTGAAAATTGCGCCACTTGAGCCGGAATGAACCTATAGCAAGTCAAAATATTTTTGTTATCAAAAATTAACACCCCAAATCATTATTTTAGTCTTTGCCAGGTGTGCTGTTTTAATCCATGGTGGCCTTTTAACAATGGGTCGATTATGTTCTTTGTGTCATTCTGGTGGAGATTTCATTTTCCCCTTTAAAATCTGTTTATTCTCATAAAATTAACTAAATTGGAATTTATGTTATAATGAACTGGTAAATATTTGTCATCTACCCATTAAGTTTTAGTTTTCACCATTTTCTTGTTACAGTCTTAATTTTCGCTGGTATGATTTTGAAAATAGCAATCATGGCAGACCACTGACCAGACCAGTTAGAAATGGGCGAACCCAGCCTACATGATTACATTTCGTGAAAATTGCTTATTACATTATGCGTAGGTATTACATTTCGCAACGATTTTTTATTACATTATGCGTACCTTGTGCTATTACATTTCGTGAAAATTTCGTATTACATTATGCGTAGGTATTACATTTCGCAACAATTTTTTATTACATTATGCGTAGGTATTACATTTCGCAACGATTTTTTATTACATTATGCGTAGGTATTACATTTCGCAACGATTTTTTATTACATTATGCGTAGGTATTACATTTCGCAACGATTTTTTATTACATTATGCGTAGGTATTACATTTCGCAACGTTTATTACATTATGCGTTTTAACACACGTGGCCGCTGCGAGGAGCTCCTCCGTCAGCAGTAAGGGATCACCTCACAGCACACCTAATGAGAACGGCGCTCGTTTAGCCCATTAACGAGTGGTCGCCAGCGGTAGTTGTGTGCTTGCAAATCTTGAGAAATGGCAAAAGCCAGGAAGACTATGCAGAGGGTGGCCATTACCTGTGTACTTACTCTTTATCTACCTGTGAAAGAGAAACCCCTATATGGAGGATTGCTTCTACCTGTAATGGTTTCTCTTGATGTTGCTTTGAGAGAGGATACCCTATACAGAGGGTACTCATGGTCTACCTTTGAAAGAGAAACCCCTAAAGAGCAGGTGGTCATTACCAGTAGTGGTAATTTTTGATGTACCTGTAAAAGAGAAACCACTCTTAGTCTATGGAGGGCTGCTATTAGTCTTGTAATGGTTAATCTAAAAACTTTCATTCAAAGAGAAAACGCTCAGAAGAAGATACACCTGGTCACGGTCAAAGCAATAACGGTTGCAACATAGACAGTTGTATGGCCGACTAGTATGTTAGAATATATAGCATCACTCTGCCTGCCAGTTTTATATTGATGTAGGATACATATACATGATCTACCTCTCCCCTATATTCCACAACGCCGCTGCGATGTGGCTCTCCGTGTAAAGCACCTGTCTCAATACCGGCAGCTTTTATCTTACCTTTGATGTTGTGCAATATTCTCAGTCTCAAAAAACTGAGAAACTGTGTTTTAAGATAACACAGATACACTTTGAAGCTCAGACTGCCTGTGCACCGCATCAGAGGGAGTTCCCGGTATTTGTAAATGAGTAATGAATGAGGTATTGCCTTATAAGATTAAGGTAACGAGCTGTCATATTTGATTGATTAGGGTTCTGTCAGGACACAATGGTAAACCCCTAGCTCTGTTATACGCCTTCGTTGAACCAATACATCTTGTGAATTCAAAGCGGAAAGCTGATTGCATACTGCGCATAAAGGTATTTGCACCGTGAGGAGATCAGGTTCTTGTTCATTGACACACTCTAGGTCCTCATATCAGGGGAGGTGTGTTGTATTGTTCTGATGACTGTTGCCTGCATTTGCGTTGGTTTTACGTTCAGTTAGTGCATGGACCTGAACAGCACATGATTCCAAACAACACCCAACGCACGCCTTAACATGAAGTCAGATATAACCAGTATATACCCCTTTATACCTTACTGGGTAACCAGTAAATACCTGGATGGAGTGTAAAAAGTTGGGTTGCAACTACCAAAATGAGATTGAACCTCTGATTAATGATACAACGCTGGGGAAAACCATTCAATAATGTTTTTGCTAGATATATCGTTTTTGGGGTAAACATGTTTTTCTGTTCGTTGATAAAGTTGATGCACCCGAATTTAACAGTTGATTCCTGAATAGCATGGGCGTGTCTGAACTAGGAATACCGGTACAAGGGTATCGCAAGAATATCAACACCTGATAATTGCCAAATGTATAGGTGGTGCAGCAAGCATAGTGTACCATCTACAGTATATGCATTTTCAAATTGTTCATATCAAATCATTAATGATGAGTCATAAAGATGTGTAACACCTTCAGCATAAACCCATGATAATCTATTAGCTAAGAGGAGGCTCATGAGTATCATGCACTTTATGCCTGCCTTTCTCCCTCAATCAGCAGGCCTCGCACCTAGCCTGTGTCCCAGCCAGCAAGGGAATGTGTGTCAGTGGTGCAATAAGTTGATTAAATAGTGATTAACACGAAGACCGTCTAACAGTGCCACCCATTTGTGTTATGTAGCTTTGAATATTTCATGGCCTTTAGTGAGTAATTACTGCACCGCTAGGCGTTATGTGTACAATGTGAACCGGGACAATGAGATCATGGCGGCAGGAACAGTGAACATATACATGGACCTTGTCTGGGGTCAGTTACACTGGTGCCATAACCAGGTGACTAGGCGTTATGTGTACATTGTGAACCTGAGCAATGAGATCATGGCGGCTGGTACACTACACTTATACATGTACCTTGTCTGGGGTCAGTTACACTGGTGCCATAACCAGGTGACTAGGCGTTATATGTACATTAGGAACCTGGGCAATGAGATCATGGCGGCTGGTACACTAGACTTATACATGTACCTTGTCTGGGGTCAGTTACACTGGTGCCATAACCAGGTGACTAGGCGTTATATGTACATTAGGAACCTGGGCAATGAGATCATGGCGGCTGGTACACTAGACTTATACATGTACCTTGTCTGGGGTCAGTTACACTGGTGTCATAACCATGTGACTAGGCAGTGAGGAATCATTATATAGTGACAGTCTACAGTGCCGACATTTAATTCCTGCGCTAAATATGTGGGCAGCCTGGCCATAATTCACGACCGCACGCCCGATTACCACCAAGTTTCCTGGGCTGAACGTGCCTTTGATTCGCAAGCTACGTGGGTCATGGGTGTGATTGGTTTATTTTTTGGCGTGTTATCCTTTGCTTTTTCGTACAACCAGGCACTGGCAGACGTCCGGTCGACTGGTGCAGGAATTGAATGTCTGTACTGTAATTTTCTTGAACATATGGGACTCTTATAACCAACATGTCTCAAGGTACATAGCATATGTAGGATTCACGGCACAATATAATCCAGAAGGGGGAATACTCAATAAGAACATTACCTAGAATTATGCAACCATTTCTGGTCTTGTATGATTAGTTCTTATCTAGCTGTTAGACTGAGTACACAGAATCATAGGCATGCAGTATCATACTTAACACCCCTGTTAGAGGGAGTTGGCGGTACATAGAAAAATACAGATTGAGGATTAAAGAATTTAGGTTGCACAATCGAAGTAATGTATACAATTTTAAGTGACAAATAAAAGATTCACCTCAAATTGATCGATCTCAGTAAATGGAGTTCACAGGAAAAATCGCATAATACATGAATTCGAGAAAGGTTTTCCTACACGAAAGACGAAAGTCGAACCACAACTAGCCTTTGGGCAATAACCATTATCCTAATCACAAACACACGACACGGTCTAGTGGGGAACGGCAGGGCTCAGTATAGAGCCTTGCCTTTCTCATTTCAAACTCTGGGCTCTTATCTTAGGTTGCAAAGCAACATTTCTGCACGTGTCGCCTGCTGATTAACTCGCAATATCATGTTCAGCCATCACTCTGTAATCCAAACGCCGGGACGTGCACCGAGTAGTGATAACACATCTTAAAGCTAAACTATTTCGGCATGCTTGCAATGCCACTCTTCCGAAAATGCGCTATAAAACAGTAGGGTTGAAAATGAATATTCCTTCAGTATTCACGTTCCCCTAATATGCTTTTAAAGAAAAAATATATATCGAAAGGTACATCTCACCAGTATTTCCATTTTTGCACCATTCTGGCAAAAAACCTACTTGATGATGGGGTTAATGTATTGATGGCATTCTCCTGAGGCACGAAGAAGGTAAAGCACTGACTTTCATTAGCAGATTGGTGGTAAACCTGACATGAAGATCTAGGTCTTTGCTGATGTTTTAAGGGACACTGTGACATTGCTCCAACAGCAGGGTTTACATATTGTACCACAGTTGGCTTCCTTCAACTAACCACTGCTCTCGAAAAGTGCGGCATTTTGCATAGTCTACACTTTCTAAGCCTTCGTTCTCTTACCTGGCTAAGATGCAAAGGTGTTGTGCAAGGGTAGCAAGAGACCCCAGCCAAACCTTTTTTGACCTGTGATTGGTGGAAGGGAAAGCAATCAACAATGGTACAAGCTACAAAGTCAGCATGTGGTTACTCGGCTGCGCCTCGTAATACCCCTGGTATATCACGAACACCACAACTTCCTTGGAATTAACCTATCACTAGGGACTCTCCCTATTCAAACGACCCTCATTTCATTTCATTCTGGTCAGCCAATATACTCCTGGCATTTGCTCTCTCATATAAACGAAGCTCTTGGTACGATTAGGCAATGTTTTATGAGCTAGTGCGTTTGATTATGGATTGCCGGTTATTGCGCAGATTGCAGCCACCACCCATTTACCAATTACATGAGCACCAGCCACAAATATATTGCGATGATGCGAACGTGACTCTGGAAACAGAACAGCTCGAAAGGGAAAGATAGTTTGGTCAAGTTTGAGTATCGAAACTCTCTTTTAATTTTTGAGTGACGCTCAAATACCTTTATTCATACTATGTCGGTTAGCACCATTTGACCAGCATCAATATATGCTTTGCTGCATGTGGATACAACCCGTGCCCGAGATTACCTACATGTAGGGTGTTGCAAAGTATGTTTCCCGGCAGATACGTTTTATTTAATTGAATATTGATACCATGCGTTAGCTCAAAAATCACCTAAAATCTATGGATGACAGAATTGTACTGAATAGCCCATAAGCGCAAAGCCCGTTGCGAGTGTTAAGACGTTGACTTAGGTTGGGACGTATCGGCTGATAATGTGTTTAGTAGCACGAACCTGCGGCAGGAAATAATCATGCAGTAGAAGGTGGCACGAATCATGAGTTAACACATCCCCTCCCACCGGTATGCCGCCACGTATAATATAATTGTATCAGGGCACGCGCTCATTGGAGGTTCGTTCTACACATACAAGCCATCGTGCTATAAAGACGTTTGCTAAAGTGCCATTTGAACGCTAACTGCTAAATATACTATGCTGGATTAGATGAGACATTTCCATTATGACTCGCTATTATTCTAAAAAAAAGAGAAATATTTCTTGCAAGACTCGCTGTTATTCTAAATAAGATGAAACATTTCTAGCAAGACTTTCATTTTTAACCAAAACATTTGATTCAATCATTTAACCCTTCCAATGCTGAGGCTACTTTCATCCAAAACACAAGGACGCAAAGAATTTTGAAAAACATTTAAACCCTGTCATGCCAGTATCCATTGTATAGCTCTCGCATAGTACTCTCATAGAGTACCCATGTACCAGGGTTTCAGTCACATTTCAGGTATTTTGCATCATCTTCTATTGGCAAAATGGGGCACCAGTAGTATAATGGTTAAAAGAACCTTTTGGTATGTCGAACATGCTGGTCGAATCCAAGGCGTTGCCACTTACTGCTAGCTGCCTCATACCAATGCCCGGGTTCCTATCCCAGCAGGGGCATCCGAGAAAGTTGCCGGTGACTTGGGGTTAGGCTTTTTTCATGGGGTACTCCGCTTCCTCCACCTACAACTGGCTAGACACGAATTAGCCTAAATATTGAAGAAAATGTGACGGTAATCAAAATTGCAAATTCCAAAAATGTCGACGTTGTCGAATCCGTTCGATTCTGCGTGTGCTTTATATTATCTCATTCAAATCTGATGTGTTCTCACGGCCAGACACACACATATGTATATATTTGATAACAAAGAAATATTTTGTAAAATATCTCACTGGAAGCTGTTCTTCTGGCTGGGTTTAACAATCCCTCTTTAAATATTTATCAAATTATACTAAATTTAGGGAGTTTTGTTAAAAGTTATCAGAGCAGGTGTATACTCCAGATATGAATGGGTTATTGCTGTTGTAGTGAAAAACATGACAGTTACCTCTTTTTTTATAACTACCAGGATGTAGGAACTCCTCAATAATGGATGTATGCTTTTAGTCGCTTCTTTGTTCTGACAAACTTGACGGCCAGTTAAGGAAGTTCCTGGTATTTCCATCCTTTTATCTCCATGCAGAATATCAGGTAGACTCTACATCATCAGATGCCATGATTTTTTCTACTGCTCTCTCTTCCACATAGCTCTACATAGGCAAGATACATAGTTTCTTTTAACTCTATGTGATGAGTTGCTAAAATGGCTACTTCTCAAGTTAAGTTTATTGTAAAATATGTCTGTTAGATGGCGCTATCGCTTATCTTTACTTTTATTTAAAACTTTCAATGCTTTAAGGCTACTTTGTTCCAAAGCACAAGGACGAAACAATCTTTGAAAACCATCCTAACCCTATCGCGTTGGTATTCATTGGATAACTCTCACAGTACTTTCAGATGCGTACCCATTTGCCAATGTTTCAATCATTTTCATTTTTTTTTAATCATTTAGTATTGGACAAATTAGCTACCAGCAACATCAAGGTTAACACGTTTTCAATATGATTATTCCTTCAAACAACTCGCCATCGTCGACCCCCCGCCCCCATGTTTCTAGATATTTGCTAAGTCATTGCCAGTAGGAGACCTCGACAACTGTTCTATTTAACGCTTCCAATGCTGAGGCTACTTTCGTCCAAAACACAAGGACGCAAAAAAACTCCAGTGCCAAGAAATAAGCTATTGATCCACAGTTCCCTCAATGCGCCGCCATGTGGAGCGACGGCTAACAGTGGAATCATAAACTCATCTGCTAGATACCCTGTCCCTCATTATTCTCTCTCTTGGGTTGGAACGGGATGCAGGACAATTTCACAGTTAGCCTGAGCTTTCCCCAAGGCACGTTAGGTTTCCCCTGCTTTAGAGTTCTGCGGAAAAATAAACCCTTGATCTGCACCAAGTCTGGCTTTGCTGGAACATGATGTTCGATACACATTTGGAATTATAACAGACTTTCACTCGGAACATAAGTAGCATTTTAAGTGGATGTAAAATAACAAGGAATTCTCATCTTTGCAGTTTGTGTGTATAGAACAGTGTCTTAAAATATTGACGTCAGACTCTTTCTGTTATTCCCTTATCGAGTTTTACCAGATAGTGCCTCTAAAAGGAGACCATTTCATTGACCCCATGTCATTGGCGCTATCATCTGTGGCCATCATTCATATTTAATTATTCTGCTCATGAATTCAATATTTTGTGCTAAGGGTTTACATGTATCTACTTGGTCTGGTTGATTTACAAACGTGATGCTGTGTAACAGGATAGCATGGTACGTTCGCAACTAACAAATTACCTTAAGAATAAGAACAGAGTTTTACCCCATTTCAGCATCTAAAAAAGAAACAGACATGACTTAAAAGTGGCCAAAATCCTGACAAACCATCGAAAGAATTGTTTCCTTTGTTAAGTTATTTCGCGGAAACACAGGGTCAGTAAAATACCGTACGATGGATCGCCAGGAGTTGGTTACTAGTATTTATTCGTTATGGCGCATGAAATGCCTTTTCTCGGGAAAACATCTTACCACCAGGGACATCTCAGAGAAGTATATTCCGTGTATTTCCGTGAGTCTGGACGTGGCTCAGACTAATCAGACTTCTGAGAGGCTGGCAATTGATGCACATCCGGCGTAAGCATTGTATGCAGCAATTGCTTTTCCACTGCTCTGATTACACCGACGACAAAGGATGGCAAGAAGCATGTCTTCTCAGAATGGCGGGGGATGGTGGAGGCTGATCCATGGCCGTTACACCTGGATCCATATTGGATGCTTCCTAAAAGAATCCTCTGAATAAATACTAAAACCACACTGGCTACTCAGTACACGTGGATCTTTATACGGATCCCGAGCTTAAGCATCATGATTTCTTTTATTTTATCAATCGAATAGAACTTTGGACATCCAGCAAATTAAACCTCACACGTATGTATGTAATTCATAGTGTAGTGCCCCCAGGTATTATCTGAAACACGGGAATAGGTTATGCGATCACCATGTTTATTCTAAACACTAGTTATGAATCCTTGCATCTTAATAACTTCCTTGCCTTTTCCCTGAAAATAACAACCGCTTTGTACAGTGCCGACATTACATTCCTGTACCAAATTGCGTGGGCAGCCCGGGCATAATACACGACTACACGTCCCATTGTCATCTAGACCGAGTCGGGATTCGAAGTGCCCAAGCACGTCACTGCCCGTAGGGCTTAATAGGTTCAGCATTCTCCCATTCGCCCAGATGGGATATTACTAGGTAATAGGGAGAATCGACGATTACAAATTCGTCGTCAATAACGGTTTATGGTAGGAGTTTATTGATGAAACTGAGCGGCCAAAAAATCAAGTCATGCGTGCGATTGAAACATTGTCTGAAGCTTATATATGGGAAAATTTTTGGCATATTTTCGCGCCCGTGTACTTTTAGCTAATATGTCGAAAAAGGGGAACAACTTTACTGTAATTCCGCGCATAGCGAGACAGCGAAATATGTATAGGACGTACACCTACGGCATACTATTAAACTACGGAGATGCCTCATTCTGAGAATATCGCTAAACTGGCCATAAGTTCTTAAATCATGGTACGTGTGTGTTATTAATTCTTCAATTGATATTGTGCACGTACGTTGGCATACCCGTCAGCATTCAACAATCCAAAATCAGGATATATCACTTATCAGGCGGTTACTGCGACGTCTTTTGGTTTCATTTTGTTTAGTTCCAATTCTGGGAGGGGCCAGGTTAGTACTTTTGCTTAAGGAGCGGGCCTTTAGAGTTGGTAATCATGGAAACATATGTTAATAGGATAACTTTAATTTTAGCAGATCACAATTGCTGCATGATAATATTCACACAGTTTTAAAATACACGCAGATAGCTTTGGAACTGAAAATGTCGTCATCAACAACATTTACATTGTGTGATCTTTCCAGACATTGTGTGATCTTTCAAGATCAAATACTTACTATGTTCAGCATATTATGAAATTCTTGGCTCTTGGCTAGAAAATGAATTTATTCTTGAGGAATTGTGGATGATTTTTGAAAGTTGGCAAATCAGTAGCTAATCTGAAGATTTCTGACCAAGTTATATAATTCATACCTGTTAACATTCAACCATCCAAAATCAGGAGATTTTATGCGGTTCCAATCCTGGCCACCAGGGGTCAGATTAGTTTATTAGTTTAGGAGTGGGCTATCATATTTTACAGGTGTTGGCAAATTGATAACCATACAAGTATGATTATGAAATAACTTTAATTTTATGTAGCAGATCACACTTGCAGCATGATGACAAATTCCCAGTTATGAGAAACACACAGAGATTGCTTTTGAACTGAATACATCATAATAGTCCATGACCCAGAGGTGGTCAGTATCATATTGGGGGAGGGGGGGGGGGGGGGCAAATTCTGATTAATGTTTTTGAATTCCCCATATTCTCACCTTTATGGTATTTCAGTAACAAATATTTTCCAAATCAGACCTTTTTTCCCAGGTGAACATAGCTTTAAATATTTACACGATCACTAATTTGCTTTTCCTCACTACCCATATTCCTCATATAACTAATACATCTATATCCATTCCCCTTGAGACATGGATCCGTGCGCCGGCCTACATATTTTGGCGCACGGATCCATTCCTCTGCCATACCTCCCTAACCTTTGCGCTGTGTTGCGCCCAGCGCCACTAGCTTCATACTACTTTCCATTCCTTTCATTTCCCCTCCTATCACCTTGTATCGGACTTTCTCTGGTTTCCTGGACATGGGCCCATAGATAACCTCAAAACTGAACGTAGCTTTGGTTCGCCAGCTACGTGGGTCCATTGTGAGCTTGGCCTATCTTTTGACATGGGTGTTTTCACAATCAGGCACTGGCAGACGTCTGGTCAACTGGTGCAGGAACTAAATGTCTGAACTGTACTTGTAACATATAGTGGTGTCAGAAGCATTCTCTGGTAAATGTAATAGTATTACGTGCAGAGGAAAATGCGATTTTCGTTTCTCTTTGAGGGAAATAAACTGGTACATCCTATGGGCCATTGAATAAGTCAGACCTGGGGCCCGAGGGAGATGGACTGTAACACTATGTTATTGGGTTCAATGAATTCAGGATACGCTACATTTATCAACACACTATGAATAAAAGAGGCTAGCCACGAAGGCCTAATATGTGCATTCTTGAGAGGAAGCACCCTAGAGTAGGTAACATGTGGTATAGGGATTCTCTTGAGAGGCGGCTCTCTCTCATTTTACATTGTAGTGCTACTTCCCCGCAAGCCTTGTACATATATCTTCTAGGTATAAAGATAAATGGCCATTAATTACTGTAATCATAGCACACATTAAGAGATTGTTCTGAGTGGGTTTAAGACTAAGAGATGATATAGTGATAGCATTAGCATGGGCGATTTACATTATCTAGAATAATGGTTTATTTGTGAAAACGATATTTTTTGCCAAGGTCATCAACTTTGTACAATGAAACTATAGAAGGATGACCACACTGACCCAATATTTGTCCTAGAAAAATCCTGTTCCAGCCCAATGTGACTATAATGTTATTGTCTAATGCTGACAGATTGCGCATGACATATGAAGATATCAATATGTAGGTCACATATGTAGGTCATATATATGACTCTGGGTAACCCCAATGGCAGAGTGGTCCAATTCATTACACTCTGACTGCCCGTTGCCTTACAACTGTCGTAGGTTCAGGGCTCGAATATTGAGGTATATGATAAAGTAGTCATTTATTTTAGGTTAGTAAATAGTTTCTGACAGGTAGTCTGGTTTTCTTAATCTTCAGACACGAGTTAGCCATAATATTGCTAAAAAGGCGACGTTGAGCAAATTACAAAATATGAATTCTAAATCCACCCAAAACATATGCAACGAGGGTAGTTAAGTACTTGATTACTCTCATTGCATAGGTTTGGGTGGATTTAGAATGTGAATTTTGAAATTCACTTTTCGTCACCTTTTTGCTATATTAATGCTACATCGTGTCTGAAGATGGAGGAAACCAGACTGTGCGTAAAATACATTACATTGTTTGAATGCTTATCGTATAAAATCTATAGCACAGCCTCCGATGACCCACACGGTAAACGTGCGGCAGGATACTATCCGTGAGCATGTCAGCCTGGCGGCATGGGCAGACATGCAGATAGTGAAGCCACCTTAGAACCATGGTAACGAATTACACATAAATCATGCTAGCGGATCTTACCTATCACTTAAACATGTAGTTAATTTCGAGGATAAGCCCATGAAAAGCCATTGTGTGTCTAAGTAGCCATTACCCACGCACACCTGCAACAGAGAGTGTGAAATTATAGCGACATGCTACACCATGGCACTACTCAATTTACCTGCGGATTGTATTGATGCAAGGTGACGGGGGAGGTGGGTTGGGAAGGGGTCGTCGTAAATCCTATAAGGCTATGGCTATAGTCTTATTTCCAATCACAGATGGCTAACACTAAGCCTGAGTCTGAGAGGAGATGGCCTGCTAGTTTAGTAGATGGACTGAATGAATGAATGGGGGTTTAAAGGCACATCGGCACACAAAGGCCACTTAGTGCCATAACATATTACCAAAATGTGTCCTTGTTGAAGAACAATGACAAAGCATAATAACTTTCAGTGAAAAATGAAAAAGAGGGAGAGTAAAAGCTGAGACATCAGATCCAGTGAGAAGCAAGGGGTCTTTTAGATGCATGGTTTCCATAGACAGATTCATTAGTATTTTAGTAGTTGGTAGGGATTTCACCAACTAGCCTGTAGCTTCCATGTGCTTAAACTAATGTATATGCATGTACATCTTACTTACACACTCCAAAGACTTTTTTTCCAAATGTCCTCCATGTGGTTAGAACTATACCCATGCTTACATTTTTCCAAATACACCATAAACATGTTTCTATAATCCTCTAGTTGTCTTTTGCCACTTCCATCTGGTATATATTCAATTTGTTAAATATTTACCCTCTTGTTTTTGCGTTAAGCCGGGCACTGCAAAAATACACGATGCCAACTACATGTACTATCTCACTGTCACCTTCCATAAATGGTGATTGGAGCATTAAGGCTGGCTGATGATGAATGACGAATTTTCATATTGTAAGCACTTTGGCCAGTACGAATTGATATTGACATTGACATTTATTCTTTAGAAATGTCTACATTTCCAATCATTTCTACCTCATACCAAAGCTATCAAAATGCACAACATGACAATTTATTTCTGATTCAACCATTCTTCACCCATTTATTCCATTTCAGATCTCGATATCAACTACATTAGGGTCATGATAAACCTCAACTCGGAGCATGCAGTATTCTTAAAACAAGTGGTAAGATATATGTCTAAAATCTCATTTTTGAATTAATGTTCTGAATATAGATATGGCTATCAATAATAAATTTCTTATCATTATACACTCCTACATGTATTCAATTCAATTTCGTATATCTCTTTTTCATGCTGAGGTACATGTTACCTTTTGGAGCAGTAGTTCAGTGCGGGTGGAAGAGAATATTAGACATTCTAACATTTTTTCTCCTAAAGGTTTTCCCTCTGCCCTCAATTTAAATATCAAAGGAGGAAGTAAATTGCAGAAAAAGTCACATCCTTACTTTTTACTAGTTTAGCATCTCACACAGGCACATGTACATTTACCAATGAAATAAGACTTGAACAGTTATACCATTATCGTTAAAGGTTCTTTAAATAGATTCAATTCAGTCACAAGAGACTGAACCCCATCAATTAACAGCAAATATATATTTTTCGCTGAAAGACATTCTTAATTCCCATGCCATTTCTATGTGCGTCTGTTCATTACAGATATTATATATCATACTGGAATTCAACTTCTATGTTTTGTTTTCAGATCCAGGAGGCACGTCAACCAGGTACAGACCTATCTACGTACGTCAGGCCCCTCTGGGACTCCTACAGGGACCTGATGGAGTGGCTAGGCTATAACAGGGTCAAGGAATCCGGCAGGAAATACTTTGTGTTTACACAAGAAACGAAATCACCCAGGTTACGAACTGTATATATTGCAATACACGCTCTCCACGGAACTGTGACAGACATGCAGGAAACTCTGGTGTGAAGAAGTCAATTGATCATGATTATGTAAAACTGCCATTGTACGTTAGGCCACTCCAATTTAATTACTTGTCTTACGTGCTCAGGAGGTAGGAAATGAGCCATTTTGGAATAAAAAAAAGTTGAAAAATGTGTTTTTAAATCTGCTGACTAGAGCTGGTAGCGAGATGTTTCTAACAGCCTATTCTTAACTAAATAAAATCAATCAAAATCAATTAATCCCTGTAACCTTAAGGGTGGGAGATATACATCCTCAAATATGAGGCTCTACTACAGCATTTATTAACTCCTGGAGTTGATTGAATCACCCTAACAATGAATATTCTTAAATCTAGCACTTTTTTTTTTTGGAGTCTGACAGAAAATTTCCAAACCACTTTCGTCCGTAAGACACCAAAGTCGACTTTTTTCTTCTTTTTTTTTTGGAGTCTGACATGATTTTTTTCCAAAAAAAGCTCGTAAGACAAGTTATTAAATTGGAGTGGCCTTAGTGACTAATGCATTCATTGGCAAGATGTGCTCCCCACCTTCCCGAGGACCTCAACCACCTGGTGTACAGCGTATTGCTACACAACTACGGACAAAAACACATAATTTGTTGCAGTGCCGACATTTAATTCCTTCACTAAATGAGTGGGCAACCCGGACATAATACTAGTACACTACTGCACGCCCGATTGCCACCATGTTTTCTGGGCATGGATTCACGGATGAGCTCAAATCTGAACGTACTTTAGTGTGCAAGCTACGTGAGTAATTGATGTGTTGGACTTTTTTTGACATGTTAGACATGGGTGTTTATACAACCAGGCACAGGCAGACGCCCGGTTGACTGGTCCAGAAATTAAATGTCTGTACTATATATCTTATTTTAAGGGCATTTTAATTATATTTTACATACCTTACCATTTTAGGAAATACGAACGTGTTGTTGTGTTCATTGTAAAGTTGATTCTTTTTATACCATCTTTAAAAGTTAATTCGAAAAGAGGGAACACCATTAAATCTTTTGAGTAAAGTGGCTAATCACAAGGTGCATTAATTAGGTAAAGATACAGGTAAGTTTTGAAATGTAGATAATGACATCGAAAAGCAGCACTGGCATTTTCTTTTGAAAAAAAATCCATAATGCAGAACATATGTGGCTTAGCTACCTGTGGTTGAAAAGGTTGGCATTTTTGCCAAGAGTGTAAACAACATCATCATTTATGAGTTTGCTTTCAACAAACGGTTCGTTTACAACTTAAACATGTCTATGGCCATATGATTACGGACTTTTCTTTTGAGTCGTTTGAGTATCTTTTTATATATGTTTGAATAGGTTTTACTCCAAAACCATGTGTATAGAAGAAGGGATTGATATTGTTAATGTAACACATTTCTCGAATGCAAAACCAAAAGAATGAATATTCTACTGGTGGTAATTAAGCCAGTGTTTCACCCGAACGATTTCGTAGAGCGGTATTTTTCATTCTAGGTATGCACTCTGCTTTTGTTAAGTCAATTTGTCAAGAATACACGACGTCTCCTGACAAAACTGATGAATTCTATAAAGTTACATCTACAAAAAATCAGATGAAACGTATTCCAACCTAGATCCTGTAAAATTCATTCATGATAGTCTTACACGAGAACTTAGTCCCATTACCCATTAGCAGATGGCGCCACTAGTAATACCAGAAAGTAATCTTAACACTTTCACTTCATATTGTCATTATCTATGAAGGTTAGACACGTGTTAAATCGAAACATATCCAATTAGCCAGTTTTCAAAATTTAACCTTTATCATTATTTGTTCAACGAATTAAATTTATGACTACCCCCACTACAACAGGCTAGAGGAGTGTGTTAATTGACTTAAGCCGAGATTATTATGCCGACAGCTTCTATGATGTTTAGTTGATGTGTTTCATTTGTTGATTTTTCCTAACAACATGTATGATCTCCAGTCATTATAAACGGTCATCTAGATAAAGAGCTATTTATATGATTGAATTGTGTTTATTCCAGCCCCTAATGTAAACGTCTCCAGCCATTTCCATCAGGAGTTGCTGCAGTCTGTCTGACCCAAGCTTGGCTGACTATTTTATCCTCTTTTCTGTTATAAAAAGTTCGTGTTTGCCTTTCAAACTTGGCAAACCTATTAGGAGCACTATGTCATATATCTGTATACCTTCTTTCTGTCTCTTCTCCGTAAACTGTAGATTTTTCCTCAGTAGGTCCCATTGTAAAAGTTGCCAATTGCAAACAATACAAACGTAAGTAGAATTTTACTATGGTCCCCTAATGAGCAAAATCATAATTTTACGGAGTTGAGAGAGAAATTGGGTATATGAATATAAGACATAGTGATCCTAAGAGATTTGCTAAGTTTGGATAGTAAATACGAACTTTATGTGACAGAAAAGAGGAAAAACGGTCGGCCAAGCTTGGGTCAGACAGACGTGTGCACTCTAACATGAGTACGAGTATCTAGTCTCAAAGTTGCATTCATTCGACGATAATCGTGTGTCATTTTGGTAGGGAATAGCCGGATCAGCATCCGGGGCATTAAGTGCCGATGGTTGTGGACAGAGACATATACGTCGCTGGTTGTGGATAACAGACTGTTGGTTGGTTAAAGTCACTGAATGGTTCTGTTTGATACGTACAGTCCTCGTCAGTATACACGGTACATGTACAGAGAACGGGGCATAGTGAGGCACATAAAATGATACACAACACGTTGAACACATACATTATATAACTACGTATGTTCTGCGTGAAGAACATATATGGTTACATTGTAGGTGTGTTCAGCCTGAAGAACACATACACTAGTAGCTACATCATATGTGTGTTCTGTATGTGTTCAACATACATAAACACAACATGTGATATGCATGTGGAACAGAAATGGCTAAACATACATGTGCATTGCACATTTAACACATATTCCTGCATTGTATATGTGATCTTTATGGTAAACACACATTCCAACGAATAGCTATAAAGTGTATGCGTTCTGCATGTGAAATAAATGTAGCTACATAGAAAAAAGTTCTACGTGTGGAATATTACAGTTACAATGTGTATGTGTGATATGCATGTGCTACATAGCGCATGTGGTTTGTATGTGCAACACCAATAGCTGTACTGTGGGATTAGTTAACATGTGGCTCAAACAGAGCTACACCGTGTACGTGTTTTGCATGTGGAACACATATAGCTACACAGTTTATGCGTTCTGTCTGTGAAACACATATAGTTTATGAGGTCTGCAAATGTTACACAAATAACGTCACAGTATATAGGTATCCATGTGTAACACAAACTTTAATACACGGCATGTGTTTTGGCTTAACACAAAGATGTTCTGGATGCAGAATAAATATAGATTGATCTCAATTAAAGTTAAAACATACCAAGCATTTATTAAACACGCAACTTATTTTGGGATCTAACAGACAGTATTGTGCAATGTTCAAAGGTGGAGCGCTCCTTTGCGGAAGTATCTTCTAAGCAATGTGTATCAAGACTACATCGCGAAATGGGCACATCTGCGTGCCACTAGTGTGAAACTGTGAAGTCTTTCGTTCATATTCTTAACTGATCACTACCCACGAGTACGTTGATTTTTATCTTTCTGGAAGATGTAGTGGTTGCTGTACATTATTGAAATCGCTTCCAAGTTGTGAATATTCATGAGCAAGCGAGCGGTGTTCGTGCTTTGAGGTGGAGATTTCTATTGTGGTTAACAATGTTATACACATTACGTGTTTCTCTGTGAGCTGCTTAGGGTTTGTTTTATAAAGAAACATTTCAGTGTATTGCTTTTGCAACGAATGGTGTGAATAAATATTGCCTTTTATTGGTATTGATATATTATCAAATGTTGTCCGTATTTTCACCCTCCTGTGTAGTAATGCATAAGCCCCCATTATGCAAGATAACGAGGTTCCATAGCAAAAGAAACAATTCTGCATAAATATTTTACTACTCCTCATTAGAAATATCCCTTGGTGCTCAATCATACTTACGGGCTTACCATGTAAGCAGTTAAGGACATGTGGATTGATAAGATATTCAATTAGTTCCATAAGAAACGTTATACTAGCATTTAGTAAGGGCATAGTATTGATAATTATATTTCTATTCGAAAGTTTTTTCTCCAAAAATCAAGCCGGAAGAGAATGAAAACGCAAAATTAAACAAAGATACTTTCCAAAACCTTTCCTGATCAAAGATTATTCCCTGATTATCAATTGGTTTGAGAATTGTGTAGTGCTATAAAGTACCGTATCAGGTGTATCCCCACAGTATCGCCACATCGGGTCTCATTCATAAACTGGCCTTATTGGACTCACTGATTCTCTGGTTGTCATACTTATACGTTACGTATGAAATCATTTGCTGCAATATTTCTATCCAGGTATACGCTTGAGTGTACGTGTTTTACGCTGGCAAGTCGACTCACGTGACCCAAAGGTTCATCAACGTGAAATGTCTGCATGGGTCTGGCCCGTTCACACTTCGCCCTATAGATGGCGGCACCTTCCGATGGTTGATATTTCATACAGCGATGGCTTGCTCGTTCCGCCGATATATTTCAAATATCGCGAATGGTACTACGAATAGCTGACGGGTGACGTACCCGAAGGATCAGAATATCCCATATGACAATAGCTACTACATTATGAGATGAAAGAATATGGCCAAAATAAACAGT
>OZ012684.1:37641192-37664985 GCA_963942565.1 Maea johnstoni
AGACTATTAACCGAATACCTTTAATGCACAGTGGTCTTCCTCTCTCCTCTCGACCGACGTCTAACTATTGAGTCACATCCGTACATAGTTGACTTACCTAGATTTAGCTTAGGACACATAGCTCTAAAGGAGAATAGAACATGGCAGATAAAGCTCTTAGTTGGCGGAAGGGACTCGATAATGTGTATCAAAAGGGGAAAGAATTCCGATCAACTTGTCGGTTTTAAAGGATAACGGAAGTGGTCGTAGATAAAACACTTCCCGTCCAAAACCTCTTAAACGAGACTCGAGGTCCTGACATTGTCATCCCTATAACAAACAGGAACTACTCAGACATTCTCAACCGCTACGATTACAGCACCTAAGTATGCACGGAGCGAGACGTGTGTTCACAACGAATAACTCTCAATGCATTGTGAACCATTATGTCTTTACCTCTTCAGTGGAGAAGTACGTGTAGACATCCCAAGTGCTGTTCAATCGAACAATCCAAAGTTAAAACAACTCAAGTAAAAAGTCCCTAATATAGTAGACCCATTTCACATGATTTAACCTTTCGAGTTAAAGGTGGTCAGAGAGCATTACATTTGGCCAAATCATAATTCATTTGTATCTCATGAAGTATTTCCGAGACTACATTAAGACGCTTCAAGAGGTCCCACACTTAAGGAAACTTTGGGGATTTAGTTCTACACCTGTCAAGTGGCTACTGTGTAACGATAACATGGGTTCTAGTACTTGTACATACGACTAAGTGGCCTAAGTCGACCTGTCAGCATTCTCAAATATACATTGTTGAACTGAAGTAGAACTATTTTATAGATGTATACGTACCATCTTTAGCTAGCTTATATACGGAGTTACGCTGTGGTATCTTTACATATTCATCTAGGTCATGTGAAATCAGTGTTTTTAAACTTAAGCCAGGATCCGTTAACTGTTGGTGTACTAGTGTTCTCTTACACCTCGATGAATACCTGCTAATCAAAGAAAGGTAACGTAAATAAATATCCACAGGTACCTTTAATTAAGCCACGTTATATCCAAAATTAGTCGAAATATTGTGTTGTGCAATAAAGCAATATTAACCGACCAAAAACTAGACACCTATAATGATGCAAAGAATATCGTACATTTTTTTTCATGCCTGTAGTCCTTTGTTCCACACGCTCTAGAATAGTTTCAGACTTTTTAAATCAAAGAATTCATTCTACTTTAAAGATTAGTTGCAATGATTTATATGGGCCTGTTCTTGATATATATATGATTTGCCATCTATCACATACATAAACTGTATTGCTTGATATTCTAGTTCTACCATCGTCCTGTAGAGGCCGCCACTGTACGGTGTGCCTGGCATAGGTGACATTGATTGTATGTGTCCGGGGCATGGTGCCCCTGGTCATCCTGTACCCAGGGTCAGCGTGCTCCTCTACTGGTCAGGTGAGAAAAACAACCAATTTCAGCAACCGAGAAAGGCTGACCACGATAACCACATACTTTCCCAAACCTTAACAAATAATCAAAAATAGCAACTTGGTCAGGAAAGAATGATCTGCTCTATGAAAGGCTTTACTTGGGAAATCCTGTTTTCCGAGCCAGTGGCTCCGCACAAAAAATCATTTCCGGAAGATCAGATTTCTTCAGATTTTGTCAATATCTAGGTTTTTTCTTCCTAAATAAACAGAAGACATGTTGTAGTACAAGGTTAGTCTATTATCTCTTATTGATGAATTGAAATATGTGGGAGGGTCAGACAGAGAGGGTGGGTGTGTTAGCGTGAAAGGAAAATGAATTTCACGCATTCCTTATCAGTTGCCACAGTGGAGTAGGTAAGCCTGTACACTTCAGTGACTACTGATGTCCTCTTTATATGAATGAAGACCATTTATTTATTTGAATTCCCATCTGTTTCGTCAATAGCCATACCTCTCCTTCCACAGCCCACCCCAAAGAATACGTGTCGTGCCGAGAATAACAAGTTTGCGTTTCTCGCAGCCTAAGAGGGCTATTTCTTAAAATTCAAACGTGATGATTTGTCAATTATATATATATATATATATATATATATATATATATATATATATATATATATATATATATATATATATATATATATATATATATATATATATATATATATATATATATATATATATATATATATATATATATATATATATATATATATATATATATATATATATATATATATATATATATATATATATATATATATATATATATAAATATATATATATATATGTATATATATATATATATATATATATATATATATATATATATATATATATATATATATATATATGTATATGTATATATATATATATATATATATATATATATATATATATATATATATATATATATATATATATATATATATATATATATATATATATATATATATATATATATATATATATATATAGACATTTATACATATATACATACATACACACATACATATGTATATATGTGTATATTCATATATGTATGTATGTATGTATGTATGTATGTATGTATGTATGTATGTATGTAAGTATGCATGTATGTATGTATGTATGGTATATATGTATGCATCTATGTATGTATATATGTATTTGTATGTATGTATGTATGTATGTATGTGCGCGCGTTACCATAAATACAAATGCCAAAAATCAAGTGTTTTGACCTAACATGCTCTACCTAATTGGATACTTTATATTCAAAGAAACCCCTTTTCAATCATTCAATATCTGAATAATTACATTGTGAAAAAGATTAAACAATTGATATTT
This sequence comes from Maea johnstoni, assembly GCA_963942565.1. Classification (NCBI taxonomy): domain Eukaryota; kingdom Metazoa; phylum Annelida; class Polychaeta; order Spionida; family Magelonidae; genus Maea; species Maea johnstoni. The sequence goes on from OZ012684.1 coordinate 37,643,997, forward strand.
TAATTGTTTCAGTTAGATTAATTGATTTCAAAAATTCCATCAAATAATTAGTTTACATTTATTGCGTAGTGAGTTTATATGCAACTTTTGCCAATACATACATCTCATAAGATATTTGTGTACGTATAACCCAAGGGTTGAGACTTTAGTGGCCAATTTACCTACTAATCTGCCACAATATGGACATTACCCTAAGTGATTACATATAAAATACATTGGATTATTCAGAGACTGAACAATTTTTCGCTCAATTAAATCATTGTTCCTTCGGAAAATGAAAGAAATTAGCTACAGACAAATAAGAAAGGCGAATATTCCGTTAGAATTCACTCTCCAGATATTGAGAGTTGAAAGAAGGGGTTTGTCGCCACAGGCTAGTCCAGCCTTAAGCCATACCTACTGTTTACCCCCTATCAAAACACACCAACCAGCATTGATTGTCAGGTATAGTGACGATGGCAATCTTGGGCCTCAGGTAAGACGCATGCTGGTTGGTGTCGAAACGCCTAGTTACAATAGAATATCGACAATCGACAATTATTTAAAACGTCTCAGGTTCGTTTTGACATATGCTGGTACATGTAAATATGCCTGTGGTTTTGTGTTTGCTGCGTTTACGAAATTTTTCGTTTTGAACTCTAATTCCCACGGGGTGATATATATATATATTGACTGGCAATCTTTTAATCCAACTCACTCGCTTACATCTTAAAGGATTTTTATTACACGTATTCGCAAATACAATAATAATGTTATATCGCTTAAACAAAATTCTTTCTACCATTATTTTCAATCGATTCATAAGAATAAATTCCTGCAGGAAAAGGAAAACATTTTACATGAAAATCATATAATTTTCTAACTTTCAAAGGAAGTGGGCAGATGTACTTAATGAATATCTAATATTTATCAAAGTTGACATTTATTCTATAGAAAATGAACCTATTGTGCTTATTAATGTGTGAAACGTTAATTCCCTTGCTTCCTGTGTTTGTCACGGTTTATTAGTGTGGATGAGAGGGTGGTGAGAGGGGGCTCTAGAGGGGGAAGGAAAAGGGGTAGCATACGGTGAGTTCTCGAGGCAGATGGGGGAAAGTGAGGGGCTCTCAGCATGTGAGTGTTTGTGAACAAGTGCTGCCCCCCCTCGCCTCTATTGTTACCCCTACATCTCCTGTCCAGCTCCTACTATTACCATCTACTGCCACTTTCCCCTCCCCAACCCCCACACCTTTGTTCCCTAACTCAGCAGCCAGTCCTGATCAGGCTCGTCATATGAGCGCTTTATTTAATTACACTTACATAATGGAGCCTGTCAGAAGTCACAAAATCACTCATAGAGGGGGTTGGATCGGCAGTAATTGCCAATTTCCCGGTATTATAAGAAATCTGCGTAATTGTTTGAAATAAGAATCCGTAAACGCATTGACTACGGGAGGTAAGGTACAGCGTCGTGCATTAACAATCTTCTGACTTAATAAAATAGATGGATGAAAGTTTGTGAAAACACTCAAGTTAAGTAAACGAAGAAAAGTTGGAGGTTCCATTAGAAGTAAAAGTAATGTCTGTTTTCGAAAGTGACATGGGTTATACATAGCACCACAACCAACATTTGAGGAATCGTATATAAAACGGGAACGAAAATCTAATAACTGTTATAATCTCTCTCTCTCTCTCTCTCTCTCTCTCTCTCTCTCTCTCTCTCTCTCTCTCTCTCTCTCTCTCTATATATATATATATATATATATATATATATATATATATATATAGTATGTGTGAGGCTAATCATGTCGTGCTGGACTTTAATGTAACCTACTATGCTTAACGTGAACCTGGGAAACTAACTTAGCTAAATCATGCATTGATATGAGATGCTTTAAATCAATTATGCTCCCAAACGGCCAGGCAATAAGACATACGTTGATTGTAAGCGCGCTCGACAGCATGCTGGTCTTAAACTGCTTGATGAGAGGAATTCATAGCGACATTAGGCGTTTACTAAAACCACTTTACATGGATAGGATTAGCTTCCGGCCAAAGCCATTTTCCAGTGAAAAGCCCTCAACAGAGGTTGGTAAAAGCCAAATGTATTTGGCTGGAGGCTCACTGGTCACATCAAGGGTGATAGGGTGTTTCAGAGTACCCCAGCATGTGTGGGTGCTGACCCCGACCCTGTGCCCATACCCCCATCCAACACCCCTGTGACCCGGTCGTACAATTAACTAGGCAACACCAATCAATAAGAATTTGGCTGAAGGACTTCAAAGATTTCCTCTAATTTCAGCGTTAATATTCAAACATGGAGGAAATTGGAGACTTTATGAAGACCAACATCCATTTTTCCGCTACAGCAATTCAGCAAATTATTTCTGAACTTTGAAATTTACGGGTTCTAATGTTGTGAAGGAGAGTTTAATTCTGTAAATCAGTAGGGCATGCAAGGGGAATATGTGAGTAACTAGAATAAATAGCACTCACAAAGGAAAGGGCATGGTAGAGAAAACACCTGTGCCATTACTCATATTTCTTACTTCCAACAATCCCCCAGGCTAGCTCATTGTACCGACATTCAACAGAAATACAAACACCACCATTTCCTCAAAACACACTCATTAAATGACACATTAAGACAAGACTCTGCAGGGTCTTGCAAATGTTTTGAAATTATCAACCTGCATTCCACGCATTTAACACATGTCGATGTCAATCTAAATTACATTACTGACGGTAAAATCAGCTGAGCGTGATATAGCAATTCAAAGGTAAAGAAGCGAATGGATAAGTTTTATATTTGTTTTCTTTCCGTACGAATGAAACCTTTCCAGTTATTTAATCTCAGGAATTTATAATCGCGTTATAAATATATATATATATATATATATATATATATATATATATATATATATATATATATATATATATATATATATATATATATATATATATATATAGAGAGAGAGAGAGAGAGAGAGAGAGAGAGAGAGAGAGATGTTGGTTCACAGATTATTGATAAAGAAAGATCTTTGTGATTTATTAATCACGTTCTTTGTATCTATACTCCACACAGTATTTCAGGTAATTGTTTCAAGAAATTGGATCTATCTAACACCGGCAATCTATCCTTATTACTTTTATTGCAATATTTAGTCTGAAAAGTATTTTTTGATATCCCATCTAGTGAAGTAAAAAAAAACATTTATTGCATATGTGAAATATAGGTTCCTGATGCAATTGTCGATTGATAGTAATTTTCTCCCAGGTTGTGGCAGCACTTGTGGCGAACTTAAAATAAAATGTGAACTTTCTCTCTCCGACTGTGAAAATGGGACTATAAGTACTGAAAATATATATTTGTATTTTTTGTTATGTTTGATTTGACATATATAGAAAATAAGAAAACAGCAGTTGTTGCGAAATTTAAAAAAAGGTTGTGGCAGCATTAGCTGTAGCTTGGTGAGCGTGTTGACGGCGGCGGCAGGGAGAAGATGGTTTGGTGATTTGATACTAGTCGCTGTAGGCGATGCCAGGGGTAACAGCAGCGAGAGAGTACCTGGATACACGTGCCCGTGACAAGCGCTGAGTAAGGAGACAGAGAGAGAGACGCATACGACCTGATTATCAGGGCGGGAAACCTACCCCTCCGGGCCACCCGTAAACCCCCCAACACTAAACTCATTCTTTACACCAATTTACCTGATATGTTTTGACAACATAAATACGAATTAGTTCCGGTACTAATTAGTTAATAAATACTACGTTTGTGGGCTTATTACATAAGATTAGGCTAGACACATCGACTTATTGATAAACAACGGTGTGTTGGTCTTAATCATTTCCACCAGAAAAACAACAGATTATGAGCTACCCTTAAGCAACGTGGACATGGCAGGCACCTGTAATGAAAGACAAATAGCGGTGTCTTTGCGAGATGCTGCCTTATAGAGCAGCAATGGAGGGGGTCTAATGCTTCATTTGTCTTCTATGTTAGTATTGATTCTGCTTTAACATTTCAATTAGTATTTTCTCAGATCTTACATGAAAAAACTTCTCCTTTCAAACAGATACATTGCTCAAAACTATGCATCTCTGGTAAAATACCTAGGTAACACAACCAAGTTAATACATAAGAACTTCGACGACCATTAGTCCATATCTGCAGTTTCTCCCTGTGATACATCTTTATAAACGGGTGGCTGGTAACACGCCATAACTGTTTTCTATATAACAGGCCTGTTTTAACCCTCACCCCAGAACGAACACGTCTCTTGATCATTAGCAACACTAACCAAGGTGGGAAATAAAGTAGCCACTGGCAGGGAAGATGTCGTGATGATGATGATGAGGATGTGATAAAAATAATAATAATAATAGTGATAATAGTATTATTGTTAATGAAAATAATAATAATAATAATAATAATAATAATAGTAATAATAATGAGAATATTGAAAATCGTGAGAATATCAACAATAATGATACTAATAGTGAGCGATAGAAAGCGAACAGAAAGGCGGCTTCTTAAACCAAGTTTAGGTAATTCTGTTCATGGGGAAGGTTCTGATTTATAAAATCGTTTAGCATTCGTTGATAGAGTGGCTGTTATTTCTAGTTCCTGGTGTGCATTCAGCAGTTGTATTATGTGAATGTGCCGGGGGTCTTGCGTGCAATAAGTACGTACATTTCTCCCCAGTCCTAACGCATGCTGTATCATCAGTATGGAATATAGAAAGCAAATTTAAACCTCCACTAAAAGACTTTGAAAGTGACGTAAAGTGTAATTCTATGACTAGTCTCTCGATACCCAGTCCGGCCTTCCAAAGGAAACAAATCCGTGGTTTGGTATTTAATCAATTAGGAATGTGATGAGGGGGAGATTGAGGTGTAGGATAAGAGAAAGTCGTGACATTTCTAAGGCCTCCCGAGCTCAGGTTTAGCAGTTAGAAACGACCGCCGCGACATAGGAGACACGTATTATGTCACCACACCGTATGGGTTTATCTTTGATATTGACGCGTAATTACGTTACACAAAGATAATATTGAAAATTCCGCGATGTAGGCAGAATATTTCGATGCTGGCTAAGAAAATAGTGGAGTGGAATAAAAGGCGATTTGGAAAGTGGGAAATGTGGTCCATTTTGCGATTTTCCGCATGGGTTGCCGTGTAAATGTGAGCGGGCGGACGGCAGACTTGGCGGCGAGCGCTCGGTAAATAGGCATCGGGGAGGCGGCTCACCGGGGGCTCAGTGAATGCGAGGAGATCCCTCTCCCGCGCCGACACAATCCCAGCGCAGTTAATTAGGTATTATAACATAGACCACGTTAATTCTACCTGACTGAAGTCGCACAAAACCCGCTCCGATTCGCTCGCAAGCCCTAGTAAAAATAACACGGCTATCCGAACTCGCTTTCACTTATAATGCCATCTCAGAGCAATGCCATAACATGTCCCTCGGTTTCCTGCGCGTAACGAACAGACACAGAAGGATAGTTCGCTCCCTGCTCACCCAGAGCCGCTTGCACAAAGGCCGAGAAATCTGATCGGTGCGAAAAGTTAAAATGCTCGTTAAATCAGGTGAACTGGATCAGAAGAAATTGAAATTAGCTTTGAGAAAGCGAGCGAGACGCATAATGTCTGAAAGTAATGGCCAACGACACGATTGCTGAGCGCTACTTAATTTACCATTTTGGATTTGAAGAAAAAAGTTTCAGACACAAAACCTGAAAAGGCAGTATTCCCCTACAAAGTGCTTTTTTATCTTAAAAGATATTGAATCAGTTTTCCAAAGTTAGATTTATTGTTCAAACTGGCCTAAATCTTTAGAGAGCATTAACAATGAGTATGATTTTTTTTCTAAAAGACAAGTCTTTCTAGAAATATGCAAAAGAGTACTTATCTTTCTGATAGGGAGATGACAGGATAATTTGATGTGTGGAATGTAAATATCAAACAAAGCCAGCTGATCACCTGGTGATAATTCTAAAGCCATAGAGATGGTTAAACCGTTTTACACCAAAATCCCCTGTCATTTTTCTCTCTTGCCTTTTCCTAATGAGATCACCTGCTGTCCTGACACAGCTGACACAGCTAGGGTAGAGCATCATACCTGGGGGTAAGAACTCACCTGCCAGTGATGGCCTTGCTCTTACTGCCAATACCTCAATACCTAGGCTAGTCACAGCTAGTTCCGCGTCAAACACAGCCGCGGTTTCTAAAATGAAAATGTGATTTGAAACGAACGTTCGAAAAAAGGATCTAGTGTAATCAAAAGAACAACTTTTAAGCTTAAGAAATGACGTGCTGATTCAATGGTAACTCAACATATTTCAACTGAAGTTTCCTATCAGTGATCACACACGAGAAATATCTGAACAGTACTTGTATAATCGCATGGCAATAAATTGGACATTATTAATCCCTGTAACATTTTAGGTAAAATGGAATTCCATTCGTATCTTTTGATCGAATAAATGATATCGCCTAATTGGCAAATCTTACAAGTTCTAGGAGCAATCCATTCTCGAAATGTACGATCCACTGGTTCACAAACAAATGCTATTTATAACACAGTCCTAAAACAATACTATCATATTGTTATATTTATTCAAAAGCAACCCTTGAAATTCCAATTGGAAAATGAGATGACTTTAGTTGATTTGGTCCAACAACCGGAGAGGTGATATAGTTAGGACATGGAAAATATAAAAAAAATTGCAAGATTTTCAAATTGGTTTAAAGAAAGTGTAGATGATTTGCCCGCATCACCATCCATTAATTAAATGACGACACGAGATCTAATACGTCACAATAAGAACAAATCTGCAACATTACCCATCAATTGTGTTTTGTACCAAATTGCTATTTACTTCATCATTAACTGGAAACCATGATTATTTTTACTGGAACCGTGACGTATAGAGGCAAACCGCGAGGAATGGTTACATCTGATCCTGAGAATTTCAAACCATGAGATGGGCCTCACGCCTTATACAAAAACGGTAGAAGTGATCGTACTATACGTATGCACAAGTACGGTATATGTTTGCTGTTTGATTGTATTCCTACGAAATGGGCTTTTCCTCTCACTGATTCATTATGTAAGCACTATATCAATATACGGTATCATAAACAGCATTCTAAAGATGGATTCGTAATGTGAATCCATGTAAGTATAAAAACAGAAAATTGGACTCTCGTCTAAAGTCATTAAACCACCTTCTTTCCAGTTCGCTTGGCGATGCAATGGGCTGAAAGGGCATTACAGCATATGAGAGCGTTGGCATGGATAGATGTGGGGTGGTCTGAGTTGTTATAACGGGTGGGAGGGACGGGGTGGGCAGTGGACCCTTTGATATTACGACGGTGGGGGATAAGGGTATGGGGCAGCGTTAGGAGGACATGTGCTATAAGGAGGGGGGTAGAGGGGGCAGTGTAAGGAGGACCTGTGCTATGAGGAAGGGGTAGAGGGGGCAGCGTTAGGAGGACCTGTGCTATAAGGAGGGGGTAGAGGGGGCAGTGTAAGGAGGACCTGTGCTATGAGGAGGGGGTAGAGGGGGCAGTGTAAGGAGGACCTGTGCTATAAGGAGGGGGCAGTGTAAGGAGGACCTGTGCTATGAGGAGGGGGGTAGAGGGGCAGCGTTAGGAGGACCTGTGCTATGAGGAGGGGGGTAGAGGGGGCAGTGTTAAGAGAACCTGTGCTATGAGGAGGGGGCTTATAAGGCTGGTGTGATGGTTGTAATAGAAATGAGATGAGGATGTCGACTGTCAGCAGAGAGCCGCGGCTATTTACACAAGGCCTGGCCCATATGCAGCAGAACTCATTACGGAAACCCTACACCATTGTCGTAATGGATTCAAGCTCTCTCTCCTTACCACAAATGTTACTAAACATCTCCCCCGCGGTGAGCTAGAAAAGCTAGTAGCCAGCTTTCCCAGGGCTGCCACGTGGTCGGGGCTGAGCTCATGTTCCGGCCTTAGTCCTCATGTCAAACTCACTGCTACCTTCTTTCCATCAAAACACTCGTCTTTGTGCGTGCTGTCTTCCTCTAACTATCCGTTTTCTGCTCCTTAAATAAGACACACGTTCGCCTGTCACTCGCATGTTGTAACACAAGCTAGTTATAGCTATCTTGACATTAGTGTTGCACTAATCCAAAAGACTGATGCTCGTGTTGAAATTTGCAAATCGTCGTCATCGTCATCGTCATCGCCATCCTTATTTTCCTCTTCGTCGTCTTTATTCCTCGCTTCTTCGATATCATCTCGTAAATATTCCTGGTCCGGAATTTTGAACTTATTGTAAACCGCAATTCTGTCTTTGACCACAGATTTGTTTAGACGTCGACGTTTTCTTCACATAACTTTAAACGATAGATAAATGAAAATGCCAAAATATGTATCATCTGACTCAAACTATATATTGTCAATCTTTCTGAACAAAACTTATCCTATATGACTGGCGTGTGGTTGTAGCCTCGTTCAGTCAGCGTCTGGCCTAGGCAACTGGGAATACAAGGTCTTGGCCAGGATTTTGAGATGATTTTACAGGCCTAAGGGGGAACAAGTGTGGGAGATTTTCCACTTAGTTACTGGAGTAATTGTGGCGAAAAAGTCGCCAGCAGCACCAGTCTCAGTTATTAAGCAGCAGCAGCAGGTAGCTGAGGCTGGCTGGGGCCGCTCGCTCGCTGATTGGGGCCAGTGTACGTGCGATGATGGTGACGATGGCGATGATGCTTTGGGGGACACGTATACCCAGGAGCGGCGGCTTAGACAGCATCAAATGACGACCCCTACTAGAAATCACACGAATCATCAACGAGTGCTCCCACCAGACACAAGATGATAACACACAAGTGAACTGCACCTCAAAACAGCACCTTTTATTTTAATTTTAAATCACTTCAAACGTATTCCCAGAGACAAATATGTCTACCTCATAGTTCGCCAAGTTCTATTCAGTTTACTTTTTGCATTCATGTACTTGCTTACTTAATGTATGGCCAATGGATATTATTATTATTATTATTATTATCATTATTATTATTATTATTATTATTATTATAATTATTGTTTTTTATTATTATTATTATTATTATTTATCATCATTATTATTACTATTTTCATTATTATTATCATTATTATTATTATTATTATTATCATTATTATTATTATCATCATCATCATCATCATCATTATTATCATTATTTTTATTATCCAATCGAAGGCATCTAATTATATCGACAAGCTTATGACAAAACATCACAATGAAGAGTTAGCTCAACTGGCAAAAAGGATCGTACTAATAAGTAACATTTTGCCGATAAATATTAGTTGATAGCTGCTCAATGTCTGTAAATGTGCATCTTTTAAAAGTACCAATACGCACATTGTTTCACTGTCATGTTTCTCTCACAGGTGCTCTCCAAACCTTTGTAAGAAACATTTTCAAATAACGTTCCAGGGATGCATGCACACTTATGATTTCTCTCATTTTGTAATCCATCTTCTCGCTTGTATAGGGTGTAGACAGACTGTGCTTCCAAAATGGACCTTTTCCAAAACATAACCAGTTTAAGAGGTTCAAAGGGAAAGTATTAGTCCGAGTACAGGAATCTTCATAATTACAGAACTGTTTTTTTTTTTGCTATGTCAAAGACCTCCAGTGAGACGAGGTACTCTGTTGAGTGTTTTGGGGAGGGGATGGGGTTCTCTCTGGCTGTGCGGGGTGTATAATAGCTTGAGTGCCACCCTAGTCGACTGTAGCCTGGGGAGGAGGGGGCTGATATCGTGACTTGTCGTGGCACGGGTTCGCTATCTCTCATGCCCCGGACTGCCCTACCGCAGACTACCCCGTCCAGAGGGCATCTCTACCCTACCCTCACGCAACCCTACCCAACCCTATATACCACACACTTAAGTTCAGCAGCGAGGGAGAGGGAGACTCATTGGGATACAGAGAGGTGATGGCTCTGACTTGAAAAAACAAACACACTTCGATAAGCCTCGACGCATACATGTATAGTCTGTGGGCAAAAGCCTTAACCCTTCCAGCTGAGGCTACTTTCGTCCAAAGCACATGTACCCAAAGTTTTTTTAAACCAATTGAACCCTGTCATGTTGGCATTCATTGGTTAGCTCTCGCTGAGTACTCCGGATGAGTACTTATGTGCCAGGATTTCAACCATTTTTCAGATTTATTGCATACTTTTGTATTGTCCAAATTAGGCACCAGCAGCATAAGGGTTAAGAGAGTCTTGTACGTTATAATGTACTATCTTCCGAATCCAGCAAACCAAGCATAGTTTATGCTTGTCTTAAGATCAAACATGCGATACAATACTTGATAACATCTAAATATATAGTCTTAATAAAGGCAAACTCACTGGCTCTGTGGAGGACTGAGGAAGTATCATTAAGTTCAGGATATACTCGTTCTATCGAAACGCTTTGTTAAGCCTTCTGGCTTTCTACAACCGTTGCCACTATCACCTGGCAGCCTGGCATGAGTCTGCCATACCTGGCGGCGACTTTCACCACACGCTAGACAGGCACTAGATTAACCGTTTATCGTGAAATTGTACCCCCACCCTGGGGGGACTTACACGAGCCATCAGCTCACACCACCCTACTAACACTCCGGCACTTGTTTAAGCAACCCGAAATATGTGTAGACAGAAATGTTCTCCAGAATTCATACCCCCAAGGTTCACCATTTTAAACGCCATTGGCAGCCTGGTATCGATACCGATACACGGTCTAGCCTCATTAGGGAACGGATACCATGATTAATAGCAATTCAACCCAGGGACAAAGATAATAGTGGTGACTTCTTGCTTTATTCTCATTTCACAAAATACCTTGAATATATTGAAATCACAATTAATTATACTTCATATCTTTTAAATGTTTAAATGGATATTACAATCAGATATGCTCTTTGATTACGATCGACCTAATAGGAAGTATTATAATCCGGCGGTATTTGCATTGCTTTATGCTTAAGTATTACTTGGAAGAGACCATGAGAAATGCATCATTTTCATATTTCATTTGATACATGAAAACTTTTTCACTCGAAAAAAAAGCATAGACACACTATCAAAAACGTGATTGATATATGTAATGATATTATATCTATCAATATACCGATAGTCCAAGATATTTAAATATCATCACAATTCACCTTTAGTACTAGTGACCCGGTACATGTAACGAAACTATTTCACTAGTATTTTAGGCAATAAATAACGTTGCCACTTTTGTAGTGCTGATGGTTGAATTACTAGTAGTTGGTATGTTTGCATCCTGTCTCACAGTTGCTAGACAGTTGCATAAAAACACTAGCTCTAGTCTTGCAATTTAACAGTTTATGTTTTGGTGGTGAATATTATATTGCAAGTGTGTCCGAGGTGTAATGAATATGGTACAATAATTGATTTAAGGGATATACATCAGAACCAACTCACTATCAAAAATAGTGAAATTTAAGTTGGAATAGAATTTTATTCGCATTAGATACTGCATGTTCATCAAGCTGACAAAAAATGCTCTGTTTTCATGCTGGTTATGAAACATCCTACGGGGCATACTAGTATATCCTTTACATATGACTAGAAATATTCTTCGCAACCCTATAGTGATTGATAAAACTGGACAACTTTCCATTCGTTCTTATGGCAAATTCTCCACGAGTTGATAGCAATCTCTTACCTCCTCATACTATTCTGATGTGGTAACATACATGCTATCTGGATACCTAGATCGCCACCTGACAGTTGCTAAAAGGAAATGTCCGGCCCACATTGTACTAGCGGAAGCCATCTCTACATTAAAGGCATAAGCAACTCTTGACTTGGGCCACTCACAATACTTATAACCACTTATCCTCCAATGATGTTCGTGATAACAACTTGAAATTCCCATTGAAGAGTTATTCAGATTAAAAGGAGGATTGAGATTGCATCTCGGCGAAAGGCTTAAAGCATTGACAGCATGATTTAATCTGCAACCCCCGCCTCAATGCTGGGGTCGGCTCCTGGCCATAGACATTGTGGGCGAAATCACTATGGGATAAAGTGTGCGGATTAAGGTTATCAACTGACTCTTTAATGGCAAGGTGTTGATTACCTTCAGTGCGCGGGGCATGGTAATAGTCACGCCCAGGATTTCGGCATACCTGAAAAGTTCAACACGCCAAATACTGATACAAGTTAAACATAATTTTCTATTTTAATATAAACACGCAAATACATACAGCAAAATCATACTCACAGGACATAACGCGCAAATATAAATATATATATATATATATATATATATATATATATATATATATATATATATATATATATATATATATATATATATATATATATATATATATATATATATATATATATATATATATATATATATATATATATATATATATATATATATATATATATATATATATATATATATATATATATATATATATATATATATATATATATATATATATATATATATATATATATATATATATATATATATATATATATATATATATATATATATATATATATATATATATATATATATATATATATATATTAGCATTAAAACATATATATATATATATATGTGTGTATACATATATATATATATATATATATATATATATATATATATATATATATATATATATATATATATATATATATATATATATATATATATATATATATATATATATATATATATATATATATATATATGTATATATATATATATATATATATATATATATAAATATGTATATATATATATATATATATATTTGTGTGTACATTGAACACTTGTGTACATTGAACAATTTTTCTTGTCCTGGCACACTCCCATTTAAAATCATTGGGAGGCTACCTTGACACATTGAACACCTGTCTACCTTGAACATTCAACACCAAATTTGTTAACACTGAACATTCTGCACTGATTTGAATTTTTTCATCGTAAATGTGGTCAATGAGAAATTAAATAAAATGTTTTTTTAAGTGATATTTTTGTAATGGTTATTATGTGAAGTTCTAAACTCTATGATGAAAGCGGCTGCAAATGATTGATTGTAACTCCTGAAGAAGAAGAAGAAGAACAACAACAACAACAAGAACGAGAAAACGATGAAAAAGAGGAGGGGTGCGAGGAGATAGGAGAAGAAACAGGGGAAGACGCTGACGACGACGACGACGATCACTATGAATGAATGAAAGATTAAGATAATGGTGATGATGATGGTGATGATGATGAGTCTGGGGTCATGCTATAGTGAACGACAATAACGCCAGGTGACAATTCAATTTTACTCGTAAACGGATCAACTACCACTGCGGCTCTGGAAAAGATTGGTGTCTAGAAATGTGTTTTAATGCTAATATAAAAAGATAAGATTTAATGAATATGAAATATGATAGGAAGTTGTCAAGTCACCGGACACCCACCAAGAGAGAAATAAGTAGAGGGCGGCTTGGCCGGGACAAAGAACTGGCGAGGAGTAGTTGGAAAGGGATCCGACATAAAGAAAGGGTAAACATGGAATTTTATAGCGTCCCCAATCTGTTATCAACTCTTTCTTTCACTTCTTCCTATCAAACCTATTCCACGTGTAGGAAAAGTGAACAAATACATAGTTTGGCCATTATTCCGCCGTCGTGCACGACCATGCAGAGGTCTTTATCTGCGCCCATCGGCAACCTAACACCACACTTAATAAAACTGACACAACATCAGCAAGATTACCAGCACACAAGATTTGTTTGATCAAGTGAAAGAGAGAAAATTGAGGTATTCCTAGCGGCTCAAAGGCCGTAAGGGTTGGATGGAGAGGACATAACAAGAGATCCGTAAGGGGTGGGGGGCAAATATCATAAACAACACTATCTAACCTCAAAATAGCACTAGACCATACATTTTATCAGCAATGCAAATTACATCAGCGTTTTTGTTAGGAAATTAAAGAATTTACATGGGAAAATAAGGGTAACGTAGATATGATATTTTGTGCCCCCTTACGGCCCTCACTAAGGGGCTAGTAGGGGCCTGCGGCCGCGTTAATTTCCGCGTGGTTTCATCCTTTGCGGCGAGAAGTTGTAAGCTGGGAGGCAACCCGATCCAGGCGCTACGACTCCGCAACACCTACAGGGGTGTAGGCTTTGTCCACGCCGCCACTGCTGCTTTTTCTCCCCGAGAAATCAGCGGAGAATGGAGAGAAAATGTGATACGTTATGGAGAAAACCCCTTACAAGCATGGCTTCATGGTGGGACAAATGATCAGGCCAAACGCAGACGTTTTTGGATATCTCAATCATCGGCTTTTTATAGCATTCCTATATTCTAACCAACTTCTTTCAAAAACATTCCTGGGATGTTCCGACTGTAGATCAAATGACCAGGATTTAAAAGGAAAAATGTGATATTGATCTTGTCCACCCTTTTTTCCTCGCCGTGTCCTCATATTCATTTCCTTTAAAATGTGTCTTCTTGTTTTGGCGTCTAGGACGTCGCTCCTATATAATGAGAATCACAATCCGACAGTTATATCACCATCGATATCGACGACAACACCCTATGCGATGGATTAAATGACTTATAAATGTCATTGAAAAATCAAACAGTATTTTCAATGTACTCCATATTTGTAAATTTATGTAGATGCCCTTTATAAACGATGTTCGTGAGATAGGTCCGTCGTAAAATGGTTGTGTTATCGCCTATTCCCATGCAAGCGGTTCAAGCCCATGTCGCAAGAAAAATCATATACATGTATAATAGAAACTCATAATATCCATTGCAATACTGCCTCACTTCAACCAAAAAATCAGTTTCCGTTTTGCTAAAGATGTTTTTGAGATTTTACCCCCCCAAAAAAGAATTATTAAAAATTAAGTCTCGATTTTTTAAAATTGATTCAACAGTACCTTAATACGTTTTTGCCTAACTAGTGAAAATTTCTCAACTTATACGGGAAAGAGTCAGTTTTAGCCGAACTGATATTCAATTGTGATATTTCGAATTGTGGGCACGATCTCACTAAATTGCCGAACTCGCTGCAAGCAAACTATTTCTTTGACCGTTTTGCACACTCAACGTCCTGCTTAACAGAACAGTCCTTGCTCGTACATCAAATCATAATTTATGCACTTTTTAAGTTGGGATGCTTTTTTGTAATCTAACAAAATTGCTTTTTGATCAGTTGAAAATGTTCATGCACAGTTACATTACCCGAA
Source organism: Maea johnstoni (assembly GCA_963942565.1). Classification (NCBI taxonomy): domain Eukaryota; kingdom Metazoa; phylum Annelida; class Polychaeta; order Spionida; family Magelonidae; genus Maea; species Maea johnstoni. Next base: position 37,659,257 of record OZ012684.1, read on the forward strand.
TAATCATAGTAACCGTCTCACTAGTTCGACGTTGAGCCGCAAGGGGGCGCCACCTGACGGCACAAGGCAAGTACAGAGAAACCGTGGAGATGTGAATACCTTAAGCGTTCACATGAGGGAATGTTCACATCTCATAATGGAAAATGTGCAAATGATACCGAGGATAAGAAGGTGTTCGCATCTCCGGGATGTTCACAATTAGAGGTTTCAATGTACTTTGTTTAAAACATCACAATTCGTATCTGACAGACCAAAGGCATTTTAGTTGTGAGGGGTGCCTTTTCTAGTTAAGTTTCGAAGAAATGGCATATAGAGCATCAACAATTTCGAAAGTGAATAATATGATTCAGGAAAGAAAACGATGACACACAAGAGAAACTGAATCAGATGCGGTATTCTGGACGTTGGTTCGCGATTCTCCCGACAGGTGCCAGCACCTCCCGATGTATGACTGATGACCCTTGACACATCATGCGCAGTTTGACACGGTACACAGCTTCAAAATGCTCAAAGGTCCAGTGCAATGCTTCAGAGGCTACAAGACGGATCATCAGATCATAGATCTACGGGAAAAGAAAAAAGGAAAAAAACTACCAAGTTAGAAAACACTACTATAAAAAATGTCTGTGTACTTAGGTTTATAGCAGATATAAACACGTTTCTCTCACCAAAGGGGATATCCATTTCAATAGTGTCGTGATACTCTGTTTGGTAGATATTCAAGGGCATTTTCTTTCTTGAGAAAAGTTTTAAATGATTACCCTCGAAAACCCCATGAATCGGGGTTTGAGAGTGCAAGCATTCACCGCAGGAAAGCAGTTTTTTGTTTCAAGCATACGGAAGCCTATTAGGACCACTGAATTTTTTTTCTCTCATTTATTTCCTTAGAAATACGAAAATCTAAAAAAAGAAAAAGAAAAAATAATTGTCTCAAGATCCTCGTTCGGAATTTTTTTTTTTAAATATTTTTTTGTGTTCTGCAAAGTTATTAAAAATAGATAGCCAATCACTGCCTCGCTCGTGTAGCCTTGTCAATCACACTAGACGCGCGTGAGGCAGCGCCGGCAGTGGCATTCTTGTCTGAACAACGGATAAATACACGTTTTAGCTACATTATTTTCCGTGTTACCTTTCATTATACTTTATTGAACAGGTATACAAACACAAACACACGCACATACATTGCCGGGACTGTCTGCGAGCATCAGATCGTTCTGGTAAGGACGTAGGTGACATGTCAATATCCCTGCAACGCGCTGGGCGTGTGTGTGTGTGTATGTGTGTGTGTGTTTGCATGTCTGTTCTATTAATTAAAAACAACATTTCTAAGACCGCTTACAAGACCACAATTGTTTTTTTAATTTTTATTTTCTTCCTTAGAAATCCGAAAAACTAAATAAATAAAAAATATGTATATATATATATATATATATATATATATATATATATATATATATATATATATATATATATATATATATATATATATATATATATATATATATATATATATATATATATCAAGATCCTCGATTCTTGCGTACACGAGTTGTAGGAACAATTCTGGTACATTCCCCAATTAGACAATCGTGGTATGTACCAGAATTGTACGAACAATTCTGGTATATATAAGCGTACCAGAGTATTGTTACTAAGCTCGGACAATTCTAACGACCTAAACTGAGCTCCAAATAAAACGAACGATTTGATTGGTTTAAAGGCTTGGCATCCGGAATCGGCTACTCGTGCTAGGCAGTGATTGGCTAACTATTTTTAGTAAATTTTCTCAACATAAATATATATATATATATTTTTTAATTCGTGAACGAGGATCTTGAGGTATTTTTCTTTTTTTTTAGATTTTCGGATTTCTAAGGAAAAAAATAAAAATCTAAAAAAGAATTGTGGTCCTTGTAAGCAGTCTTAGAAATGTTTTTTTTACTTAATAGAACAGACATGCAAACACACACACACACATACACGCCCAGCGTGTTGCAGGGATATTGACATGTCACCTACGTCCTTACCAGAACGATCTGATGCTCGCAGACAGTCCCGGCAATGTATGTGCGTGTGTGCGTTTGTATGCCTGTTCAGTAAAGTATAATGAAAGGTAACACAGGGAAACTTATGTAGATAAAACGTGTATTTATCCGTTGTTCAGACAAGAATGTCACTGCCGGCGCTGCCTCACGCGCGTGTAGTAGTGTGATTGACAAGGCTACACGAGCGAGGCAGTGATTGGCTATCTATGTTTAGTAACTTTGCAGAACACAAAAAGTATTTTAAAAAAATAATAATTACCGAACGAGGATCTTGAGACAATTTATTTTTTTAGATTTTCGGATTTCTAAATAAAAAAATAAAAATAAAAAATATTTTTTCAGTGGTCCTAATAGGCTTCCGTACTCCACAAAACGGTAGTGATTATTTTTTTTTATTTTTTCATTTTTCATTTTTCATTTTCTCTCCCCCAAAACCGGTTGTGAAAATAAAAAGTTTTTCATTTTCTCTTTCACATGGTCGGAAAAAATATAATTTTATTTTCTCTCCACTGAAAACGGTCGTTAAGATAAACAAAAGTGTTTTATTTGTTCTTTTCCACTTGGTCCATCCTATGATGATTATCACAACGAAACTAATTTCTCATCACAAAATGGTCATGGCCATAACAAGGTTAACAATTTCCGTGCTTTTGGGGGGCCATTCCGATTTTCAATCATATCTGAAAGAGTCTTGCTCAATGCTGCAACTAAATGGTTCATCAAACCTCCGCTAGGAGGAGCCACTTCCTAGGGGATTATTTTGCAACAATTGTCGTCGAAATTAAACATAACATGGATTGCTTTTTAGTCGTCCATTTAGATGTTAGGAATTGATGTCAATATTGAAGTTCAAATTCTTTTGGGAGATACGTGTGTGGCTAGTTTGCAATGTTTGTAATACATAACGTAAGGAACACTTTATAGAAAGCAGACTAGAGGTGCTTAACAACTACATGTATATGCTTAAGACTTGACATACTCGCACGTTTTTGTAAAGGATATACTGGATAAGAAATGAGGCAAATCGGGTCAGTCATCTTCTCTCAATATTATATGCATTGGCTTCAATATCGAAGATATACAAATACATTTATATTGATTCATTTACACTTGTATCCAATTGGTAATTATGGTTGTGTTGTATTTTAGAGCAATGCAGCTTTCAAACATAAGCTATCGAGCGACGCACATTTGATAACATACCCTCTATTGTATGCTTTTTATTGGCCAAATCTCAAGAAACATAAACAGAACTACATAGAGCTGTTGTAAAACAAAACGAAAAGGTCGTACTAAACTTATTTGAGATGAAAGTAACGTAAGTTGACTAAGTAAAATTGACTAACTGGTCAGCAGGAAAAAAACCGAAAAATATACTTTACAACGACTAGAGAAGTCAAGCCAGTCGATAAGCTCTAAAAATCATTATGTCAAATATCGCCCTACTAGACGGACACCCTCTCTGTACATTCTGATTATCTATTCGTCAGCAATTAACTGCATGTCTACCAATTCCATTCTGTTTTTTATTGAGAAATAAATGATCTGTTACCAACTTTTCTATGTCTATGGCATCCAATATATCATGAAATGACAAATCTGAAATAGAGCAATATTTTCAAAGATTACCTTTATTACAATATATTTGTCTATAAAGAAATGTTGGCTATCTTTTACTGTCTCTTCTCTTTATTTTCTCCATATAAATGCACACATATTGTATGGTTCACTTGCATGTACACAAACATTATTTGATATGATATAATACTTTTACTATCTATCCTAATGGTCCGGGTGGACAAGCAAGTCAGTAAAAGCCATTAAAACTCTAAAAAAATGTTTACCAGTTCATTATCAGCAGGGCCCTCCAATATCATACCGAGCAGCCAAGGAAACAAGGTGGATTCACACTTTGCCCCCGTTGCCCTGGAGCTGTGATTTACACGCATTTAAAAACAATTAAGGTCGGCCAAAGAGTTAACGATACAGGACACGATAAGGCACGGACCGACCTAGCCATAGGGGATGTTAGCACAGTCTGGTATTTGATATATTTCATCTACAATGTCGATGATGTGTATTGACCCCAGCACCATACCTCTAGTTCTTTGTATTGTTCGGGAAATGGTTAAGAACACATTAGGGTAGATTTAGACCACGACATGATATTAGTGGATAACTGCCAATTAAGTGCCTAGATATGATATTCTGACACCTAAAGACAAACTTTAACCCTTTAATGGTGGTGCACTATTCGAAGGTTCTTATTGATTTTTGGTATCAACTTCCATAATTGAAACAATCTAGTTTCATAACTACATTGAGGGAAGATTATTTTCTATTCTGTAAAGGTTTTCAAACAATATCATCATCAGATGAAGAAACATATATACGCTTTCAAGTTAATGCGTTTGTGAATCTTTTGGTTACTTCTCTGAAGTTTAATTGGTTTAGAATATCTCAAGGTAACATCTAAGTAATGTACGTCCCTGGTAATACACATACCCTCTTTAAGTTAGGTGTCAGACCTACAATAGCCAATGACCCCAATTTAAAACTCGTCAGTAAAGGTAGAGATGCATGCACTCGATGGTTCGCTAAAATGAATACTTATTGAGATGAATAAGTTAACATAGAATTACTTTTGGATATCTGTTGAGTATGCGCACATGTATTTATAACAATCGGTACCATCACTTACGACTCCCAACTTCATAGCAAAGCTAGAAGAAGAATATCATACGCTAGTATTTCCGGTTTTATCGAAACAGGATCAAGGTTTTGCTCACATAAACTGTATATGCTTATACCGATAATTTACCATGTAATAGCTTATGTCGATACAGAGCTGCCACGAGTGCCAGTGGCCATACATTGGCTACCCATACATGACAGCCGCGCCAGCGGGGGCTTACTTAACAGTCAGAAATGCACATCTTTAGGGCATCATGTCCAGTTGAGCCGTACCACCACCACCAGCAGCAGCAGCAGCAGTAGCAGTAGCAATGACACTGGGCAGCAGGTTCAGGAACAGTATGTAGGTGGACAGGATATGATATGATTCAGTTGATTAGCATCAGCTACTCTACATAGAGGAATGTGGCTGGTCCAGTCCTGACTCACTACCCACCATGCATTACATACACAACAGGATGTCATAGGGACCAGGAATACCTTCACACAAGGAATACCCGTTGCACGCGAGTGGCTTTATTTCTCTATATGTAAGTAGGTATTGACTTTTAATTTTTTAAAACATTGTTTTTTACCTTAATTTCTTAAGTCAATTATTCTAAAATAAAAGACGTATTTTTCGTTTAGGTCACCATGAGAGCGTGTGGTATTTTACCAGTCCTTGACAGTGACTTTTTATTTATTGAACAGATGTATTATGCGGATTACATTGTCATGCGTACTGCTAAATATCATATTATAGCATATAAAGTACATACATATGAAATAGGATTAAGGGCAAAAGGCGAAAGAAAAATCTAATATACACATACTTTATTTCAGATATCAGATGTGGCTGTGAATCACCTACCAAGATGAGGATATTTCTCATATCAGTACTATTACTTGGATTGATACTGTCATGTAAGTAGACCTTTAAGCAATACCAGTTATGAAAAGTTTGAAACATAATCCTCATACAGAGTGAAACTTGTTTTGAGAAATCATTTA
>OZ012684.1:37665185-37675185 GCA_963942565.1 Maea johnstoni
AGTGACTTGTTGTGTAAACCCTGTTTTAGACCACTTGTATAAGCATGTCATTATAGAATGAATGAGGTCAGTGAATTTGTATAATCTGCGAGATCACATGAAAAGCCAGGTTGGCTTAAATACGAAAGTGAGATTCGAAATACGTATTGATACGACAATAGCTCAGAGTGCATATGTCTTATTAATTGACCTGAATAGTTACTGTCTGACATGACTAATCACAGGAAGTCTTTAGGCGACGCGGAGAATCAGATACGGTCAGTTTCATATCAGTCTTGCTGGTATTGTATAAAGAAGACAAGTCTTGAATTCATCGTTCGACTTGTACTTTTATTGCTTCCTTCATACACCAACTATTTGTAATATAACATGTTGCTGAGACGTTCACCTTCTCCCACAAGCCTTGGAAATGGAGTTAAATGAGCCCTTGGAATGGACCGAGAAGAGAGTCTTCTCTCTCCTTTTATGAGAAAGCAGTTACAAAGCCTTGTAAACACAATGTGGCAGGGTGAGAGTATTATTGTAGGTGGCGAAATCCTTACTGAAATAACATTAGAACATAACCTACAATATATGCCAATTATAATTACAGCTATGGTCACATTTGTTGGATGATTGTCTTATGAATACCAGATATGTCAACAATGTTTTTTTAATTTGGGGTGAAAACAATGTTTTTGTTATATATATATATATATATATATATATATATATATATATATATATATATATATATATATATATATATATATATATATATATATATATATATATATATATATATATTTACATATATATATATATAAGTATATATATATATATATATATATATATATATATATATATATATATATATATATATATATATATATATTTACATATATATATATAAGTATATATATATATATATATATATATATATATATATATATATATATATATATATATATATATATATATATATATATACTCAAAAGCTAGTGGGCCATGTTCTGTCAATCAGGTGTGGCATAATACTTCTATGCCTTTCATTTTTACCTAACTAGGCACAGGCCAAGATGACGGAACAAAAGCAAAGGAAGACGACGTCACTACACAAGGCGACGAGACAGATACGCCTGGTGGAGACGTAATGTCTGATGATGAAATGGCTGATGCTGCGGATGAAGATGTTCCTGAAGAAGGTGAAAAGCCAGAGACGCCCGATGAAGATGCTACTGCTGACGGTGAAGGGGCGAAACAGTCGGATGGTGTTAGTACAGACGATGAGGAAACAGACACTCCAGCTGGAGCTGCTACAGAAGCTAAAAAGACAGAATCCGAATCCGAATCCCCTGATGGGGAAGATGGAAAGACAGAATCAGAATCAGAATCCCCTGATGGGGAAGATGGAAAGACAGAATCAGAATCAGAATCCCCTGATGGGGAAGATGGAAAGACAGAATCAGAATCGCCCGATGGGGAAGATGGAAAGACAGAATCAGAAACAGAATCGCCCGATGGGGAAGATGGAAAGACAGAATCAGAATCAGAATCGCCGGATGGGGAAGATGGAAAGACATTATTTTCTGACGGTGCTATCGCGGCTGATGAACAGACAGAATCATCCGATGATACCATTTCAACAGAAGAACCCGAGGCCACAACTAAATCCATGATGTCCACCGCATCAACGGATGAGCAGGTTACTGAAGAGCAAACGACAGTGTCAACAGAAGACAACATGTCAACAGCCACAACTGACTCTGTTGACATCCCAGCCACAACCACAATGGTGTCATTGGCAACCACACGATCCACATCGAACGGCGATACCGGAAGTGGAGTCGATATGATGCGCAAACATATGGAGTGCGACCTGCGCACACACCAAGGATGTGACCTGGATAACTACGAGCGTTGCGTTCTGCTGCAAGGGAAAGCTAAGACTTGCCAATGTCTGGCTGGTTACACTCGAGGTCCTGATGGAACAAAATGCATAGGTAATATCATTCAACTTACAAAAACAATTGTATTGTGTTGTATTGTATTGTACATTTATTAACTTTATCATTGAATGCAAAATTATACATATACAATCAGCGAGTAAGTCTTGGAAATGATTTGGAATAATAACATAACATGACCAATGCATGTAGTATTCGGTGTTGCATGACCTAAAGAGAACTATTGCAACAAAATGACAAAAAATAGACCAATTTCTTTTGGACAGAAGTAAGCTTTAGAAGAGAGTATGAATGACTGAATACAATCATTACATGCCATCAAAAGTAAAACGTGCTTACATCATGTCGTCTATCCATAACATCATAGTATCATTATACCCCGGTGTCATATTCTATAAGAAGTGTTTACATCGTCCTTTAAACTATTATTGCTTGCAGCAGCCAAAAGACGCCTATCAATTTTAGTGAAACCTTTAAGATGAAGGCGTAGGTATATCATTCTTAACCCAATTACTGATCGCAGCAGCCAAAGGCCACCTGGCAATTCGGATGAAATTGTAAAGGTCAATAGTTAGAAAGCATCGTTAGGAAAAAGTTTGAAGGGGAAATGTTAATCAGATCATTATCAATAACTCCCTCAGATATATGTCTTAAAATCATGATTGAGTTGGTGGACATTGTCCATAGTACCACATATCCAGATGGAAACTTAAAGAAGGACACGAAATGGTCAAGTGTACATCTATAAGTAGCTGTCGGCCGCAGTAATCATATTACCAAATATTAACTTTCTCATTCCATTCAAGACGTTGACCAAATCCTATTTTTTCATTTTCTAATATTGTATCACCGTTTCATGTTAGGTTTCAAGCAGTACAATTTCTCCATCCAGACATCCTCTCCATATAACAGTAAGCTTGAGGACAGAAGCTCGGCGGAGTACAGACTGATGATATACGAGGCCACGACGTTGGTAGGTTCACATGTAGTAAAGTATGTAAAACATGCCATGAGTGGATCGGTTACCTGTATGTAGTGTTAAATAAGTAGTGCTAGCAAACCTGAGGATTGTGTACAGGCTTAAACACAAATGAGATAATACCTTCTGTAAAATGTATTGCATCTGTTTTGTGTAATTGTTTTACCATTCTTTGCAAGAATATAACTCCGAATATTGTTATTTGTTTGCCCCTTAATCAAATCTAAAATAACATATTAGTATCACAATCATACCTGACATAGATTTCACAAAACGAAATACCCGTCGTTTTGGTTCATCTATGATAAATAATGAATGTCTTGACTTTGGCAACAATAACGTGGCATAGAGTGTATAAAGGGAACCTGTACCATCAACTACTAGAGTTTTGGGATTTCTTTTGTGATAAGATCATAAAAATTGTAACTTTCGACACAATACTATCACTGCATATATTCTGTATTTCCACACATATTTCAGGTATTTGAGGCTGTGAAGAACAGCATCTTGAGGCCACTCGTCGTTGATGTACAAGTTGCAAATATTCAGAAACACACCAACTCGAATATCAAAATCAACTACAACCTACTGATAGATCGATCCTTTGCACCCAGCCAAGCAGATATTGGAAATAATCTGATGAGCGGATTTAAGAAGCACTTGGGTTCATCGGAATCTACGGGTGAAAATATCAAGGTCACCGACTCCGCCATAATGGCTTTGTCTATATCAGGTAGGTGTCTATACACGAACAAAAGAAAACATTTTCATCGAGATTTTGACATTCAGCTGAAGGCAAACTGTAACTCAAATTTGAATTGCTTTTACCTTCACTTCTCTGTTTTGTGTTTTGATAGTATTCATTTATTATGTGATATTGTGTTTGTATTGAATATGTAACAATATGCAGTCAATAAACATACGATAAGAAATGAGTAACCTACTACTTTGACTCAATGAAATCATTTGATAAGATAATGTGTATTTCTTGCAGTAGTTTCTAGAATTATTGGCGGGGCCCTCAGGCCGCGCCTATCTGGGAAGCTGTTTTGAGATGTTCATGGGCCAGACGTCCGTGCTCTAAATCCTGAGGCCGGACTGAATATAATTCTCTATTCTGATTGGTTATAACATAAATGTTGCCTTTGCCGCGGAAAATCGTGCCTTCCTTATTTTAATTTAGCATGAAGTTTTCAAATATATAAAAATATTTTAAGCGTATTTAAGTATATTTTTCAATATAGGAAGGAAAATTACTAAGAAAAAAATTACTGTGTGTATAGACTAGCGCCAGTCTCACAATCACGTCACGGATTAGAGACCCGTATCGCCCACCACCTATTGTTGGCGTGAAGCGGCTTATAGGACTGCCACTAGTCTACTATATGTATAGAATGAAATCAGGAGACTTCGTAACCAAACTGGTTCGTAACCAAACTGATGCGTACTCAAGTAGCTTCGCACCCAAGAGATTTCGAAGTCTCCAGCTTGCGCCTAGAATTCCGATATTTGTTTCATTTCTACAAAAATGATACAAATCTAGTCATTATAAATTATTTTCCTCTATAATGTTAATGTTCTTTATACATCCGGTTCCCTCACAAGTTCATAAATAACTTGGCCCCGCCTTTTGACTATTGATGCTTTGCATCTACAGCCGTACTTGTCTATACTTATAAAGTAAGATCTCGTTGCAGCCCCTGATCCGTGTGCAGACCCATTGATGAACTACTGCAGTGTTCACGCCACGTGCCGAGCAACGTCCGTAGCTTTCAAGTGCACGTGCCAGACCGGATATGACGACATTTCAATTAACAAAACTGAACTAGCCGGCGAAAGGTGTGAGAGTGAGTATGTGGATTGTTATCTTCTATTATTTAATCGGACAAGTTGGCTGTGTTCCGTATACGGTAATAAGTGAATAACTGGAATCACATTAATTTTGCAGATTAAAGTGACAAATTTTGAGGAGAGGTGGAATATAGTATATGATTCTTTAAGGTCACTTTGATGGATATTGAAAAATTTCCCTTTTATTTGCTGTCACAATCTATCAGCATTTATATTGCCTTTTTATTATATCTGACCTTATAAAAGCTTTGAGGATTATGTGATTACCTGTGGTTGAAATGCAATAGAATGGCGCATATGTACTTATAGATGCAAATAAAAGCATCTCTTTGAGAATTGATAAAAGTGACAAAAGTATTTAGAGCACTATGATGATATCAAACAAGGCGACTATATTAAATGGTGATGTTTCATATTGATTCGGAATTAATACTCTCTCCCTATGTTGTAGCATTTTGCAACTGTAATAACGGCGGGAAATGTATTGTTCAGCAAGGGAAGAGAGTATGCAGGTACGTATGAGAGTAGTCGCTTACTCCCAAACTAACTTAAATAGCTGTCTTTGACTTTTACATTGTCATCCTCCTGAAGATATAAAATTTTGTCAATTTCTTCATCAAAGATTATGCTTGAAAAGACAGCTACTTAATACATGTACATAAATTGCACAGGAATGAGTAAAGAATTAACTTGGAAATCTTAATGAACTTATCATACACTTATTAACTTCAAGCAGACCCCATAGCACTTTGGAATGATAGATTTAGATACCAGTTGAAATAAGTTGTTTAACTTTTAATATGAGGGTCTAAAGTATCAGTGCCATTGGTCAATGGGATGTCTATCCCTACAATACTGCTTTTGCCCTTCTCTTTAGAAAATATGCCTTTGCACAAACTTACACAATCCTATACTAGTATTCGTTTTAAATACAATGCATACAAAACTCGTGTGATATGTACATATACGAGCAGTCTGATGTCTTATACTAATTGCTGAATGTCATTACGTTTCCCTTTGTCTGTCTATTTCAGTTGCAGACAGTGGTACATGGGAGAGTTCTGTGAGGTGAATGGACAGGGTAAGAAACAAAGGTGCAGTTTGAAAGACGTCGAGAGCACGGTGCAGACATGGAATTGCTAGTAATAGGAAAGGTGCATGTACAGGGATCATTTCCGAAAACCCAATATCCCAACGTAATTTGAGCCATAAAGAAAATGTAAATAAACCATGACAAGTGTTGGTGAATTTGTCAGTCATCAATATTCATAGGTGGTACAGTCAAGGTAGTGATTTCAATTCAATTCAAAGAGACAAAGAGTTCACGATTGGAAATGGAGCAATATTTCTATGGGGCGCCGTTTGTAACATCCATACTTTTGTTGACAGAAGCAACTTTTGTCCAACAAAAGTCACTTTTGTCTGACAAAAGTAATTTTGTCTATAACAAAAGTAATTTTGTCTATGACAAAAGTAATTTTGTCTACGACCAAATTACTTTTGTCAGACAAAAGTTGATTATGTCAGACAAAAGTAATTTTGTCTATGACAAAATTATTTTTGTCTGACAAAAGTAATAAAAATTGCTTCTGTCAACAAAGGTAACTTTTGTTAGACAGAATTACTTTTGTCGAGACAAAATTACTTTTGTGTTACACATGGCGAGACCTTCGCCAAGTGTTTCATTCAGAATTCTGTCCTAGTGCCTTGCATCGGTTATAGATGGCGTGTACGTCCGCCTATAGACTGGTTGAAGCACTCGCCGACTCGGGCACATGCATTCAATACACCATGCACTATCGTTTGGCTGGTACGAACTAATACCGGCCGAGTGTGTTACTGTTTGAGTAAGTTGCAGTGTGGGATACCACGGATCTCCGTCGGCGAAGATAAAGGTGAGTAACATCAGAGAAGAACTTTAATTGAACGGGCTGCAGTATCTAGAACGAGATACTGCATCTCGATCGAGCTTTGGAGATGCTTCAACTCGTCTATTCGATCATGCACGCCATCTGCCATCGCTGCACGACACTAAGACAAAATTACTTTTGTCTAGACAGAAGGTGGTACAGTCAAGCAGAGAGGTCTATTTATAGAGAGTGGCAACGGACCATGCAGTCCATTAGCTTAACACTGTGGGGGCAAATCTTACCTAGGAGCTCAAGATAAGGGAGGCGGCCATCTTGCCCGGTGATTTAGTTATCAGGTTAGATGGACCTCTTGCACTTTCAAACATGTAAAAAATGAATTTCACTTCTTGGAGAGGCTTAACAATATAGTGATCATGGGGATGGAGGTATGAACTATTGTTTGCTATGCTTAATTGATGTTAGCGTAATTGCAATACATGTATCTGGAGAGGTTCAATTGGGGACTCTATTTCACCAGTGATATGACTTAGCATCAGCCATGAGAGACATTTCAGTAAATTCCACCTTCTAATTCTCAGATACCAACCATTTCAAGTGAGTTGATAAGTTGAAATAGATAAATAAAGAAGTTAATCTCTAGCGTAAATTTATTTTCAAAGAAAATGGTACACCTGCAATAGTATTTTTTTACGGTTTTCTTGACCTTTTCTAAGGTAACAATGGAATTATATGTTCTGCCATTTTCTAAGCTGAATGGTGATAAATGACATTTTAAAAATATTTTTCAATCTTTATCTCCCATGTTAAGTTTAGAATTAATAGATTAGTATTTCCTTGTATCATTGTTATAAGTTATTCTGTACTGCATTTGCTAGTTTCAAGGACTTTAAAGTCTCAAATTTCTGGTCAACTCCAGTTCCATGGCATCAACAGACAAATTAACTTAAAAAAGACTGTCACAAAAGAGGTTATCAAATGAAATAGCTGTGATGACACATACCCATGTTAGCATTCTGAAGACATATCAAAAGTCTTGAGCTGAATCAAGAGTAGGCTTATTGCAATTACTATAGTAGGCTAACATCAGTTAAACAGAGTCAACAAATAAAACAGTACTCACCAGCATTCCTAGCATGCCCAGGTTGATAATCCTCCTCAAAAGGTAAAAGCACTTAATAATGTGTGTAGGTTTGTATTAAGAAATATTCAAGACAAGAAGACAAGAGGTTGATCAGTAAAATACATTAAACCAATTTTCCATTAGTTTCTAGTGGGGCCACTCTAGTGTGCAGTTGTCAGTGGCTAGTGGTGTATTCTTAAGAAGGATTTGGAGGTACCAGACTATCTAGAAGTGTGAGAGGCCGACGAACCCCCTCACCTAACAAGCTAAAATAATACTTTCCTCTGCTTAGTCAGGAAATCAAATGCCAAACATGCAATTGTGTATCTGTCTGTTAACAGCAGATAATCCCCTCAGACAAACAGGATGCTAATCTGAGTTATCAGACATATCTCCGCCTGACACCAATCAGCTTATTTCCTTCTTGAGACAAAAGACAGGAATTGAGGAATGAATTTCAATTGCACCGGGTGCCCTTAGTTGTTCTCCCAGTTATAACATAAACATCAAATACTTTGGTCAGTTGTATAATGATTTTCCTTATAACTTGCAATTTTTCTTATTAATTGCTATAAGTATTGACTATGGAGTAACAGTCTGACTGAAAGAATTTTAAGTATTAACTCTGAAGTTCTTTCTTCTTAAAACATCAAACCCCAAATTAAATAGTGTACATGCACTTTGCATCTGATAAATGAGACTAGAAGTACAGTCCTAATAAACAGTATTTCGTTAAGCCACATTCAACATAAAATCTTATTCACGTTTGTCTCTCTTTTACAACAAGGCCCTCAGCACTCTATACCTGGGTCTGGGAAAGTAGATTATAACCCTGTCAGTGGTATACACAGGAAGTGGTGATAAGTAGAGCAGTACACATGCCCAACTGAGCCAGGTTAAGCCCCAGGGAATAAGTGGGGTACAGATAAGAGCTCATTTGCATAACAATAGTGCTTGACTGGTGTAGTGCTATTAGCCAATAGTATCCTGTCTCTTTAATCAATGTCTCTGAGTCAAGGTAGTGATTTCAATTCAATTCAAAGAGACAAAGAGTTCACGATTGGAAATGGAGCAATATTGTTATGGGGCGCTGTTTGTAACATCCATACTTTTGTTGACAGAAGCAACTTTTGTCCAACAAAAGTCACTTTTGTCTGACAAAAGTAATTATGTCTATAACAAAAGTAATTTTGTCTATGACAAAAGTAATTTTGTCTACGACCAAATTACTTTTGTCAGACAAAAGTTGATTTTGTCAGACAAAAGTAATTTTGTCTATGACAAAATTACTTTTGTCTGACAAAAGTAATAAAAATTGCTACTGTCAACAAAAGTAACTTTTGTTAGACAGAATTACTTTTGTCGAGACAAAATTACTTTTGTGTTACACATGGCGAGACCACTCGCCAAGTGTTACATTCAGAATTCTGTCCTAGTGCCTTGCATCCGTTATAGATGGCGTGTACGTCCGCCTATAGACTGGTTGAAGCACTCGCCGACTCGGGCACATGCATTCGATACACCATGCACTATCGTTTGGCTGGTACGAACTAATACTGGCCGAGTGTGTTACTGTTTGAGTGAGTTGCAGTGTGGGATACCTCGGATATCCGTCGGCGAAGATAGAGGTGAGTAACATCAGAGAAGAACTTTAATTGAACGGGCTGCAGTATCTAGAACGAGATACTGCATCTCGATCGAGCTTTGGAGATGCATCAACTCGTCTATTCGATCATGCACGCCATCTGCCATCGCTGCACGACACTAAGACAAAATTACTTTTGTCTAGACAGAAGTAATTTTGTCTAGACAGAATTACTTTTGTCGAGACAGAATTACTTTTGTCGAGACAGAATTACTTTTGTCAACAAAAGTAACTTTTGTTGAACAAAAGTAACTTTTGTTGAACAAAAGTGACTTTTGTGGAACAAAATTACTTTTGTCGTGACAAAATATGCTTTTGTCAACAAAAGTAATTCTGTCTAGACAAAATTACTTTTGTGTTACACATGGCGTAACCACTCGCCAAATGTCACATTTTACAATGTGCATGTTACAAACGGTGCCCCATATATTTCATCGTCTCAAGTAGAACCACTGTTACATTTTGGTGATTCCTGAATATAAGACTATAGTCACACAATAATGCAATACCTGTCTTTGTCGAAGATAAACTGGAATGACATTGTTTCAACTTTTACAGCATGTTGAAATGAATGGTTCTCGTCCTTAT
>OZ012684.1:37682685-37690185 GCA_963942565.1 Maea johnstoni
ACCCTCACAGCAGGGTGTAAGGAATAGTTTTGGTAAAAACCTAAAAAAAACATGCACAGTGTGCAGCACAGAAGAATTACGGCGTCAACAACAAAAACCTAAACAAATGCAGTGTTGCAGAGCTACACTATATATATATATATATATATATATATATATATATATATATATATATATATATATATATATATATATATATATATATATATATTTATATATATACATATATATATATATATATATATATATATATATATATATATATATATATATATATATATATATATATATATATATATATATATATATATATATATATATATATATATACTGGCCGTCTCCCGCGTCGCTTGGTCCCAAGGGGTGTCATTGTTATCTTGGGCGGATGTAGTGGGACATGCATGTACGGAAAGAAAGCACCTCTCTGCCCTTGGTTTAGTGTGAGGGGGGACCACACAGACAGATAGCTTTATATAAATGCAGATAGTTATTTTAAGAATAAATATGCTTTTACTATTGAAAGGAGCGCTTTACCACTACACTTATTAGTACATTACTGTCATTATTATCATACAAATCATAATAGTATTTCCCCCTTTTTACTACTAATACTACTCCTACTACTACTACTACTACAGCTACTGCTGCTGCTGCTGCTGCTGCTGCTATACGTACTACTACTACTACTACTACTACTACTTCTAC
The DNA here is from genome assembly GCA_963942565.1 of Maea johnstoni. Lineage (NCBI taxonomy): Eukaryota > Metazoa > Annelida > Polychaeta > Spionida > Magelonidae > Maea > Maea johnstoni. Next base: position 37,683,391 of record OZ012684.1, read on the forward strand.
TACTACTACTTACTACTACTACTACTACTACTACTTCGTAGTAGTAGTAGTAGTAGTAGTAGTAGTTCGAAGAAGAAGAAGAAGTAGTAGTAGTAATAATAGAAGTAGTAGTATTATCAATAATAACAATAATAATAATAATAATAATAATAATAATAATACTTATAATAATAATGATAGTCATAGTAGCTCAGATGTATAAACGAATGGTAATGTAGCGAGAGACCAATTACTATATGCGTTCGCAGCAGCCGTAGTATGTAGGCTCAATTTGTTTAACGAAGGCTTTGGTGACATGTTGTAATCGGAAAGCCAACAGGAAATTCAAATCTATTGAGAAACTTGAATCAAAGTAACTAAGTAACTTGAATCAAAATAACAGGCGTAACCACACCAAAATATCAAGTCTGAGGTCTGACTGCAACTCAGAACTGTCTATCAGGGAACTATATATATATATATATATATTATATATATATATATATATATATATATATATATATATATATATATATATATATATATATATATATATATGTGTGTGTGTGTGTGTGTGTGTGTGTGTGTGTGTGTGTGTGTGTGTGTATGTATGTATGTATGTATGTCTGTCTGTCTGTCTGTCTGTATGTATGTATGTATATATATATATATATATATATTATATATATATATATATCCATCCATCCATCCATATATATATATATAATATATATATATATATAATATTATATATATATATATATATATATATATATATATATATATATATATATGAATATGTATATGTGGGTGTGTCTGTGTGCACATGCATACATATACATACACACTCGGACTATAAACAACCCTCAGAGGGTAGGTACATGTACTAAGGATATGGATGTGATGCAATCGGCACAAAGCCTGTTTTCTAGGGATGCCGGATAACACTTTCCAGCACTATGATGCAGGAAATACATACTGATGAAAACCAATTCCCTTAGGGACGAGATGCTGCCTCCATCCGTTGTATTAAGACAATGCTGGCCTCATGTCCACCACAGCAGTGACCAACTTTACACACTATCACAAGTTGGCTGATAGACAGACCTCAGGGCCGGAATATTTCCTTGGGGAATGGGATGTTCGCAGCACCTTTGCCCTGATTGCTCTAGTTAACCACACTGTGTGGCCAGGAGGATATTGATGGGATGCGATTTGGGCAGAGGAGGGTGGAGCGACAGCTCGTCCTTACTTAGATAAATGAAAACTTCATCCAAGGTCTCTATGAGAATTTGTTTTCGTCAACATGTATTTCCTGCATCAAAGGTGCAGAAAAGCGTCATCCAGCATCCTTAGAAAACAGCTCTGTGCGATCGCATCCACATGATTACAGAGAGATGGATCCCCTACTACTCCAGATGATTAGTAACAGTCAATAAACATACAAATACAAAAATACCCTCTCAGGGTAGTTTATAATCCACACACACACACACACACACACACACACACACATATATATATTTATTATACCTCACGTGAAAATACTCTCATCCCATTGGATGAGAGCCATGTGTCAAGACTGCTAGCAACCTGTGTGTCTGTAGGTTCAGTGACAGCGGGCGCTACTCAAGGATTAGCGCCCGCCATCAAGTAGCTGTGAAATAGCAACCTACTGTTTCAAGATACCCCATACTGTGACGTCATACTTTCAAGATCCCCACATGTGGAAGTGAGCGAGCGGGGAAAGTAGGTCACTACGCACCGCGCGTGGCGAAAGTATTTCAAGGCTTCAGCAGAATGCCGCCGTCAACAATGGAATTATCTTATTGTTGGGAACAACTTGCGCGAGTGTCTCAATTCAGGGGAAAAAGTAAAATCTTAACCCAGTTGAGATGGTAGGTTGTTCAGGAAGGATAAATTAAATACATGTAGTATATCCCAACATGGTCAGCAGGGTAAACCTGCTGCTCCGAAATTACACTGCCCAAGTGAGTTTTGTAAGTTTCAACTTGTCATGGATTTTGGGTGCCCGGGGGTGAGGGGGGTGTTGTTCGGTATAATAAAACAAATGTGACATCCCTGCGGGGGTTGCTAACATGGTAGTCTACCCCTCGTGAGCATTGTCACCCTCGGGCTACGCCCTCGGGTGACAATGCTCACTCGGGGTAGACAACCATGTTAGCAACCCCGCAGGGATGTCATATTTGTATAATATATATATATATATATATATATATATATATATATATATATATATATATATATATATATATATATATATATGCACCTACTACATTATCTACTACTACTACTACTACTACTACTACTACTGCTGCAGCTGCTGCTGCTACTACTACTACTACTACTAAAACTACTACTACTTCTACGAAGTAGCTCGAGAAGGAAGAGAAAGAGAAAGTTGGAGTGTAATTGGATATCTTCTGTACCAGAAGATACATGGTATAAGGAAACAATCCGTAATAGAAGGACACCTAGCTGTGTGGAATGGCCATCATCAGTGCTCTTCCATAATTCAGTGTACCTTTGGAAGTGGAGTTCAACAGCTAGAAATCTAGGTTAATCCTGCTGTAGTCGGAGACAGGAAGTAGGTGTAAAAATAGCCCTGATAGGACTGGCACCATGCTGATTGGACCCTACATGTACATGCTACACCTGAAGTTGCCTACCTTCCTGGTACGAGCAGTGTGGCGTATGGGGTTAACTTATACATAAAGGGTCATTCTAAAGTTTCCCGGCTAAGTTAATCCTTGCACCTTTTTAGAAGTAGAAGAAATAGAAGTAGTAGTAGTAGTAGTAGTAGTAGTAGTACAAATGTAGTAGTAGTAGTAATGTAGCATACTACTACTACTACTATTACTACTACTACTACTACTACTACTACTACTACTACTACTACAACTACTACTACTACTGATGATGATGATTATAATAATTATGATAACACAGCAGGAGTAGAAGTAGTAGCAGCAGCCTACACCTTTTCATAATCAGATCAATTGTGAATGTGTAGGCAATCACTTAGTGAGACATATATAGAACATGAGCTTTCCATATGCTTGCACACAAGCAGGAAATTTGCATAGTTATAGGTAAGGGTATTTTTCTTTGGGGGGGGGATTGGTCACTGTTTTCTCAATTTAGACTTTCTTCAAAAGCTAATGAATCTTACAGTTGAAAAAAGCACTTTGTTCTCATTTTCAACAACAATTCTGAAAGAAATCGTTATAAGCTTTGAATTGTGCAAAAGTTAGAAAACGTGTCAAACTTCTTATTAGTCTTTCCTCAACATTTGTGAAATTTGAAGATCACTCGTCTATAACTGTTGATTGGAGCTCTGCTTGAAAACACCATCTTAGATGAAGAAAAGGATGGGCATGTAGCGAGAGACCATTTACTTTATGAGCTATAGTGAAGGACTGGACATGCCAGTGGTCTCTAATTTGAGGTCCCGAGGGAACACGGACCAATCAGGGCTCTCGTATCATTTATATTACAGAGAAACATGTGCGCCAGCATGCGCAGAGCACGACTTCTGGGCTAATCGAGGAGGCTAGCATTTTCAGGTTGACTGGCAGGTTTCATATCCACTTGTTTTATTTATCTAAACACTATGCATGTTTTTGACGGATTACCCCCAAACCCCTTGCTGTGAGGGTACGTTTGTAATACTTAATGTATTCTTAATCAGACGACCTTTCAGACTATATGTTATTTGTGTGGGCTAAACTGTTAAATAAAAGCAGGGTTGAGGAAAAATCGAGTCAAAGAAGTCAACCGTAATTCAAATGCCCCGTAGTGGTACATTTCTCAATGCTGCGAGCGCCATCTATCTGTTTTTGATTTGGAAATATTATTTAGTATCTAAACATTATATGGTATATGGTGTATATATACATATATATATATATATATATATATATATATATATATATATATATATATATATATATATATATATATATATATATATATATATATATATATATATATATATACGGTCCCCTCCTATCGGTCGAATCCTCAGAAATGAATTTCCATGAAATGTCTATGTACATCTTAGTTTACCATTTGATACGCCGGATCTCGAGTGTGCTTTGTCGTACGCAATGTGAATGGTCAGGAAATTTGGTAATGCTTATAAGGGTTATTTTGAGATGTTCTACATACGTTCTAGCCTACGCCCTCTTTCTTCATAACCAACTGCTTAGGCAATCGCTGCGCAGAATAAGAGATCAAATATCATTGAACCTCCCCCAAACATATATGCTAATAATCTGCCTTTGCCTGCACGCAAACAGGAGAGGGGTTTGGGCGGTTCACATGCAGGCAGGCAAGCCAGTTACTCGCAGGACGCTCACGCACGACTTCCTCGTATCGTAGCCGGTGGTCAAAAATGCCGAACACTGCCGAGTGCAAAAAGTCCACTCTGACAACCATGGAGTACCAGTGATCTTTGTTCCGATAATCTCTAAAATAATTTATTCTAAAACCGAAATAACAATGAAAAGGGATTCCTTCTGTTTTTCTTTTTTTCTTTTAAAGGATAAATGGAAGGCTGTGGCTTGACTAGAAAGATAACCGTTACAGGTAGGGAGACAGAAAGGAAATGTGACAATATACATCTTTAGCCTTATGGGCGGATACCCCATGATAGATCAGATAAAGACATAACTTTACTGGACCGTCCTACTACTACTACGACTACTACTACTACTACTACTACTACTACTACTACTACTACTACTACTACTACTACTACATTGAAGTGTGAGAACAACGTGTTTCCAATGAAATCCTACTCCCAATTATTGTACAGGGAAGAGAAAAGCTGATATCAGAGACATTTTAAATGAAGTGTACTGCCTGCGTCTAAATTTTATAACTAATTCTTGAAGAATCTTTCTTGAAAATTTCAAATTCAATTGCTTTGGGACACAGTCAAAATAAAACATTATCCACCGTTTTGAATAATCTTAGCTACGATGTGTCAAATTTCGGACAACTCTGTTAACATATAATGCTAGTACCTAAAATACATGTTCGAAGCCACCATGTCTCGGTGAAATTCAATATAAGGCCAAATCCTTGTACTGCGGCACAGGTGCAAGCCTATGGAAACTTCTGATATATATATATATATATATATATATATATATATATATATATATATATATATATATATATATATATATATATATATATATATATATATATGTTACAGTAAGAGTGTCAAACCAGGGATTTAGTCAAATCCCTAAAACTTTCAGGGATTTTGTCAAATCCCTGTTTCACTCAGGGATTTGAATAAATCCCTAAAATTTCAAAATAGGAGGGTATTTTTTGACTAGTTTACTGGACGCATTTCAATGCTTCCTTGGATGGTTAATTGGGTGCTACATATGATTCCTGACTATCAAAGTAATTAGGATTTGGCTCAATACTTGGTATTGTGCTAAATAATTCATGCTCAACCAAAATTTCTTTATATACATATATATATATATATACATATATATATATATATATACATATATATATATATATATATATATATATATATATATATATATATATATATATATATATATATACATATATATATACATACATATACATACACATATATATATATATATATATATATATATATATATATATATATATATATATATATATATATATATATATATATATATATATATATATATATATATATATATATATATATATATATACAGAGAGAGAGAGAGAGAGAGAGAGAGAGAGAGAGAGAGAGAGAGAGAGAGAGAGAGAGAGAGAGAGAGAGAGAGCTTAGTCCTTGGAACTAATACGCTCCCCCCCCCCCCCTCCCCTCCACCAATATTTGTATTCTAGGGGTCTTCTGCCACACCCCGCCTGTCAGGCAGACTTCCCTCGAAGAACTCTGAGCAGAACTAAAGACCAACAATTTTTGTACTACAATGTGGGTTTATCAGGGCAGATCAAGATGCTGCTCCCAAGGGAATGTCGGCTTAGGAAGTTCTATATCAGAGCCTTGCCTTGAGATGTGCATCGCTAGAAAAGAGAGGAAGGCGCTGGCTTAGGTCAGGTGTGGATTAGCCCCTTTAAGGCCAGAAACAGGTTACTGGGAGAAATATTATTATATGAAGGTCCCATCTTTTGCGCTTTCCTTACCTGAGCTCAAAGTACATAGAGAACACCTTCTGCTTAAGGCTTGCCGGCCATCTTTTGATTATTTAAATGACACTAATAAAATGATGTTCCTATTGTCCAACTGCGATACTATGTTTTGTAGTGTCAAAACCTGTTCTAAAATGCTAAACATCAGAACAGAAGTGTCTCGAACTGATGTTATACGATATGCTCATCTTTACATTGTTTATTCCTCTTTGTTCATATTGTATGGTCTCTCGTAGGTCAAAGTTGACCGTCAATTGTTTTATCATTATCATTAATACAAATGAATCAAAACCACTCACCCCATAGGCAAGCTTGTATTTTCACTGTTTGGTGAACTTCGATGCAGAGGAAAGGGTTAAAACTTAGATGGCAAGCCTATGGGAGCTATTGTAGTACAGTGTGGTTGGTCTCTTTCTCTGCTCAGGGCTCTTCTGTGAGAGGAAGGGGGGGGGGGATCCAACCGGTGGTCAGTCAACGATCAAATCATACAGCCTTAGACCTACTACAAGTCTGTTTTATCTGGGTCTTTCCTTTATAAGTTTCACTGATCTACCCTGAGTTGCGTTCACTCCAAGTTAAGTTCTGAATACATTTCAAAGGGGAAGACTCGGC
>OZ012684.1:37692685-37695920 GCA_963942565.1 Maea johnstoni
TAGTCGGGAACAAATAAAGTTCTATTTACCCTCCCCAAAAGAAGGTCTTGAAATTAAAGTTCTTTATTTGCTCTTTCACACTTGGTCCATCATATCGACACGAGTTTTACATAATTCCAGTTCCGCATTTTAGAAGCTGCCGTTCTAATAATAGATTAGACAAGTAGGTCACTCCACCATTCTTGCTGCTTTGCGAAAATTATCCTTTTTTCTTATAATTGGCAATTTCCTTTGAAAAGTAACATTTGATATTGTTTTGATATTATTGATATTATACAATGTATAATATATCAACATAACATTGTAACAGAACTACTTGCGTACCGCTAGGAAAGGTTTGGAAATTTGATTTATTAAGTGTGCCACTCTGCGGCTTTTCTAAACATGCAATAGTATAAATGTGTAAAGACTTTTGGAAGTTTGAAAGTATGGAAATACGGCTGTAATCTCATATATTCAAACCCGTTTGAAAGTACGGAAGTTTGGATATATGGAAGTTTGAAAGTTTGAAAATACAGATATTTGAAAATTTGAATATTTCAAAGTTTGAATTATTAAGCGTACCACGGACCATATATACATATATATATATATATATATATTTATATATATATATATATATATATATATATATATATATATATGTATATTTTATATATGTGTATATGTGTATCAAATGGAAATTATTCTCGGAATGTGGTATGCCTTTGTTGTTTCAGTTCATTTTGAATAATTCAAAATCATACCCAATTTTTAGAGTGCTTAGCATTGATACACTCATATATGAATATAACTTCCAGTTATACGTGCATTATTTTTAAAAACCTTTAGTTGAATAAACATGTTTATTATATGCCTACTGCTCATTCTCTGCTGTCATTGGTCAGATCACGGTCACATGACCACCTTACAAAACTGATATTGGGCTGCAATATACTTTCCAACATTCAGACTCAGTAGGTTCATGTGCTCAATTCTCAATTTGAACTCCTGAAAAGGAACCCAACATAAGTAAATTGAGACAAGGAACTCAGAAGAGTTTGAGCTTCTTGTAAAATCCTGATAAGGAATGGACAAACTGTATTGAAGACAAAACATATTTCTCTGAAACTAAATTTCTGAAACTAATGCACGTGACTTTCTTTTTATAGTATTTAAGGTATTATGATTGTTATATTACTGAATCAACACAAAAATATATGTCAGCTTAGAAATTTGCAATAACCCAATGGAAATGGAAAAACATTGATTTATTTGAATGAGCAGGCGCCTCGTGCAGTATCATTATTCATTATTGATATTGCATTCACCAAAGTGCCATATTTGTATAATAACACAGATCCTGATCATCTAAGATGCAAATGAAGTATAAAGCCCAAAGCGCGTATTCTATAAATATTCCTTTTGCTCGTCGTATACTATCTGGTAATCGATGTAAGTGTATATTATCATAGTGCCATTTGTTTTCACCGGATAGTCCGCTGAATAGGAACCTCGAACATTGCATATCTTGCAATACCATACTAACAATTAGAGGCATTATAGCTAATACAATGTTGTGCTATTGCATGCCTGTAAGTGTGCTTGTAAGTATTCAAAAGCTATCTTTTGTTCACCTCCCATGACAAATGCACAACGCTCATATACATTCATCAGGCATTTACCCCGCTATTCGATCTCCCGTCAAATAAACATTGTGGTATTTTCATACAATGCACTGTTTCGCTATCTGTGGCCTTCGAACATTGCATAACTGCCATTTCATATTAACAATTAGTGGCATTTTAGCTAATACGATGTCGTCGTACTATATGGCTGTAAGTGTGCTATTCAAGTACAGGAACCATCTTGTATTCACATCTCATAACAAATGACATTACGCGCATGTGCATACACTGGACATTTACCCCGTTATTCGATCTCCCATCAAGTCAATACTGTTGCATTGTTATTATATACATTGCACCGTTCCCTGTGTGTGTCCTTCACCAAGATGACGCTGTCAGCCACATTTCGTCACTTCCCTTTTCTCTAGGCTTGAGATGTATATAGAATCTTCTCATTACCGCAGACATCAAGACTGCTATCTCAAGGTAGGCAAGCTGCGCTGCCGGACATTGTCGACTCCCCGCGAAGCCAAAAGGTTCATGACTTAGTGTGTGACGTCGGTAAACGTTGTCCAGATTAAATCGCTCTGGGTCGAAACTGAAAAACAGAACTACACATGAGGCCTCAAAAGGGAAATAGGCGTTAAAAAGCTGTCAAGATTATTTCTTAATAACATAATAGCATAATTTGAATACATTCAAATAACTTAAATCCAGTACATGTACATAGCAAAAGCATTATGATATGCATTTACTTCATGTACTTTTAACTATACTGAGCCTTGAATACAAGCAATCACCAGCCATGGACAAAGCAGTGAGACCAAATAGAACATGGCTGTCTATGTGAGAATGAACAACATTAACGAGGAGAAACCATAATACATATGTTGACTAGTGGACATAATGCAATGTGGATGGAAGTTATTGGAAATAGCAAATCTCATTCTGAAAACATATGAAGCATGCTTTCATAATTAAACAGTGACATTTAAAATATCCTGCTCTATACATGCGTAATAAATCTGTGAGCAATAAAAGTATTTAAATATGGAACACATAGTCAAAATACATCATAAATATGTGTTTACCGTTTGGTGTCGGCCATATATTCCCGTCATGCTCCACAGCCACCATTGATTGCAATATCGTAGTCTAGCAAAAGATAGTGAACACCTCATTAGAAAAATGGACATTTTAACAACAACAACAACAACTGTAAAGTAACAGCAACCTATTAAAATAGACTGTCGAACACCGAATCGAAATCCCGAATACAAAGAAATTCAATTAATGATTTAAAACGACACGGTCGTTAATAGCTTATCATGTGCCAAATAATCACAATCATTATATATATATATATATATATATATATATATATATATATATATATATATATATATATATATATATTATATATATATATATACATATATATAATATATATATATATATATATATATATATATATATATATATATATATATATATATATATGTATATATATATATATACATGTATATTATATATATATATATATATATATATATATATATATATACATGTATATATATATATATATATATATATATATATATATATATATATTATATATATATTATATA
>OZ012684.1:37696120-37722513 GCA_963942565.1 Maea johnstoni
TACCAATGAGTATAGTTGGACAATAAAATTATGTTGAATGGCTGAGGAAATTCAATATGTAGAATGAAATGAACACTTATGTATTTGGACCTTACGATTACAAGTTATTAAAGTCTTACTGAATTATAAAATTATAACTAATTTTTTTACTTACTAATCCTCCATCACAAACGCTTGCGATCATCTTTTCACCTGTAAATGTTCTATCATTTGCTTGCAAGTGACCTTCATATAGGCAACCGCTGACATCATTTTTCAGATCAAGGTCAATTGGAATTGTCTGTTCCTTCTCATCCACGTTAAAACCCTGGAAGTCTCGCGAGACTGGAAGAGGTGCTGGTACCATGTGAACATCATGATCAAAAGGTCCTCCCTGCGAATTGATCATATTAATAAATGAGTATCACATTCCAGTAGGCACATACTTGTACCATAGTAAAATCTATAATCCTTACAACTGACATCCACAATAACATAGATAGGTAGATAGGTATGAATATACATCTTTACCTCCCCCTGGACGTTCGTTTAATTACACTACCATATGCCAATTTTGTAAATTTATTAATCTCGGCAAAAACATGCCTATCTATCCACATTGACCCGAACGTTGAAGTTCTTTGTTGAAAATTACAAATGGTTGCATGGTGCAAGAAAAATGTGTCAGCTACCTTCAAAGTAAGTTTGATATGCTGCTCTGACCCTCGACGAACTCTTGCTCTTTCGTTTACTTCAACCAGGTGATATTCGCCAACTATAAAATAATCTCTTATCATGAGACACCCAAAATTCAAAATGAGAGTTCGTATTGAATGTACATGTCTGTAGAAGGTTTTCAATAAGCAACGTTGCATCAATTTCAAAAATGAGTAAAATACTAGGACTATTCAAATTCAGCCGCGCCTGTTAATTACAACATATGACAATAGTGTAGAATGGATGGGCAGAATAGTCATAAGAGTCAATTATTGAATTTGTGCAGTGGTAAGACACGGCTAGGAGTCTATTAAAGAACAGTAGACCACACATCCGTAGGTCTTGTACAGAGTTTAAATATATACTTACCTTGGGCGGTCCACGTTAAAAAGACGTTTCAAATCAGCAATGCTCATTGCTCATATATATATATATATATATATATATATATATATATATATATATATATATATATATATATATATATATATATATATATATATATATATATATATATATATATATATATATATATATATATATATATATATATATATATATATATATATATATATATATATATATATATTTATATATATATATATATATATATATATATATATATATATATATATATATATATATATATATATATATATATATATATATATATATATATATTTATATATATATATATATATATATATATATATATATATATATATATATATATATATATATATATATATATATATATATATATATATATATGTATATATATATATATATATATATATATATATATATATATATATATATATATATATATATATATATATATATATATATATATATATATCGCATACATCGCATACATCGAGCAAATTAACTTTCCTGACCAGTGATATGCCGACAAATTCTATGTGCAAAAATCCCTTTGAATAAATAGGCAAGCTCGATGTTAAGAACACACTTGAAACGATAAAAATGGTTTGAAGCAAATTGGATATATTTCCCTGGCCCTATCTTTACGTCGGCATAACCCACACTTTTTGGGCTTTTTGTTCTCTAAGCTGTCTAAGCCACAAAGATGCCACCCTAGGTTATCGAAGAAGAGTTAACAGCCAAGCTTTTCTTGGCCTGTAATTGGTGGATGGCAGTCAACTGTGGTATAAGTTACACAGACCCCAAGGAAGCTGTAGTGTATGTGATACATTTGCGTTTATTCGGGTTCGCCTCGTTACACTTCGGGTACCCTCCCCCCCCCCCCCCCCCCCCCCCTTCTTAGCCTGGGGGGAGGGGGGATTATCCTAGGAATTCCCCCCCCCCCTCCACCACTCACATTCTCCTAAAAATATATTCATGAGGGGGGGGGTAATATTTCCTGGGAAATGTCCGCCTCCCCCCCCCTCCTCCACCTTTTCCTGGAAGGGGGAACATTTTCCTCGCAGATATTCCCCCTAATCACATTTCAAAAGTCAAAACATGTTAAACAATGTCACATGCATAATCAGAAAAAAAATTCTCTTGCAATTCCCTCCTCTCTGGCACAAGATTCACAGGGGGGGTATTTTCCTAGGCATTGTGGGGAGGGGTACATTTTCCTAAATATTGTTTGCTTTGGGGGTACAGTTCCCTTGTGGTCTGTCTATAACTTGTAAGAATCTATTCATCTGTGTGGCAAAGGATAAGATGCACATTGGCTTTTTAGTACACTGCTCCATTTTTATCTGTCTTGTGGTAAGTAAGTGGCCAAGTGACCACCTATAACGTGCAATGGCAGTTTACCCCCAGGAGAGGGGACTTCCTTGTTAAGGTGCCTTCATTTAGGGTTAAATAGCGTAGCTAGAAGTTATCGTTTTCAGAGATGTATATTCGATGTTTTGTTCAGTAGTTTCATATATATAAAACATCTTATTAACCAGATTTATGAAATAGTTATTTCAAATGGTGTACATACGATTTTTGTCCAGTAGTTTCAGATAAGATATCTTCTGATCAAAACTATGAAACTACTTTTTCACATAGTGTGCTTCATATATAAACACATTGCGCCAAAAAGGATCATTGGCATTCGCCGATATTTTTTATTTTCCGCACGAAATAGGAAAATAGGCAAAAAGGCAATGTGAAATACTGCTTCAAACATGAAAATATCTAGTAGTTGCTTGCACTACTACTACTACTACTACTACTACTACTACTACTACTACTACTACTACTACTACTACTACTACTACTACTACAATGATGCTTGCACTACTACTACTACTACTACTACTACTACTACTACTACTATTACTACTACTACTACTACTATTACTACTACTACTACTACTACTACTACTACTACAATGATGCTTGCACTACTACTACTACTACTACTACTACTACTACTACAATGATGCTTGCACTACTACTACTACTACTACTACTACTACTACTACTACTACTACTACTACTACTACTACTACTACTACTACTACAACCGCATGAATTCGTATAGTATTGCAAGAAGACATGAGAAATTCACTGCCAAATATTTGTTAAGATATTGTAAAAAAATATTTTTTAAAGTCATGCGAAACTAATTTTGACCCTCAGCATACCCTAAGGTATGTGACACTTACCTTAAGTATAGCAGCCCCCGCGAAGTAGCTTGGAACAATATTGGTTAGCGTTAAGAGTAGGAATTGTCGGGCCATTTTGACGGTCCCGTAGTTGCCTACCAATTGAGGATGACCGTCAGGAGATGGAAATTTAAGGGGTAGGAATGGCTTTCATCCACCCACGTAACACAATCCATGTACCACTGCGACTGACGCTGACCCCTTTAGTGATTGTGCGACCAAGTGATGAGTGTCACGAATTGAGCCATTTCTCCAAGGCAGCTTACCATAAAGGGGCGGCTATTTTGGTGATATATTTTGATTGAGAGTTGTTGTTTAATTTCATTTGGAAATATTTGACGAAGAAATGTATTGAAAGAGGGATCAAAGCTCACTTTAAGAATTTCGCGGATATTCGCGTTTGCCCCAAAGCTTTAAGGATAACAAAACACACGTACAGACAAAGCCGTCTTTTCATTTTTCACATTGTATTGACTGTCTGGTTAGGTAATCTTGAGAATTCAAAAGGTACCCCATTCAACACTCCTTCCCAGAATTAAACATAGAGTAATATCTCAAACACGTGTGAAAATTAAATTCATATACAAAGTTTATACAAGTATCTATAGGGATGGGAAATGTCCCTCTGCTTCTGCAGGACAATAGATCTACCTGGCCTTTGTTATTACTGTCTCTACTGCCTATTTATATTAATCTCTCAAACGCAAGCACCCGAATGTTTGCCAGTTCAATCCGACCAACCTTTCCTCCACAATGCATATAGACTGAATTGACCTATTCACGTTCACAGCGTGTAAAATGCCTGTTAATTTTGGAGATATACCATTGACCATAGTACAGGTGAACTTGCATATCGTTATATGCAAAGTCCGTCATATACATGTGACACATACTTGATATGCATGGGACTGGGACCAAGCATATCATCCGGCATAGCCAAAAGTCCGTAGTATGCAAGTTCGGCTGTATATCCTTAATGCACCAGTCAATTGAATTCCCGTCAAGGGGGGCGGGATGGGGCGGGGATAGTGCACCGACCTTCTGCACTATTTTGCATAGTCCCAGCCCCCCGCGGCACATTTTTTTGTCACTAATCCCCAACCCCGGGGCACATTTTTTAAAGGGGCCCTAAAGGCTCACATACATATCAGCTTATATGAAAGTAATACACTTCAAGAACAGGATGCTGCCCTTCTTTTTCTCTCAGTGATCCCATGAGGGGAGATTTTTGCATATTGCCATCATCCTGCCCAGCCCATGGCAGCCACTGGCTAAAGGCTCATATACATATCAGCTTATATGAAAGTAATACACTTCAATAACAGGATGCTGCCTTTCTTTTTCTCTCAGTGATCCCATGAGGGGAGATTTTTTGCATATTGCCATCATCCTGCCCAGCCCCTGGCAGCCACTGGCTGCGGCCATGTTTTTCAATTGGGTGGCAGAGATCACTTCCTGCCCCTAGCTCTATTCTTATCCCATGCACCACTAAGCTCCTTTGCTACCCAATAACACTGACCACAGCAGGGGGTGATGACCCTAATTCACAATGGCGGCGGCCTTGGCTCAGAGGAGGTGCTATTCACTAATTGCAATTTTAGATTTCTATTTGTGTGGAGCTCTAGGGCTTCCCTGTTTATGACAGATGTTGAGCTATGTTCATGAACTTTCATATAAACCTATGATTTGTTCTTCCCCGTTCTCCTTTAAACCATATTTTCTATCCATGTGGGCATCAAAAATATGATAAATGAATTTGAAAATAAACTTTTATTGTGTTGATTTGTACAAATGCAGGAACATCCTAGATTGAGGGCCTTCATGCACCTCATGAAGATTGTCTTTGTTGAAGAGTCCATAGCAGCTTGGTCTGTATTACCGTGAGAAATTCCAGCCACTGTACATCCTAATGCAAACTATCAATTCTTATCTGGTCAGACTACCACGATTGGATTTTAAAATGGCTATTTCATTTTTAGATATTTCTGGCATATAAGGCCTAAAAAATGAATTGTTTGTTTCCTACAACAGTCCGAAAAAAGGGTAGGTAGGTCGGTAAAAAAAGCAATTTACATTATTTTTTTGGTCAAAAATGTGTTTTATGCATGTTTTACGTTGATTGGGAGTTGGATGGGCGATGAAAACCTTAGGGTAGGGAATTTTTTGAATAAAAACTTGTTAGGGTAGGGTTACAGGAAACAAACAACTTTTTTTAGACCTAATAGCTTGTGCAGCCCTTCTGCAAAGAAGTGTTTATGATTGGCATAAGCATATGTACTGATACCTTGAAAAAAGTTCCACTGAATTGGTCAGTTTCGAAGTTCATTTGGACGAAATTGGCGATGTGCGCAAGTTTTGTGCGCAAGTTTTTTCTGCAAAGTACAAACAAAAGCAGCGACCTCTATCGGCGGAATTTGGGAAAGAATGACGTCACGTCGAGACAGAATGCCGTCGTAACTTTGTGACTGCTTTAAAGGTTAATGCAGAATGATTAGGGAACGCAGTAGTGCGTTGCATTAAAAAACGGTTCATCTTTGAATCATCCCGTCTCAGTCGTGAAGGAAACGCACGTGGTCCTTGTTGTGAATCTCGCAGTTATAGTTCCTTTTTCCAGGAAAATGGGGCAAAACAGCCATTGCTTGAAATTTAGCTAGCTTCCTTCCGAGGAGGGAGAGTAGATTAAGTTTTCTTTTGCCTCCCTCTGTGGAGGGAGGGTAAATCTACCCTCTCTCTGCATTGGTCAGTTAATAATAAACTTTTATTTACCCTCCTCCTGTCGCATTTGCGGACACATATTTTTTAAATTTACCCTTCCCCAAAGGACAGTGTAAAGTCAGTGTAAATACGCCTTTTATTTTCTCTTTAACACTTGAACCATCGTACAAAAATAACCGATGTAAGGTTTACCTAAAAAGGCTTAAATGGCCATATTGTCTGAAAAATTGCCATTAAGCAAGATGGAGCTGGCCTGCCGCATGTTTTGAAGCAACTGTCACACGCTGGTGCGATTATTAACCCATCGACACTCAGTGTTTCTCTAGAAGGTATCGTCTGCTACTTTCATACTTTCAAAAATAACTTGTGAATAAAGCAAAAGTTCACAAAATATTTGAAGGGGAGTTGTAGTTTGGCTTCTGATAAACATTTCTCCTTCATCAATGCTTTTGTAAGTAATATATTTCCAAATTTGTCAGGCCTGTTTTGGCTGGTCTAATGGGTTAAATGCTACAATTGGACACCCCGCATGAACTTCGGGTTGTCAGGTTTGTTCATATGTATTTGACCTGGCGATGTCAACGCAGCATGTCAATGTATAACAGTAGAAATAGGACAACATTATGGTGCCGTCTATTGGTAATGTACAGTACTACACTACAACATTGGGTGGTCAACTCAGCGATAAAGGTAAAACTTTATGGGAAACAACGTTTTGTTTAAGAAATTGCTACATTAAGGCTGTGATGCTGGTGACACACTCAAAATAAGACAACTCCTAGTTTAGCACTCTTGTCCCCTTTCTATCAATAGTTATCTAATCCCTTAGTGGTGTTTCAAATATACTAGCAGCTCCCCGTGCGCTGCATGGTTTTGGATTCTCAGTCATACTCAATCATGCGCAGTGAGTAAAGCAGCAGAAAATAAAACAAAACACAACCAAACTACCATCATCAGGTTCTCTGGCCATGAATGGGTTAAAGGAATAACCCTTAACATTTCCTGGGTTGCAAAAGATTAAATAATTGATATTTAGGTGCATTTGTTGTGAATGGGTTCTCTTAACAACCGTTGATATATTCTTGGTGGGTAAATGGTCAAAGGAATTGTCACTGGGTGCTCTGGCCATAGATGGATTAATGAAATAACCCTTAACTAACTTTGAGTGGAAAACGGTTAAACACTTGGTGATCAGGTCCTCTGGCCATGAATCTGGTTAATGAAATAACCTTTAACATATCCTGGTTCGCAAAAGGTTAAATGAATGATATCAAGGTGCATTGGCCATGATTGGGCTAATGAAATAATCCTTAACTAATTATGGGCGATAAAGGAGTTAAATGAATAGCATTATGATACTCTGGCCATGAATGAGTTAACTTAGCAACCTTCAATTTATTTTTCATGGGTAAAGGGTCAAATGAATGGTCATCAAGTGGGTTGGCTGTGAATGGGTAAATCAAATAACCCTTAACATATTCTGGGTTGCAAAAGGTTAAATGATTTATTCTAAGGCGCTTTGGTCATGAATGCGCTTACTTAAGATCCTTTGATATATTCTCGGTGGGTAAAGGGTTAAATGAATAGTCTTCAGGTGCTCTGACCATAAATGGTCTTCAGGTGCTCTGACCATAAATATGTTAATAAGATAACCCTTAATTCTGGATGGCAAAGTGTTAAATGAATGATCTTGGCCAGATGCATTGGCCAGGAATGGGTTAACTTAACAACCTTTGATTTATTCTGGATGGGTAAAGGGTTAAATGATTTACTCTAGGCTATTACATACATTCATGTTTTACATAATAAAACATACATATAAATAGCAATTATGAACTTGAACAACCAAGAGTGTGTGTGTATGTGTGTGTGTTAAATACAAAACCAAATATATTGCATTCACACATTCCACCAAAAGAGCGTAAATATACTGCCTCACTTAGAGAAATTATAAAGAACACAGAACTATGATACGATACTTAGGTTGTTATCATAAAAAGGATTAATCATTTCAAGTCGGTAGTTATTTCTATAATGGTAAAAGTGAGCGTTTTTAGGTGACTGGATCTACGGCATAAAGTGCCATCCGAAATATAGGAAAACAGCAGTGAATAAAAAATAACTCAAAATGAATTTTTTTTTCAGTAAAGGTACATTTGATTCGTAAATACCATACATGTCTGTTAAATATACTAGGCTAGGGCAACTGGAAGGAAAAGGGACTGTGAGGAAAAGAAAACAGAATTCAGGGGCGTTCAACTGTCGCACTGTCACTCCAGCTGGCGATATAGACTTATAATTAACCCATTATTGATACTCACTGTGGCCAAAAGCAGCCCGACAGTTTTGATGAAATCTTGCAGGCAAGAGCATATTTAAGAAAATATTTGATAAATATTAATCGGAGCATTACCAACAATACTTCTCCAATATTATGTAAAACCATGCTCATTTAAGAGTGAACGTCAAAAAGGTATCTTAGATCCAGACAACAATTTCTTGGGGAACTATTTTAGTATTTTTGAATTAAATACGCATCAAGCTACGTAATTGTTTAAACGTAGAGCATATTTGATGGTGAGCTGAACAATTTTGAAGCCTGTTCCACTAGACCTATCTAAACCTTTTAAACGTTGTTACCTTTATTGCATCATGTATGTCGATAATCCATTAATGGGCATTGTTTAGTGAATGGTGCCGGTCTGTGGTTTGATATAAATGTTTAGGTGGTACTGCCGCCTGGTGTCAGGTCTTTGAACCAATTATCGCTCGTAAGCCATCAACAATTGCTATGCTTCAGGACCAATTATCTGTGCCCCATGACTTAAATACGTGGACATTCGTACAATGTCGAGATATGCATGTAATATGATGAGGCATGGCCTCGACGACGAGCGAAGCTCTTAACAATAACATAGCTGCAATTTTCTACCCGTAGTGCCAGCATGTCCTGGGGGGGGGGGGGGGATTTGGTATTTAGGGGGGTACATTAACGCTAGTTATCAAAATTTAAAGATACCCCTAAGGCCTCAAGCACTGATTTCTGGCCAAAAAAACATCCTTATTTTTTTTAAACGCTGACTTTTTCCAGTATAAAAACACCCCTTCTTTTATCAAAACAAAGACATTGGATGAACGGGAACACATATTTTAACTTAAGATTTTATAATCCTCTGCCTGTTCAGTTTGCGGCAGCAGACTCGGAAGCCCACGTCACTTCGGGGAGTCACTCAGCGTCAGAGCCACATATATTTCCTGGATTGTTAGGGGATTTTCACCCCCAATACTTCGTACCTGGTTACAAAAAAATACCCTTTTTATACAAAATCGCGGACATTCAGAGGTCTTAAAAAAGACCCCTTCTTCCGCGAAATACGTAAGGAGGGTGCGGCCCCCTCTGTACCTGAGAGCCCCACAGCCCGTACGAAAACGTCGCTAGTGATTTTTCACTAGTGAAACGCTAGTGACTGTAGTGGAAAACCATGAGTCCACTAGTGGAAATTCATCTCTCTCTTTTTCGCTAGCGTTTTTCCACTAGTGGGTTGAATTTTCACTAGCGATTTCCCATGACCCGTCGCTAAGGAGATTCTGGGCAAAGCGTAGTCGTGAACGAGGGGCCAATTTTGTTCCCATAACAAAATAAAGAGGGCGCTTCTTGTCACTTCCTAAGCTAGATAAGGGACGTGCATTGTACAGGGCGGGGCTTATTGTGTCACGTGGTTTTGACATCATATCCTTGGAAAGTGGCGCCAAATTCAATTCACGCCAGGCGCGACCAAGCCGTATCTCTGTGATGTAACTTGTGTTTGTTGGTAATTCGAAATTAAAAGAATAAATAATATTAAACATACAAATATGGCAGCGCCTTAAGAGTTTATTTAGCAATATAAATGTTAATAAGTCATTTTCTAATATGTATAAATCACTTTCTGATATTCATAAATCACTGCATTTACAAATATTAGAAAATAAATTATGAATACGAAAAAATGATTTATAAATACTAGAAAATCACATATACATACTACTAATAATACTAATACTAATCATGATAATAATAATAATAATAATAATAATAATAATTATAATAATGATAGTAATAACAATAATGATAATGGCAATATTGATATTAAGTATAATACCCAAATTGCCTAGAAAAGATTTCACTCTGTTTGATAACAGTAGTAGTAGTAGTAGTAGTAGTAGTAGTAGTAGTAGTAGTAGTAGTAGTAGTAGTAGTACTACTACTACTACTACTACTACTACTACTACTACTACTACTACTACTACTACTACTACTACTACTACTACTACTACTACTACTAGTGCTAGTAGGAGGAGGAGGAGGAAGAAGAATTGTAGTAGTAGTAGTAGTAGTAGTAGTAGTAGTAGTAGTAGTAGTAGTAGTAGTAGTAGTAGTAGCTGCAGAGATCACATATGGTTACTTCAGAAAAGATTACTACTACAACTATTACTACTTCTACTAGTACTATTCCTACAAGGACTAAGTTGTCTTCCTGCCCAGATGTGGCCACTGCCACAACCAGGACGCCTAACCCCACACAAAAATAGCGAACAGACAGGTAAGGTAGTACAGCAACAACACTTCCGGACCGAAATTCCCTTTGGGGATTTCCAAGCATCCATGACCTGATAAGCCCGGGTGCGCGACTCTGTATGACTTGACTCATCAGGGATCCAGGTAGCTACTAGCCCTATAGCCCCAGAACATTGTGTTGGGCTATAATATTATTTGCCTTTGTAACCGATTGGTTTAAAGAAAAGTGACCTGTTTAGGATCATGCACAGGGGAACGTTGATAGTATAATTAATTGAAGCACAAAATTGTACACCTCAGTTGTCCTGTGGTCTTCCCTTCTTAACCAACGCCCGAATCCCTGCTCATGCAACTTTTAATAATAATTGCTACAGTTGTGCCCCCACCCTACATCTATTCAATGTATCAATGTTTCACTGTATTATTTTTATACGACATTTCACCATCAGCAACTTCCGAGGAGCTTCGTATATTGGACACCTGTCTATATGGAATGTGTTCGGGTTGCCTATGTGTATCCTATGTACAAAGAGTAGGCTGTATTCTACCATATATTCTGTTAAATGCATTACTCTAAAAACGACATTTGAGGCATTGATATTGGTGGGGAGATCTTGTTCGCTAATGCAGGAAAAGTCGTCGAAATGAGTGCTGAAAGGATTATCAATCTATACTACTACAACTACGATTCCGTCTCCTCCTCCTCCTCCTCCTACTACTACTACTAGTACTAGTACTACTACTACTACTACTACTACTACTACTTCTACTACTACTACTACTACTACTACTACTACTACTACTTCTCCTCATCGTAGTAGTAGTAGTAGTAGTAGTAGTAGTAGTAGTAGTAGTAGTAGTAGTAGTAGTAGTAATAGTAGTAGTAGTAGTAGTAGAAAGAGGAGGAGGAGGAGGAAGAGGAGGTGGAGGAGGAGGAAGAGGAGGAGAAGAAGGAATCATAGGTGTAGTAGGAGGTGGAGGATGAGTAGTAGCAGTAGTAGTAGTATATATATGGAACTTTGGTATTTGATTATTGTCACCTTTCTGCCATGTTGCGACATTTGAGCAGCAGGGCGGAAAGCAGCAGAAGTAGTAGTAGTAGTAGTAGTAGTAGTAGTAGAAAGAGGAGGAGGAGGAAGAGGAGGTGGAGGAGGAGGAAGAGGAGGAGAAGAAGGAATCATAGGTGTAGTAGGAGGTGGAGGATGAGTAGTAGTAGTAGTAGTAGCAGTAGTAGTAGTATATATATGGAACTTTGGTATTTGATTTTTGTCACCTTTCTGCCATGTTGCGACATTTTAGCAGCAGGGCGGAAAGCAGCAGAAGTAGTAGTAGTAGTAGTAGTAGTAGTAGTAGTAGTAGTAGTAGTAGTGACATTGCATAGGAACAGAAGGCTCTGTCACAAAACCCTTCGATTGAATAATAATAATAATAATAATAATAATAATAATAATAATAATAATAATGATGATGATAAAAGTAAAAATAATAATAATCATAATGATAATGTTTAATGATAACAGTAACTCCTTGCAAGGAGACAGGAAAGGAGACTTTCTTTTGTTCCGATTAGACAAACAGGCAGGGGCAGAACAGGACAGAACAGGAAAATGTGACAATACACATGTTTTATCATATGGGATGCACACACAGGACAGATCAGATAAGGATGTGAAGTGTAAGAGCTCGAAATGCAATGGACCTTTTTTGAAATGCATCAAGTGACATCAAGTAGTAGTAGTAGTAGTAGTAGTAGTAGTAGTAGTAGTAGTAGTAGTAGTAGTACCACTACTACTACTACTACTACTACTACTACTACTACTACTACTACTACTACTACTGGCACTACTACTATTACTACTACTACCACCACCACCACCACCACCACCACTACTACTACTACTACTACTACTACTACTACTACTACTACTACTACTACTACTACTACTACTACTACTACTTGATGCAACTTGATGTATTTGAAAAAGGCTTCATTGGTTTCTAATACAAAAACCAGATAGCTACTGCTGCTATTGCTACTACTGCTACTACTACTACTACTACTACTACTACTACTACTACTTTTCCTGTTGTCATAACATATGAATATATCTGCCGGTCCAAAACTGCAAGATTACCCTGCTGGAGTCAGTGACAGGAAATAGGGTATAAATATAGCCCACACATCTAACAGCTCATGGGTGGGTGGGGGAGGAAAGGGGGGGGGGGGGGGGCGCTTTCCTCTTATCCAAGAGTGCGGACACTGCCGAGTCTTCCCCTTTGAAATGTATTCAGAACTTAACTTGGAGTGAACGCAACTCAGGGTAGATCAGTGAAACTTATAAAGGAAAGACCCAGATAAAACAGACTTGTAGTAAGTCTAAGGCTGTATGATTTGATCGTTGACCGGACCGACCACCGGTTGGATCCCCCCCCCCCCCTTCCTCTCACAGGGGATATTTAACCAGAAGAGCCCTGAGCAGAGAAAGAGACCAACCACACTGTACTACAATAGCTCCCATAGGCTTGCCATCTAAGTTTTAACCCTTTCCTCTGCATCGAAGTTCACCAAAACAGTGAAAATACAAGCTTGCCTATGGGGTCAGTGGTTTTGATTCATTTGTAATAATGATAATGATAAAACAATTGACGGTCAACTTTGACCTACGAGAGACCATACAATATGAACAAAGAGGAATAAACAATGTAAAGATGAGCATATCGTATAACATCAGTTCGAGACACTTCTGTTCTGATGTTTAGCATTTTAGAACAGGTTTTGACACTACAAAACATAGTATCGCAGTTGGACAATAGGAACATAATTTTATTAGTGTCATTTAAATAATCAAAAGATGGCCGGCAAGCCTTAAGCAGAAGGTGTTCTCTATGTACTTTGAGCTCAGGTAAGGAAAGCGCAAAAGATGGGACCTTCATATAATAATATTTCTCCCAGTAACCTGTTTCTGGCCTTAAAGGGGCTAATCCACACCTGACCTGAGCCAGCGCCTCTCTTTTCTAGTGATGCGCATCTCAAGGCAAGGCTCTGATATAAAACTTCCTAAGCCGACATTCCCTTGGGAGCAGCATCTTGATCTGCCCTGATAAACCCACATTGTAGTACAAAAAATTGTTGGTCTTTAGTTCTGCTCAGAGTTCTTCGCGGGAAGTCTGCCTGGCAGGCGGGGTGTGGCAGAAGATCCCTAGAATACAAATATTGGTGGAGGGGAGGGGGGGAGCGTATTAGTTCCAAGGACTAAGCTCTCTCTCTCTCTCTCTCTCTCTCGCTCTCTCTCTCTCTCTCTCTCTCTCTCTCTCTCTCTCTCTCTCTGTGTATATATATATATACAGAGAGAAATTTTGCCAAATTTTGGTTGAGCATGAATTATTTAGCAAAATACCAAGTATTGAGCCAAATCCTAATTACTTTGATAATCATGAATCATATGTAGCACCCAATTAACCATCCAAGGAAGCATTGAAATGCGTCCAGTAAACTAGTCAAAAAATACCCTCCTATTTTCAGGGATTTAGTCAAATCCCTGGAAATTTTAGGGATTTATTCAAATCCCTGAGTGAAACAGGGATTTGATAAAATCCCTGAAAGTTTTAGGGATTTGACTAAATCCCTGGTTTGACACTCTTACTGTAACATATATATATATATATATATATATATATATATATATATATATATATATATATATATATATATATATATATATATATATATATATATATATGTATATATATATATATCAGAAGTTTCCATAGGCTTGCACCTGTGCCGCAGTACAAGGATTTGGCCTTATATTGAATTTCACCGAGACATGGTGGCTTCGAACATGTATTTTAGGTACTAGCATTATATGTTAACAGAGTTGTCTGAAATTTGACACATCGTAGCTAAGATTATTCAAAACGGTGGATAATTTCTTATTTTGACTGTGTCCCAAAGCAATTGAATTTGAAAGTGAAAAATGCACTTTTTTCTCATTTTCAAGAAAGATTCTTCAAGAATTAGTTATAAAATTTAGACGCAGGCAGTACACTTCATTTAAAATGTCTCTGATATCAGCTTTTCTCTTCCCTGTACAATAATTGGGAGTAGGATTTCATTTGGAAACACGTTGTTCTCACACTTCAATGTAGTAGTAGTAGTAGTAGTAGTAGTAGTAGTAGTAGTAGTAGTAGTAGTAGTCGTAGTAGTAGTAGTAGTAGTAGTAGTAGTAGTAGTAGTAGTAGTAGTAGTAGAAGTATTAGTATTAGTAGTAGTAGTAGTAGTGGTGATAGCCGCAGAAATCTGTATACACGGATATTTGTCTATGGCTGGAGTAGTATCAGCAGAACCGGTTGCAATAGCTAGAGGGTACTACTACTATTACTTCTATTAATATTACACCTTAAAGCAGCTTAATGCAATATTGAAGAAGGCTTTGACCTGTGAATACAACAAGACATCTTCTGGCTTCACATATTTTGATTATTCAGGACGGTCCAGTAAAGTTATGTCTTTATCTGATCTATCATGGGGTATCCGCCCATAAGGCTAAAGATGTATATTGTCACATTTCCTTTCTGTCTACTGTACTAACTGACATTGATAGTACCCTGTCTATATTGAACTGCCCTAAACTTCCAAGATATGCGCATGCTAATTCTTTTACATCTCGCCCAGTTATACAAAATAAGTTGGACGCGCAATTGCACTCGAAAGCTCTCTGTTCTAACCATGTAGTCGGAACCATCAATTGATGACACAGCATTGTGCGACCCTAAGTAAGCTAGGTGTACTCCAGGAAAATAAAGTAGTATATCTCATGTTTAAATATGTGACAGACTTTCCATAATTGTGCGAGAGGTTTGATTACGAAATGATACGTATCCTTTTGACACTTACTTACGGCTTGGATTAAGAAAAGAATGGATATGTAACGAGAGACCAATTACTATATGCCCTATAGTTACATGCTAGCCTCATGCCAGGACTAGCAGATAAGGCAGCAGCACGAGGTCACGTGGGAACAAGGACCAATCAGGGCTCCCGCATCGATTACATTACAGAGAAACCTTATCTCCACCACCTGCTGGGGGTGCCCAGAGCACCTATTAGCGACTATTAATTGACACTGGTTGAGGCTAGCATGTTCAGGTTGACCGGCTGGTTTCCATTCCATGTGTTGGTCTTCTAAGCTACCTGTAACGGTTATCTTTCTAGTCAAGCCACAGCCTTCCATTTATCCTTTAAAAGAAAAAAAGAAAAACAGAAGGAATCCCTTTTCATTGTTATTTCGGTTTTAGAATAAATTATTTTAGAGATTATCGGAACAAAGATCACTGGTACTCCATGGTTGTCAGAGTGGACTTTTTGCACTCGGCAGTGTTCGGCATTTTTGACCACCGGCTACGATACGAGGAAGTCGTGCGTGAGCGTCCTGCGAGTAACTGGCTTGCCTGCCTGCATGTGAACCGCCCAAACCCCTCTCCTGTTTGCGTGCAGGCAAAGGCAGATTATTAGCATATATGTTTGGGGAGGTTCAATGATATTTGATCTCTTATTCTGCGCAGCGATTGCCTAAGCAGTTGGTTATGAAGAAAGAGGGCGTAGGCTAGAACGTATGTAGAACATCTCAAAATAACCCTAAGCATTACCAAATTTCCTGACCATTCACAATGCGTACGACATAGCACACTCGAGATCCGGCGTATCAAATGGTAAACTAAGATGTACATAGACATTTCATGGAAATTTATTTCTGAGGATTCGACCGATAGGAGGGTACCGTATATATATATATATATATATATATATATATATATATATATATATATATATATATATATATATATATATATATATATATATATATATATATATATATATATATATATATATACATATATATATGTTACAGTAAGAGTGTCAAACCAGGGATTTAGTCAAATTCCTAAAACTTTCAGGGAATCTGTCAAATTCCTGTTTCACTCAAGGAATCGGTCCCTAAATGTCTACGGATATGACTAAACCCCTAAAAATAGGTGGGTCATTTTTCACTTGTTTACTGGAGACCTTTCAGAGGGATTGTTGAATGACAATTGCCTTTGTTTTATGCTTAGTTGAGCGCTACTTATCATTCCTGATTATCAAAGTAATGAGGTACAAAGTAATGCTGAATAATCAATGCTCAGCCAAAAAGTATTGCTTGATGATGATGATAATTAGTATCTCAGTCAACGTTTATCAATTTCATCATTCTGACCCTCCTATTTTCAAGGATTTAGTCAAATCTCTAGACATTTAGGGACCAAATCCGTGAGTGAAACAAGAATTTGACAGATTCCCTGAAAGTTTTAGGGATTTGACTAAATCCCTGGTTTGACACTCTTACTGTAACATATACACCATATACCATATTATGTTTAGATACTAAATAATATTTCCAAATCAAAAACAGATAGATGGCGCTCGCAGCATTGAGAAATGAACCACTACGGGGCATTTGAATTACGGTTGACTTCTTTGACTCAATTTTTCCTCAACCCTGCTTTTATTTAACAGTTTAGCCCACACAAATAACATATAGTCTGAAAGGTCGTCTGATTAAGAATACATTAAGTATTACAAACGTACCCTCACAGCAAGGAGTTTGGGGGTAATCCGTCAAAAACATGCATAGTGTTTAGATAAATAAAACAAGTGGATATGAAACCTGCCAGTCAACCTGAAAATGCTAGCCTCCTCGATTAGCCCAGAAGTCGTGCTCTGCGCATGCTGGCGCACATGTTTCTCTGTAATATAAATGATACGAGAGCCCTGATTGGTCCGTGTTCCCTCGGGACCTCAAATTAGAGACCACTGGCATGTCCAGTCCTTCACTATAGCTCATAAAGTAAATGGTCTCTCGCTACATGCCCATCCTTTTCTTCATCTAAGATGGTGTTTTCAAGCAGAGCTCCAATCAACAGTTATAGACGAGTGATCTTCAAATTTCACAAATGTTGAGGAAAGACTAATAAGAAGTTTGACACGTTTCTAACTTTTGCACAATTCAAAGCTTATAACGATTTCTTTCAGAATTGTTGTTGAAAATGAGAACAAAGTGCTTTTTTCAACTTTAAGATTCATTAGCTTTTGAAGAAAGTCTAAATTGAGAAAACTGTGACCAATCCCCCCCCCCCCCAAGAAAAATACCCTTACCTATAACTATGCAAATTTCCTGCTTGTGTGCAAGCATATGGAAAGCTCATGTTCTACATATGTCTCACTAAGTGATTGCCTACACATTCACAATTGATCTGATTATGAAAAGGTGTAGGCTGCTGCTACTACTTCTACTCCTGCTGTGTTATCATAATTATTATAATCATCATCAGTAGTAGTAGTAGTAGTAGTAGTAGTAATAGTAGTAGTAGTAGTAGTAGTAGTAGTAGTAGTAGTAGTAGTATGCTACATTACTACTACTACTACTACTACTACTACATTTGTACTACTACTACTACTACTACTACTACTACTACTACTACTACTACTACTTCTATTTCTTCTACTTCTAAAAAGGTGCAAGGATTAACTAAGCCGAGAAACTTTAGAATGACCCTTTATGTATAAGTTAACCCCATACGCCACCCTGCTCGTACCAGGAAGGTAGGCAACTTCAGGTGTAGCATGTACATGTAGGGTCCAATCAGCATGGTGCCAGTCCTATCAGGGCTATTTTTACACCTACTTCCTGTCTCCGACTACAGCAGGATTAACCTAGATTTCTAGCTGTTGAACTCCACATACAAAGGTACACTGGATTATGGAAGAGCACTGATGATGGCCATTCCACACAGCTAGGTGTCCTATAACGGATTGTTTACTTATAGCATGTATCCGCATCTTCTGGTACAGAAGATATCCAATTACACTCCAACTTTCTCTTTCTCTTCCTTCTCGAGCTACTTCGTAGTAGTAGTAGTAGTAGTAGTAGTAGTAGTAGTAGTAGTAGTAGTAGTAGTAGTAGTAGTAGTAGTAGCAGCAGCAGTAGTAGTAGATAATGTAGTAGGTGCATATATATATATATATATATATATATATATATATATATATATATAATATATATATATATGTATAATGTTACAGTAAGAGTGTCAAACCAGGGATTTAGTCAAATCCCTAAAACTTTCAGGGAATCTGTCAAATTCTTGTTTCACTCACGGATTTGGTCCCTAAATGTCTAGAGATTTGACTAAATCCTTGAAAAAAGGAGGGTCAGAATGATGAGATTGATGAACATTGACTGAGATACTAATTATCATCATCATCAAGCAATAATTTTTGGCTGAGCATTGATTATTCAGGATTACTTTGTACCTCATTACTTTGATAATCAGGAATCATAAGTAGCGCTCAACTAAGCATAAAACAAAGGTAATTGTCATTCAACAATCCCTCTGAAAGGTCTCCAGTAAACAAGTCAAAAATGACCCACCTATTTTTAGGGGTTTAGTCATATCCGTAGACATTTAGGGACCGAACAATGAGTGAAACAGGAATTTGACAGATTCCCTGAAAGTTTTAGGGATTTGACTAAATCCCTGGTTTGACACTCTTACTGTAACATATATATAACTGTGTGTGTGTGTGTGTGTGTGTGGATTATAAACCACCCTGAGAGGGTATGTTACTAATCATCTGGGAGTAGTAGGGGATCCATCTCTCTGTAATCATGTGGATGCGATCGGCACAGAGCCTGTTTTCTAAGGATGCTGGATGACGCTTTTCTGCACCTTTGATGCAGGAAATACATGTTGACGAAAACAAATTCTCATAGAGACCTTGGATGAAGTTTTCATTTATCTAAGTAAGGACGAGCTGTCGCCTCCACCCTCCTCTGCCCAGATCGCATCCCATCAATATCCTCCTGGCCACACAGTGTGGTTAACTAGAGCAATCAGGGCAAAGGTGCTGCGAACATCCCATTCCCCAAGGAAATATTCCGGCCCTGAGGTCTGTCTATCAGCCAACTTGTGCTAGTGTGTAAAGTTGGTCACTGATGTGGTGGACATGAGGCCAGCATTGTCTTAATACAACGGATGGAGGCGGCATCTCGTCCCTAAGGGAATTGGTTTTCATCAGTATGTATTTCCTGCATCATAGTGCTGGAAAGTGTTATCCGGCATCCCTAGAAAACAGGCTTTGTGCCGATTGCATCACATCCATATCCTTAGTACATGTACCTACCCTCTGAGGGTTGTTTATAGTCCGAGTGTGTATGTATGTGTATGCATGTGCACACAGACACACCCACATATACATATTCATATATATATATATATATATATATATATATATATATATATATATATATATATATATATATGTATATATATATATATATATATATATATATATATATATATATATATATATATATATATATATATATATATATATATATGGATGGATGGATGGATGGATATATATATATATATATATATATATATATATATATATATATATATACAGACATACATACAGACATACATACATACATACATACACACACATACACACACACACACACATATATATATATATATATATATATATATATATATATATATATATATATATATATATATATATATATATATATATATATATATAGTTCCCTGATAGACAGTTCTGAGTTGCAGTCAGACCTCAGACTTGATATTTTGGTGTGGTTACGCCTGTTATTTTGATTCAAGTTACTTAGTTACTTTGATTCAAGTTTCTCAATAGATTTGAATTTCCTGTTGGCTTTCCGATTACAACATGTCACCAAAGCCTTCGTTAAACAAATTGAGCCTACATACTACGGCTGCTGCGAACGCATATAGTAATTGGTCTCTCGCTACATTACCATTCGTTTATACATCTGAGCTACTATGACTACTACTACTACTACTACTTCTACTACTACTTCTACTACTACTACTACTACTACTACTACTACTACTACTACTACTACTACTACTACTTCTACTACTACTATTTGCAACAGCTCACTACTGCATGTATGAGGCAGCGTTTGTAACATCTATAATTCTATTGATTTCTTACAATTCTAAGATCTTACATTTCTGTCCGACAAGATTATAAGCTTAGAATTCTGTCGACATAATTATAGGAAATCAACAGAATTATATATGTTACAAGCGGCGCCCCATGGGTATGTACTTTTCCGCTGCGAGTTAACTGTACCTTTTACGATGCAAGACCATCCCTCTTGCGCCACCAGAAGGATGGGTAATGCAGCGTGTGGCCCTTTGGGATCGTGACATCAACAAAATTTTAGATGTTACAAACGGCGCCCCATGCATGTCAGAGACTATTCTCGCTCACTGTAAAGTGGGCAGACACGTAGCTATAGATGTACACGTCCAGAGGCGATTCCAGGAGGTTCATTAAATGCGACAGAGCAGCATAACTCTTTTATGCCATCAATACCTCAAGTGTCATCTTAATTCTAGATATGTTTAGCTACTTGAACACATTTGAACGTGATGTGTTAGTTAGCTTCTAATGAACACTTCTCCTTCAAACATTTCATAATGGAAGCTTTGGTCAAAACTTGAACTTGGTCATCTAAGGTCAAAAGTATATCATCAAAAGATTCATCTACTGCTGCTATAACTAGTACTACAAATAAGAAAATGAGATCCCCTCGGATCTCATTTTTAAAATATTGTTCAAGGGAGATCACAATATTCCTAGTAGTAGTAGTAGTAGTAGTAGCAGCAGCAGCAGCAGCCGTAGTAGTAGTAGTAGAAGTAGAGGTAGCAGTAGTGGTACGGTAGTAGGTATAGCAGCAGAAGCAGTAGTAGTAGTAGTAGTAGTAGTAGTAGTAGTAGTAGTAGTAGTAGTAGTAGTAGTATGCTACATTACTACTACTACTACTACTACTACTACTACTACTGTACTACTACTACTACTACTACTACTACTACTACTACTACTACTACTACTACTTCTAAAAAGGTGCAAGGATTAACTAAGCCGAGAAACTTTAGAATGACCCTTTATGTATAAGTTAACCCCATACGCCACCCTGCTCGTACCAGGAAGGTAGGCAACTTCAGGTGTAGCATGTACATGTAGGGTCCAATCAGCATGGTGCCAGTCCTATCAGGGCTATTTTTACACCTACTTCCTATCTCCGACTACAGCAGGATTAACCTAGATTTCTAGCTGTTGAACTCCACATCCAAAGGTACACTGAATTTTGGAAGAGCACTAATGATGGCCATACCACACAGGTGTCCTTCTATAACGGATTGTTTACTTATAGCATGTATCCGCATCTATTGGTACAGAAGATATCCAATTGCACTCAGTCTGGTCTTCCTTCTAGAGCTGCTTCGCAAAGTAATGACACATTCCAGTAAAAACACAACATAAGGTACTTTCATAAGGAATGAGTCAGTTCAGCCTTTATTCAAATCACTACGTTTCATTTAGATGAAGACAATAATGGATAGGTAGCGAGAGACGAATTACCTTATACACTATAGTGGTTATCCCAGGGGTCTCGTGCCTCATATCATTGTGACATCACTCGGAGACAAAGACCAATGAAGGCTTTGGTATCGTTTACATTACAGAGAAAGTTGCGCATCAACATGTGCAGACCGCAACTTTTGGGCTAGGTTGTTCAGGAGACCTGCCGGTGGATCGACATTCGTGCTTTACCCCATACAATAAGTATGGTGCTATCTACTATATGCTAGACCAACAATGAGCCTGCTGCTGCTGTAGTAGTAGTAGTAGTAGTAGTAGTAGTAGTAGTAGTAGTAGTACGGTAGTACGTATAGCAGCAGCAGCAGTAGCTGTAGTTGTAGTAGTAGTAGTAGTAGTAGTAGTAGTAGGAGTAGGAGTAGTAGTAGTAGTAAAAAGGGGGAAATACTATTATTATTTGTATGATAATAATGACAGTAATGTACTTATAAGTGTGGTGGTAAAGCGCTCCTTTCAATTGTGGAAGCATATTTATTCTTAAAATAACTATCTGCATTTATATATAGCTATCTGTCTGTGTGGTCCCCCCTCACACTAACCAAGGGCAGAGAGGTGCTTTCTTTCCGTACATGCATGTCCCACTACATCCGCCCAAGATAACAATGACACCCCTTGGGACCAAGCGACGCGGGAGACGGCCAGTATATATATATATATATATATATATATATATATATATATATATATATATATATATATATATATATATATATATATATATATATATATATATATATATATATATATATATATATATATATATATACATATATATAGTGTAGCTCTGCAACACTGCATTTGTTTAGGTGTTTGTTGTTGACGCCGTAATTCTTCTGAGCTGCACACTGTGCATGTGTTTTTTTAGGTTTTTACCAAAACTATTCCTTACACCCTGCTGTGAGGGTACTTTTAATATGTTAAAGGTATTCCCAATCAGAAAACCTTTCAGACAATATATACTTTGTATAGGCTGAATTGAAAAGTCGAAGTAATTAACACTACAAGCTACCTCAAAGGACCCGTGGTAGTTGTTTTTCTTTTGAATATTTGTAGATAATCTTCGTTAATAAATTCTAAAAACTCACTTCTTAAATAATTTTCTAGTACATGTATTTATAAATATTTATAATGCTTCATCGCAACCAGAGAGATACATCCCCTGGATCCGCAACCCCATAGGCACAGCTTGCTAGTACCTAGAGTGTGTGTGCCTCGAGTTACGCGGTGAAGATTTTTTCAGAAAGAGGCTGGCAGGATGTTGAATGGAATCCAGGCATGCGCAACTGGTTTCGCGGCAATTTCAGTCTGACCCAGGGCCTGTGAAGCCACGTCAACATCCAAATTGGCGAGTGCTTTTCTAGCTATTTTTTTAAACATTCTTTTGTCCATGACCAAAACGGAAGCACTCAGGATTGGGAGCCATATCTTCTAGGCCACGTACATGCTTATCAGCTTTGTTTTTCATCCAAAACATAGATCTAAGTCGAGTGCTGTCCGAGTGGTCTTGATATGGCTTCCTGTACTTGAACGAGTATATATTTCTCTGGTCTCATTGTTTCGTCGGCGCGTTTTCGATCGCCGCGCACTTAAAAATAATGGTATGTCTGTAATCCTTAGAATCTCAGCTTTCAGAATATCTAAATTTTATTGCAGTAACCCGAGCGGTTCCCGAATTACAGCAGGTTGAAGTTGTCAGGTCAGATAGGTTGCCAAGGAGATGGGCCCAGCAGGCAGCCAATCCTGGGGGTACACATGTTATCTATGACTCATAGAGAGGCAGCGATATTTGATGATGCAAGCACAGTACCCACTCCCTGTCTACTACTCCCAGATCGCAACTATCTAAAATACAGATACCGCTTGGCAGTGCTAGGCGCGAGTATTGTATTTGGCGCCACTTTCCTAAAGACGTGATGTCATAACCACGTGACGCACTAAGCCCCGCCCCTGTACAATGCACGTCCCTTATCTAACTAGGTTCATTTCTCAATACTACTGGCGCCGCCTATAAGTTCGTGACGGCGTAACTCCCCCGACCAGTGAGTTTCCACTAGTGGTTGCTAAGGAAAATTCGTTTCACTAGTGGAAACAGTGGGGAACATTTCCTTGAATTTCGCTAGTGAAAAATCACTACTCGACTAGTGAAATTTCACTAGTGGAGTAGTGGATTTTCAACCGTGAACATCGTGGTTTTCCACTAGTGACTTTCCACTAGCGAAAAACCAGTGATTTCACGCATTTTCACTAGTGTTTCGCTAGTGTTTCGCTAGTGTTTCACTAGTGAAATAGCGTTTCACTAGTGAAATTTCAACTGGACTAGTGACTTTCCACTAGCGACGTTTTCGTAAGGGAATACCCACCCCCCCCCCCCCCCCCCCCCACGCGCAGCATGTATTGCAAACTATGTAGTTAATGATGCGTGGCGCGCTTGTATCACGTTCGCTATTTGGCGCCAGTTTCTAAAGAAAATGAACGCTGCACGTCACAACACACGCACATTACCATTGTTGAATTAGTGTATAGGCTTCACGATAAAACGCGTATATTTCTCTTCTTTGTCCGCAACCTTGGGTCGTTAAAACATATCCATAGTTCATATGTTGTAGGACATTGAGCTGGGCCTGGGAATGGGCATAACAAAGCTCAGTGTTTAACCACTTCACACGACTCCGTCTGACGTCACTTCCTTTTTAACAGCGGGACCCGGACGTACCATAAATTGATCGATGGAAATTTAAGGCCATCGTCCTACTGACAACAATGAGGTATCTCGCGCATTACCATTATCCGAGCTTCGCTAGGTCGGCTTCGCCTACCGATCTTCGCTCGGTATGACCTCAGAATTGCTGTCATAAAGATTAAGGTGCTGAGAGCAGCTCTCTAAACGCAATAGGATCGAAGCATCGTGTGACCAAATTAAACATATTCACACGAGGTTTGCATCTTCACAAGCCCTGCGGGGAGTCTGCTTGCAGTTAAATTACATTCAGAGTTATATTAAATGGAAAATATGAAATACCCATATCACTCATTCTTCAATGGGAGAACAGCACTAGGAAAATGATGCTAAACCAATTACTAGTATCTTTAATCATTGGTTAATGTGGGTTAACAATCAACGATGATATATGAACCCATTCCCTTCCCCAGAGGACATATTAAAGATTTCACAATAGTCACGAAAAGGCCCTACGATCCAGGTACACGTAATATCGCTGTCTAATAAAGGCATACTTTAGGCTTTAAAACAAAACAACAACTATTGATTATGAATTTATACTTACCTAGAAAGTACCCGCCCTGCGGATAGTAACCATGAACTTTTTCACATTGGCAAAAAGATAAGAGCACCTAGATATCCAATTGCTATATCACTAATGATTAATTCTAGTTAGAACTATCTTCTCAAACCTTATCTTTCGTTTGGCAATTCTTTTTAATTAAAAGGCAGTTGTATCTGGTGGAGGAACAGGATAAATCCTTTTTTTTGTTTGGCTACTCTTTCAATGAAAAAATAAATATCAGTGCACACAGATATCCCTGCGACCATACACTTAGGGCTACCTAACCTATGTATGAATAGTTCAGAAAGCTTGGCTAACAAATATGAAATTGATAAATATGATATCAAACCGGCTGAAGCGTATGTCATTTGCGCTCGTCCTAGTTATTCTCCATGAACTTTGGTCAGTTGGTACATTTTACATATGTGTGCGTAATTTCTAGTCGCTACGAGTATTCTCGAGGGTAGGGTCACGGTAGTGAAGGTATCGCATTCTACACGAACTGCAATTTTGCAGTTAGTAGACCCTGCCTGCGCTGCCGCTCAGGAACACGTTGAGACCTGAATTTGGAATTTCCATTTTTGGTCAGTTTTTCTGCCAAATTGCGGCTAGGGCGTGTCTAGACAGTTGTAACTGGTGGAGGAAATCGAAGAATTTCACCGCTTAACCCCACGTCGCTGACATCATTCTCTCATGCCCCAGTCGGGATTTAAACTCAGTCTGTGGCAACGCGGTAGACCACACGGCCATCGTGGCAGGCCAGGGGTTTGTAGTGCGTGCCGGAGCGAACCACCGCCACACACTTGCTACCCATTAGCATTCTCCTCACGCTCATGACCTGATTGAAATCGGGAAGGCGGTGAAGAAGGGGAGTGCAACAATCAGAGTATGACTGTGCTTACCACACTTTTGTCAATGATGCTAGTTATATCGGATCGGAATACAGTAATGTGCTTAGAGAAGTCGAC